>JADRCH010000147.1:2005085-2192186 GCA_019843965.1 Rhynchomys soricoides | reverse complement strand
GTTTACATGGGTGCTGGGGTTGTAGGCTGTTTACATGGGTGCTGGGGATAGGGACTCTGGTCTTTTTGCTTACATAGAAAATATTCTGCAACTGAGCCATCTCCCCAGTCCCTTCTTCTTTTTAAAAATCATATTTCTTTATCTATTTGTGAATGTGTATGTGTGTGTATGCGTGAGAGAGAGAGAGAGAGAGAGAGTTAGTTCCTGTGTGCTACACACAGTGCACGTGTGGAGGTCAGCGGACCACCTGCAGAAGTTGGTTCTCTTCTTCAACCCTGTGAATCCCAGGGATTAAACTCAGGTTACTAGGCTTGGTAGCAAGTACCCTGACCCACTGAACTATCTTGCTGGTCTTTTTATTTTGTTTTATTTTATTTTATTTTATTTTATTTTTTGGTTTTTCAAGACAGGGTTTCTCTGTGTAGCCCTGGCTGTCCTGGAACTCACTCTGTAGACCAGGCTGGCCTCAAACTCAGAAATCCTCCTGCCTCTGCCTCCCAAGTGCTGGGATTAAAGGTGTGCGCCACCACTGCCCGGCCACTGGTCTTTTTAATAAAGTGAATTTTATTAATTCATTTATATGATCAGTAAATCTTTATGACATAAATTTTAGTAACTCAGTACATGTAATAAAATGCATAATAGTCAAACTAGGGTAATAAGTATTTTAAATATTTTTTAAATGTTTATTATTTATTTATATGAGTACACTGTAGCTGTCATCAGATACACCAGAAGAGAGCATCAGATCCTATTACAGATGGTTGTGAGCCACCATGTGGTTGCTGGGTATTGAACTCAAGACCTTTGGAAGAGCAGTCAGTGCTCTTAACTGCTGAGCCATCTTTCCAGCCCTTAAATATTTTTAAAGATTTACTTTTACTTTATGTGTTTTTGTGTTTGCCTGCATATATGTCTGTCACCGATTATGTGCCTGGCGCACATGGAACCCAGAAAAGAGCATTGGCTTTTCTAGAACTGGAGTGACAGACAGTTGTGAGCTGCCATGTGGGTACTGGGAACTGAATCCAGCAACTCTGATGAGCAGCCAGGGCTCTTGCTATAGAGCCATCTCTCTAGCTCCATGTGTCTTAAGATTGTTTTAAGCAATCATTACCAAGGAATCAAAAATAGTTCCTCCTCTCTGGTTTTTGATGTTTCTGCCTTCTATAGAAAGAAATATATTTAAAAATTGTTTATTATGTACTTATTTTAAAATTACTTATTTTTGTGTGAGCACATGTGTGCACATACTGAGACAGGCACGTGGAGGTCCATGGATAGCCCTGGGAGTCAGTTCACATGTGTGCACATGCTGAGACAGGCATGCAGAGGTCCAGAACAGCCCTAGGAGTCGGTTCTCAGCTTCCACCTCGCTGAAGCAGGGTCTCTTTTGTTGTTTCTCTTGCTACTCTGTGTACTCCAGGCTTGCTGACCCTCAGGCTTCCAGGCCTGTTTCTGTCTATGGGAGTACTGACATTACAGATTGGGTCACTACATATAGCTTTCCCACATGGGTTCTGGAGAGCAAACCTGGGTATCAGGTTTGTGTGGCTACTGTTTTCAACCCATTAAGCCACACTTCCCACGCCCATATTTATTTGTTTCACAGTGTTACTTTGTAGCTCAGGGGTAATCCTACTGCCTCTGCTTTCTGAATGCTGAGTTTATGGGTATATGCAAAATAGTTCTTTAATTATTTGTTTTGGTTTTATTCCCTGATACTGAATAAAATACTCTGAAAAAAGCAACTCAAAAAAGGGATGGTTTATTCCAGCTCACAGCTCAAAGCACCATCCATCAATTCAGGGGAGTCAGGCAGGAGTTTGAAGCAGTGGGTCACATTGACCCACAGCTAGAAAGAAGAGCAATGAAGGAATGCCTCTGATGCTCAGCTCCGACCTCCATTTTACACAGTCCAGGATCTCCTGCCCAGGGAGTGGTGCTCTGCCTCCATAGTGGGTGAATCGAATCGTCCCATATCAATTAACATAAAATAATGTCCACACTCATGCCCAGAGACCTATCTCCCGGGTGCTTCTAGTATAGTCATTTTGACAACACTGACTGTATTAGAGCATTAAAAAATCTTGTTTACAGGACTTGGAGTGGAGCCCAGAGGTAGAATAGTTGACTAGCCTGTGTAAGACCCTGGGGTGATCCACAGCGGCAAACAGATCAAGTACAGAAGTCCTTGTTTGGGGATGGAGTTAAAGTCCTAAGAAACCAGTCTGACCCCTCCAAAGTTTGCTACTACTCAGTAAGGTCTGGCTACAGCTGCAGTCCTAGTGTAGACTCTGTCTGGGGCAGCATCAGTCTCATGCCTGTGTGCTGTGAGGCTTTGGTTTCTCCCACCTCCTGTGGGCTCTCACTGCCTCTTCTGCTCCTCCCGAGTGAGCCTCTGCTAGTCTCCAGCTCCGTCTACCTCTGCCTCCCAGTGACTTGGATGCCCCTGCTTCTCCACCACACTTGTCTGGTCTCTGAGACTGCAGGCAGCTCCGTGCCGCGTGCTCCCACCCGTGACAGAGCTACGTTTTCTCCTCCACACATGTTCCCAGCACTGGCAGCAAAGCCATTCTCTGCCTCACTCCTCCTCACCCCAGATTCCTATTCTCCGGAAAAAGGAGATTTGAACAATGCAGGGTTTTATTTTAGTATTTACTTTCTTATTTATCTATTTATTTAAAAGACTTATTTTTTTTGTTTTGTGTAAGTACACTGTTGCTGTCCTCAGGCACCACCAGAAGAGGGCATCAGATCCCATTACAGATGGTTGTGAGACACATGTGGTTGCTGGGAATTGAACTCATGAAGAACAGCAGACTGCTCTTAACCTTTGAGCCATCTCCCCCCCCCCCCCCCATTCTTTTTTATTTATTTCTTGTGTGTTGGTGGTTTTGCCCGTAGGTACATCTGTATGAGGGTATTGGGTCCCCTGGAACTGGAGTTACAGACAGTTATGAGTTGCCATGTGGATGCTGGGAGTTGAACCTGGGTTCTTTAGAAGAGCAGCCAGTTCTCTTAACCATTGAGCCATTTCTCCAGCCTCGTATTGTGTCTTATAGCCACAGGATTTCTACAGAGCTTGCTATTCTGGAACTCACTTACAGTCCAGGTTGGCCCCAAGCCAGAAGCAACCCTTCAGCTTAGATCTCCCAAACCATACCTGACAGACATTTACTGTTCTGGAGCTGTAGCCCAGAGCCTGTATATGCTAGGCAAGTTCTCTGTCATTCTGCTAGATTCGAACCTATAACAGCTTCTGTATAATGAAGCTCTCTCCCTATCTTTTTCTCTCCCTTCCTCCTTCCTTCCTTCCTTTTCTCCTGCCTTCAATGGAGTCTCACTTATTACCTATGATAGTCTTGAATTTAGGCCAAAGCCATCCTCCTGCCTCAGTCTTTTGGATAGCTGGGATTTCTGTGTGTGTGCCTGAGCCCAGATCCCTATTTCCTGACCTTCCGGTTTTGCACATAGCTGCTGGTTGTCAGAAAGATGAAGACTCTGCTGTCCTGCCCTCCTCCCCTCCCCTTCCACAGCACACATTTCTAAGAGTCTTACTAAGCTAGTGGTGCTTATTGTGTTTGGTGAACACAATGTGGCTATGTCTACAAATAGCCACATGTAAACAGTGTTCTTAGCAGAACCCACAATAGCTCTGTTCATATTTCCTTTCATGGTCAAATTTCTTTGGAGCTGATAGGCGACATAGGTGATGGCGTGGGTTGAACCCAGGGCCTGCAGGGCTGGGCTCCTTCAGCACTGAGCTTGCTCTCTCTGAGCAAGAGAGGCTGCACAGGGCTACCTGGACATTCCCCACATACTATGACCTGCTGTTTGCACAGGAGATCCTAAGCTAGACCTTCCTCCCAATACCTAGCACAGTACCACTTTCAGAGCAGGTGAACAAAACCAGGCCTAGTGGTAGAATCCCAGCAATATGGGAGGCTGAAGCTAACTAGCAATCATAATAATGATAGTTGTTATTATCATTATATACATGCATACATCTATCTATCTATATCTTAGTGGGGTCAAACTATTTTATCAATATCTGTGGAGGGAGTGCCTGAAGAAGCACCAGAAAGGCTGGGCTAACAGCTCCAGGTCCTGGCCTGGGAAGAGAAGACCTCCTTTGCTTAACTACTGTTGTCCCCTGTGCTTTAAGCCATCTTTAGGTAACTAGTAATTTCTTACCCAATGTACGCTTTTCTTCCTCTCTCTCTCTCTCTCTCTCTCTGTGTGTGTATGAGAGAGAGAGAGAGAGTGTGTGTGTGTGTGTCCTGGATAGTCTGTAACTTTCTATGTAGACCAGGCTAACTGAATTCACAGAAATCCTCCTGCCTCTGCTTCCTGTGTTTGAATACTGGCATTAAAGGAGTGGAGCACCACATCGTGCGGCACGCCTTTACTCCCAGCACTTGAGAGGCAGAAGCAGGTGGATCTCTGCTGTGAGATTTAAAACCATCCTGGTCTAAATAGTGAGTTCCAAGACAGCCAGGGCTACATAGTGAGACCCTGTCTCAAAAACAACAACATGTTCTCATTCTGTATTCTGGGCTGTCCTAGAATTCACTATGTCACTCAGGCTGGTCTGGAACTTGTGATAATCCTTCTGCCTCAGCCTCCCAAATTACGAGATTACAGGGATAAGCCACCATACCCCACCGGTTCCAATAATTTCCCCCAGAATTATCGGTTTGTGGTTGGTTGGATCAGGGTTTGGATCCCACAGATGTGAGGCTTGGGACACGGTGTTCATGTATTTCAGAGGAGAAAAGGTGGGACTCGGGGCACACAGACTTGGCTGATATCAGTAGGACCTCTTCCATCAACAGCAAAAGTCAGTTTTGGTGGCCGCAGGCTCAGCAGCACTTGGCACTTGGTTTCTTTTTGTTTTTGTTTTTTTGTTTTTCGAGACAGGGTTTCTCTTATATTTTTAGTTGTAAGCCTAGCCTTTAACAGTTGAGCCATCTCTCCAGCTTGAGACAGGGTTTCTCTGTGTAGCCCTGGCTGTCCTGGAACTCACTCTGTAGACCAGGCTGGCCTCAAAATCCAAGTGCTGGGATTAAAGGCGTGCGCCACCACTGCCCGCTGACATTTGGTTTCTTTCATAGTGCAGCTACCATGCTATCCCACAGCACACTGTGTCATCTGCATGCCACAAGCCCCACTGATCTTGAACAGTTTGGTTTTGGTCATTATTGTCCATGGTGTACGACCACCATCACATCCAGTTTTAAGCCGTCTTTGCTGTTGTAGAATTCTCTAGCACCCATTTCTAGTTTTTTGTCCTCAACACCCACCCCAGAGAGCCAGCAGTCTGACTTTCCCCATGACCTTGATTCATACTTCCCCAGTGACTAATAGAGTCCGGCTCATTTTAAACTATCAGCCACTGGGATAGCCTCTCAGCGCCATTTCTGCTGATATTCTTGGCAATGTCTGTACTGTCTTCCTTACTAATTTGTGGATGTGTTCTATGCACTTTGCATTATTTGTCAGAGACAGCTCCTGAATCTACTTTTCCACTCTATGTGTTGTCTTAAAGTCTCTTGCATTTTGACAGGGTTTCTTTGAATAGCCCTGGCTGTCCTGGAACTCACTCAGTAGACCAGGCTGGACTCAAACTCACAGAGCTCTGCCTACCTCTGCCTCATGAATGGTGGGATTAGACACATGCGCCACCACACCCCACTTGCCTTTTGATTCTCTTACATTTGAGAAACCATTCTGTTCTGCCATTGTGTTTTTGTGATTGTGACAGTCTTATGTAGCCCAGGCTGACCTTGGTTGCGGATGTTGATCCTCCTGCTTCCCCTTCCAAAGTATTAGATTATGAGCAAGCACACTAGGCTCAGGTTCATGCAACACTGGGAATCGAACCAAGGGCTTTGCTCATTCAAAGATGCCTCTCTTCTCTTTGCCTGTTTGTGTGTGTGTGTGTGTGTGCACTCGTGTGCTGTTCTTTTATTTATTTATTTATTTATTCATTCACTTTACATCCTGATTGCAGCCCCCCTCTTTTTGGTCCCCCCTTTTTAATGTGGGTCTCCCAAGAACTGGACAAGGAAGGTAGGGCTGTCACTGAATCTGTTGCCTGCCTGTGGATCCTGTTCCCCTGGGATGTCTTGTCTTGCCTCAGTGGAAGAGGATGTGCCTAGTCCTGCAGTGCTTTGGTGTGCCGGGGTGGGGGTGCCTTCTCATTGTCCTCAGGCCTCCGAGTGTCCCTGCCCTTGGCTCTAGAGTCCCTTCACTCCTTCTTTCCTCATTGTCACTCTGCGGGACTCTGCCCTGCAGGTCACTTCCTAGAGGAAATGCTGGGGTGCTTTCTAGTGGCCTGTGTGAGCTACCCCAGGGGAAACTGTCTTCTTTCTACTCTGGGAGCACTTCATTCAGGGACTGTCTTCTTCCTCACTTGTCTGTCCTCACAGGAGGCTGGCCTGTAGCTTGTTGCACAGTAGAGCAGATGTTTATAGACAGCCACACTGCCTGCCTAGGCAGCAGGCAGGTCAGCAGGATAGAGATGGGGTCTGCTGCCCACGTGGCTGAGTGTGGCTATCCAGGACAGGTGCCATCTGAAGCTGAGCCTCCCCATCCTCTGCTACTCCAGACAGACCCAGTGCGGCTGACCCAGCTGTATGAGCAGGCCCGCTGGGACTTACTGACAGAGGAAATCGACTGCACTGAGGAGGAGATGATGGTGTTTGCTGCCCTACAGGTGCCTGGGACCTGGGGCTGATGGGGTACAGGGTCAAAAGGCCTCCCAGAAGTGGGTCCATTTCCAAAGAAGTCTCTCTGACTTCTCTCTTCCCCCAAGATAGTCTTCATGGGTGCTGTGTGGGGCAAATGGGCCTCAGACTCAGCTCTAACTGACTATGTGTCCTTAGTACCATATCAACAAACTGACCCTGAGTGGGGATGTAGGTGAGCTGGCCTCTGGGGACCTGGGGCTGGATGACCTGGACGCAGCCCTGAACAACCTGGAAGTGAAGCTAAAGGGGTCAGCACCCTCAGACATGCTGGTGAGGAGGGGCTTGGGCCTGGGACTAGGGTTGGGGTCAGGGCCAAGAAGGGGATCCAAGGCTCCCTCTGACTTCTCTCCTCCTCCAGGATAGCCTCACCACCATCCCAGAACTCAAGGACCATCTCCGAATCTTCCGGTTAAGTGTAGGGCCTGCCTAGAGAGAGTGGAGGAGGGGGAAGGCAGGGAGGCCATGGTTCACAAGCTTCCGGCTCTCCCCAGGCCCCGGAAGCTGACCCTGAAGGGCTACCGCCAGCACTGGGTGGTGTTCAAGGACACCACACTGTCCTACTATAAGAGCCAAGATGAAGCACCCGGGGACCCAATCCAGCAGCTCAACCTCAAGGGTAAAGGAATTTGGGTAGCAACTACTCTCGGCCTGTTTCTTCCTTAGCATCCTGGGTGGGTACTTTCTACCCCGAGGAAGCTGTAGGTGGTGAGCTGGCTTTCAGACTGGCGCCTCTTAGAGAACCACCTCCTTTTTCTTGCAGGCTGTGAGGTGGTCCCTGATGTCAATGTCTCTGGCCAGAAGTTCTGCATCAAACTCCTGGTACCTTCACCAGAGGGCATGAGTGAAATCTACCTGAGATGTCAGGATGTGAGCAGGCTGGACCAAGGGGGGAACAGGAGTGAGGGGCAGAGGGTAGGACTGAAATCGCACAAGGGGTAAAAGGAAATATGGCCAGCGCTTAACCATCCCCTTCTCTGTCCTTGCTCCAGGAACAGCAGTATGCACAGTGGATGGCTGCCTGCCGACTGGCCTCTAAAGGCCGTACCATGGCAGACAGCAGCTATGCCAGTGAGGTACAGGCCATTCTGGCCTTCCTCAGCCTGCAGCGGGCAGGCGGTGGCAACGGAGGCTCAGGGAGCAAACCTCAGGGTCTTGAAACCTCTGCTGAGGGCCTTAACCCCTATGGTCTTGTGGCTCCCCGATTCCAGCGAAAGTTCAAGGCCAAGCAGGTACCTGAGGGAATGGGGGTGGGAACCTCCACATCTTCCTAGCTTCCTTTGACCCCTGACCTCCAACAGAACACTCTTCCTTAGGAAATCCTTGTATCCATTCCTTCCTAATCCTGCATGTCGCAGACTCCTCTCTGAAAGGGTTCCAGGGTCATTGTAGGACCTGATTCAGTCACATCTGCACTTTGGTGGCACCACAATGGTCTCTTTCTCTTGTTCTTGTGCCTTCAGTCAGCAGGGCAGACAAGTGGGGGGAATCTTAGGAACTTTGGATAAGGAGAAGCCCTGTCAATCCCTTACTAATATGGCCCTACAGCTTACCCCACGGATCCTGGAAGCTCACCAGAATGTGGCCCAACTCTCACTGACTGAGGCCCAGCTGCGCTTCATCCAGGCCTGGCAATCCTTGCCTGACTTTGGCATCTCCTATGTGATGGTCAGGTAGGCTTCCAGTCCTGCCAAGCACTCTCTGCTCTCACTTGCTGCCAGATGCTGTGTGCTCATATACCAAGTGGGCCCCGGGCATACTGTCTCCCTTCCCTGTTCTGTGGGTACCTCTCCCTGGGGGTTCTGTGTATTCTCCAGTATGCACTGTCATAGTTGTAGCCAAGAGATTATCCCGCCTCTGTTCTGGGTCCTTCCCTCTCTGGGCCTTGGCCAGCTGTCCTGCAGAATGGCTTCCATGGCTATAGGGAGCCCCTGGGAACTCAGTTCCCAAGTCTGCAGAGCGATGAATGACCTGGCTGATGGTGACATATAGATCCGCAGTCATCACTTGGAGACTTGAGCTATCTGCTTAATGTTGCCAAATGCTATTCTGATACCCCTGCCTTGGATGCGCTTGTGTTTGAGGGTAACCTCAGGTGTTCCTCAGGGGCTGCCCAACATGTTTTTCTCTTTTACATTTTTTAAGATTTAGTTCTGCCAGCAGGTGGTGGTGGCACACGCCTTAAACCCCAGCACTTGGGAGGCAGAGGCAGGTGGATCTCTGAGTCTGAGGTCAGCCTGTTCTACAGAGCGAGTTCCAGAACAGCTGGGACTACACAGAGAAATCATTTTGGAAAACAAAGACAAACAAACAAAGGTTTCATTTTTGGTGTGTGCTTTTTGATATTTTAGCGTATGAATGTTTCGCCCGCATATGTATGTATGTATGCCCTGCATACAGTGCTCACAAAGGCCAGAGGAGGCACCAGATCCCCGGAATTGGAGTTATGAGCCACCATGTGGGTGCTGGGAACCAAACCTGGGTCTTCTGCAAGTGTTCTTAATAGCTGAGTTATCTCTCTAGCTCTTCTATTTTACACAATCAATGTATTTATTTTGTGTGTGTGTGTGCACATGTGGAGGTCAGAGAACAACTTACAGGGACCTGGTCCTCTCCTACCATGTGGGTCCTGGGGATAAAGTCAGGTCATCAGGCTTGAAGGTAGCTGAGTCATCTTGCTGGTCCTATTTTTTTTTAATTCATATTTGTGTATGAGTGTACGCATGTATGTCTGTGCACCACATGTGTCCATGGTGCCCTTGGAGACCAGAAGGCACTGGAGCCCTCTGGAACTGGAGTTACAGGTGATTGTGAGCTGCCATATGGGTGCTGGGAACTGAACCTGAGTCCTCTGTAAGAACAGCCATCTCTCCAGCACCCCCGCCCCCATTTTAAATCTGTATGTGTGTCCTCACATATATACTGTAGCATGTATGTGAGGGTCAGAGGATACCCTTTAGGTCAATCTTTACCTGTTTAAGAGTTCTTACTGATCGCCATGTATTCCAGGGTAGCTGGCCCCAGACTCTACAGTCTTTGCCTCCCATTTTGCTATAGGCACACTATAGATGCATTAGACTTGCAAGAGTTCTGTATTTTCCACACATGTGTAGCAAGAGCTTTATCCACTGAGCAATCTCTCCCAGCCTGTCTATCCTGTTTTTGAGACAAGGTCTCATATTAGCCTGGAATTCACACAGTAGGGTAGGCCGGCTGGCCAATAAGCCCCAGGGATCACAAGCACTTATGGGTCTTTATGTGCAAGGCAGGTGCTTTATTGACTTAGGCATTGCCCTAGTCCTTCCTGGTTTTGAGACAGAGCTTCTTTCACCATGTATGGAAATCTGGTGTGAACTCCTGCCTCAGCCCCTTTGCTGGGATGATAGACCTACAGTACCATACCTGGCTAGCACAAGCCCAGGAATAATTCCGTTTTTTCTAAGTAGGAGCTTAAGGCTAAGAGAAGCTGAATGGCTGGCTGCCTCAGGCTGAGCAGCTGCAGAGCTGCAGACCTGGGGCAGGCAGGTGAGGCTGCTCCACCCCGAGGTCCCTGCAGCAATATACGCAGGGGCTGGGTCCCTATACGGTGTTGCTCTCATGTTCTTTTCCCTGGAAATCAGGTTTAAGGGCAGCAGGAAAGATGAGATCCTGGGCATTGCCAACAACCGACTGATCCGAATTGATCTGGCTGTGGGTGACGTGGTCAAGACCTGGCGCTTCAGCAACATGCGGCAATGGAATGTCAACTGGGACATACGGCAGGTAGGCCCCAAAGGAGGGCAGGGATGGGGACAGGGACAGGTAGCCAGCTCAGATCCAACCAGGGCAGAGCAGAGGCTGCTGCTTGTTGCCCCAGCCCACTGGACCTATGACAATTCACCTGCAGGTGGCCATTGAGTTTGATGAACACATCAATGTGGCCTTCAGCTGTGTGTCTGCTAGCTGCCGCATCGTGCACGAGTACATCGGGGGCTACATTTTCCTGTCCACTCGAGAGCGGGCCCGAGGGGAGGAGCTGGATGAGGATCTGTTCCTGCAGCTTACAGGAGGCCATGAGGCCTTCTAAGGGCAGCCCCTGCCCCACTCACCACCTCCAGGGACCCTCCCAAGGCCACACCCACCTGAACTCACTGCTCCATCACTCCAAGCATGGACCCTGCTGGGCACCCTACTTGTTGTCACCAGGCAGGCCAGGGCCCTCGCTGGGGTAAATGCCACCAGCACCCAACCTAGGGATGCTGGGCCCTGAGCCACACAGAGCCCCACCTCCTGCCCTGTTGGCAGAAGCTCACACCCCTGACCTATACGTAGTCCCTAAGCACATGATGAATGCCAAAATACGGATAGGGAACAAGAAATCCTGGTTTGAAGCTGGACTTTCTTTCTGTGTCTATTTCAGTTTTTTTTTTTTTTTAATAAATATTTTATTGTTGGACCTTTCTTCTTCCTCCTCTGGAGCTGTGCTTGGGGCCACTCTGAGACTCTGTCTCTTTATCACCAGCCAAGGAGAGAGGCTTTCCTGAGGTAGAGACAAAGTTGCTAAGAGAAAGGAACGTTTGCCTAAGGTGGGGAGCTTTCAAAGAGCTGGAGGGCGGAAGGGCACGGGCAGAAAGGCACAGGGTGGGCAGTAGTTTGGTTCTCACGGGTTGGTCGCAGCTGCAGGGCCGACTTGAAGTACTTGGGAAGCAGGAAGCCTTCAGCATTCCCTGGAGTCAGGATCACCCCATTGGCAGAGCAGAAGAAAGGGATTCCATCTGCTCACAGAGTTAGAGATGTGACTGGTGCCCCTCTCTGACAGACATGGGAGAGCCCCTGCAGGGCCCACACTTACCTGTGAGGGCTAGGGGTCCATCGATGAACACTGCCACCTCACAATTTGGACGAATGCCTGCAGGGACAACTAGAATGGGGCTCTCTGGTGGTGGTGGGGGAGATACTGCCCCATGTTAGGCTATGTGATGGCCACACATAAAAGAAGCTGTGACCTTTGGTGGGGACCTGGGGACAGAATAGGTAATGGTGACACTGACCACTGATGACACCAGGGTCCCCAGGCAATCCAGAGGCCAAGTGGATGTGTGTCCTTCCTTGGCGTGACAAGCCCTTCAGTAGAATAGATGACCAGTGCTTCCAGAATGTACCATGGACTAGTGTCAAGGGCAGGGCTTGTGGTGTCTCCAGGGGCATCAGTTCCAACTCAGGGACCTACAAATAAGTGTGTGAATAGGCAGCAGTGAGACCCCCTTCATGAACTAGAGCCCCACCTGACTTCCCACCTGTCCCTTGGCACCCACTTGTAAGGAGTGGCCCTGATTGGCCCTGATGAGGGGCCCGGTGTTTGGCTCGCCTGGCTGCAGGGTAAACCGCTGCTTTTCATTGGTCTCCACCACAAGCTGCACATCCTCAATTGAGAAGCTGTGGAACTGGGGCAGCTGCAGGAGGGCTTGCAGGGGCACAAAGCCATCTGCAGGTAGCCAGGTGGGGGATGCTCAGGAGGCAGGACTATAGTTAACAGGAAGCCACAGGCAGCTGGGACAAGACTAGGCCTGGGAGATCACATGAGCTTCCTTTCCGACTTTCAGGAAGGCTTTCCTGTTGGGGCCTCAAGTTGTTTTTTGTTTTTCTTGCCCATACTAGACAGGGTTTCTCTGCTTCTCCCTGGCTGTCCTGGAACTTGCTCTGTAGACCCGGCTGCCCTGAAACTCAGAGATCGGTCTGCCTCTGCCTCCTGAGTGCTGGGATTAAAGGTGTGAGCCACCACAACCTAGCCCTTGTTTTGTTTTGTTTTTCTGTGCTGGGGATGGAAGCCAGGGCTTTGCACCAGCTAGGAGAGAACTCTACTAAGGAAATGCATTTCTACCCCAGACCTCATTTTATTTAACTTACATGGGAAGGTGACCAGCTTCATAGTGGGCATACTGGTAGATGACTCTAAGCCTAGCACTTGAGAGGGGCAGGCAAAAGAATCAAGAGTTCAAGGTGAGGCTAGCTTAGGCTACATGACAGCTTGTCCCCGAAATGAAATGGGTCTTTATAGATGGTGCCACAACTAAGAGCACTGGCTGTTCTTCATAAGGACCTGGGGTCGGATTCCCAACACTCATATGGCAGCTCCCAAGCACCTGTAATTCCCGATCTACTGGATGCAATGCTCTCTTCTGGCCTCCACAAGAACCAAGTATGCATGTGGTGCAGGCATACATGCATGCAAGCAAAACACTCATGCATATAAAAATTAAAATAAAAAACACTACAAAAAGAAAACAGAGCAGCGTATCTGCTTCAGGGATAGCAAGCACTAAGTATCTGGCTCAGAGTGACCATTCAATAAGCATCAGTTGCTTCAGTATGCCCCTCTGTCTATCCCCGGGAAGTGTTTATTGGGCCAGTTGGCTGAAAAGGACACCATGAGGCCCAGCCTAGACAGGGGCTTCTCTTCTATGAGATATGAAAGAGGTTCTGGGGCTTGTTTTTCCTGTATATTCGGAGGGTGTGTCTGTCTATTCCACCTTTCTCTTGGGGCAATGTTAAGAATTTAAAGTTGATGAGACAGAGGTTCTGGTTGCTCCCTGGGCTCCCACCATTCCTCCCAGCCTTCAGCATGCTTACTTACCAGCTCGCATGGGAAGTCCCAGCTTCAAGGCCCCATGGCGAAGGGCATAGGACAGAGCCTTAGACAGCTGCACACTTCGGTCCTGAAAGAGTCCAGTGGAGCCAGCCTTGAATGTTCTACTGCAAAAGCGGGCCAGAACAGCTCCTATGGTGCTGCAGTCTACCCCACCAAGAAGCTAAGGCTCAGAGGGTCTCTCCCATGTCCTCTCATTGTGGGTAAGGCTGGAAAGGTGCGCACCTGTTCCCGGGTTCTATGAGTCCTTCTACCTTCCTGCCTCCTTCCTCCAGGGGCGTTCATGACCAAGACCTGTAGGGAGCAGGGAGTGTGGGTTCTCCGCCCAGAAAGTTACACAAGCTCAGGATAAGAACCACACTGCTCATCCCACCCTACTTTTTACACAAGGGAATTGAGGCCCAGCGGGTGAGACTTGCTCAAGGTCACACTGGCAGCCTCGAGGCCCGAGGGATCCGGACCAGACCCCGTGCCCTGAAATCAGATCGCAGCACGGCTGCCCGGGGCACGGGGCTGGGAGGCGGGTTGACACGAAGAAGATCCAGGACGGCGGAGATCCCAAGCGCTCTACTGTGGAGGGCGGGCCCCGGGCCTCCCGGACACAGACTGGCCAATAGGAAGCCACAGAAGAAAGGGGCGGGTACTTCCGCTTGGGGAAAGGGGTGGACTTTGGGGGCCGGGCCAGCCGCTGAATTCCGAGATCAAGCTTCCAGACCCTGGGAATAGATCAAGCGTGTCCAGATTGGAGGTACGACTCCTGGGTTTGGGGGTTTTGAGAGTTTTGGGGACCTAGTGCTGCTGGGTGGTAGGGTTGCCAGAGGCTTTAGGGGTTTGGGGCAGCAGGATTCCAGGGCGCTTGCTGAGTTTAGTACTCTTGCTGGGATGATGCTCGCAATGAGTAGTCAGGGATCTGCAAAAGGGCTGGGGAGCACTCAGGAGATCTGTGGAAGAGGGTCAGCTCATTTCTTAGAGTGACAGGATGACCATCTGTGTCCTCTGCCAGAACTGTCCTGTCAGACTATGGACCCTGAGGTGTCCCTGCTGCTGCTGTGCCCTCTTGGGGGACTGTCCCAGGAGCAGGTAGCAGTGGAGCTGAGCCCAGCTCATGACCGTCGTCCATTGCCTGGAGGAGACAAGACCATCACTGCCATCTGGGAGACCCGGCTACAGGCCCAACCCTGGATCTTTGATGCTCCCAAGTTCCGCCTTCACTCAGCCACACTGGCATCCAGCTCACCTGAGCCACAGCTGCTCCTACACCTGGGTCTAACTTCTTACCGGGACTTCCTGGGCACCAACTGGTCCAGCTCAGCCTCCTGGCTGCGACAGCAGGGAGCTGCAGATTGGGGTGACAAGCAAGCCTATCTGGCAGACCCACTGGGGGTGGGTGCCGCATTGGTCACTGCTGATGACTTTCTTGTCTTCCTTCGCCGCTCTCAGCAGGTAGCGGAAGCACCTGGACTGGTGGATGTGCCTGGTGGGCACCCTGAACCTCAGGTAAGATGACTGGCTAGGTACAAAGGCTCAAAGTCCAAGCACTCCTGGTTCTGGTTTCATAATCTTGTTAAGGGAAAACCGGCTTGGTATTTCTGAGCCTGCAGTCATAAGTCTAAGACCCAGCCATAATAAGCTGGGACACACCCATGGAAGCTAGGGAGCATGGGAGGAGAGGCTGAAGGGAAGATGTCTTTTCTTACCCAATCCATGTAATTCTTCCTAACTAGGCTTCTGATTGCTTATATGGAATAGGTGGACCTGGGTTAGGGATTGTCTTAGGCCTCCATGGCCAGCAAGAGAAAAGCGTTGTGGAAAGCGGTGTAGATGAAGTCTGAGCCTAAATTTTTCACAGGCCCTGTGCTCTGGTGGCACCCCCCAGCACAAAGACCTCCCTGGGGAACTGGTGGTCCAAGAACTCTTCTCCAGTGTCCTACAGGAGATCTGTGATGAGGTGAGCAACAAGGGCCCCAGACAGCATGGAGAATATGGGTGAGAAGATAGAATTTGCTAGAAATCCACATGTCTGGGCCAGAGTGAATCTGCATGACCCTAGCTGACATTGAGGAAGAGTGTAGCGTTAAAACTGGTTCCATGATTCCTTGATAGGTTCTTTTTCCCCACAGTGGCAACAATGAAAAATGTCTAGTGTGTACCCTTATTTGCTGAAAAAGTACTGAGTGAAGAGTCTGTTACTAAGTCAACTTCACTCAGGTAAAAGGACCTCTCTGGACAATTTGTTCCATTTCTCATCTGTAAAATGAACATACCCAGAACGTGGGGCACTTGACCAACAAAACAAAAATGCAAGTGTCATAAGCCATTGAGCATTGGGGATACACTTGGCTTAGCTGGTAGACTGTTTGCCTAGCACAGCGGTTCTCAACCTTCCTAATGCTGTGATCCTTTAATGCAGTTCCTCCTGTTGTGGGGACCCCCAACTGTAAGATTTTCATTGCTACTTCATAATTTGTCATTTTGCTACTGATCATGATGTAAATATTTTTGTTTTCCAATGGTCTTAGGCAACTCCTGTGAGGTTATTTGACCCCTTACTCCAAGGGGCTACAACCCACAGGTTAAGAAACACTGGCCTAACATGTACAAGCCTGGGGTTTGTATCATGTGAACTGGGTACCGTGATGTATACCTGTAATCCCACACTCAGGAGGTAGAGGCAGAAGGATCAGAAATTCAAAGTTATCTTTGCTAAATATTGAGTTCAAGGATAGCCTGGGATACAGAAGGTCCTGTCTCAACAAAAAACAAACAGAAACACCCAACCAAACCAACCAACTAGGCTATTGAGAAGTTAGCCTGACAGGTAGGACTCCCTGCCACAGGTGAACCTGCCACTGCACACCTTGAGCCAGCCACTGTTGTTGGGCATCGCTTGCAATGAGACCAGCGCGGGCAGAGCCAGTGCAGAGTTCTATGTCCAGTGAGTGAGTTCTCGGGTACAGGATCCTGGGTAGGGTACAGAATGGGTAGGGAAGGAGTGGGTGTAAAGCAACTGGAGTTTTGCAGGGGTCCTATAAGGTCTGGATATCCACCAAGTCACCCTCATGTTCTTGTTTAGGTGCAGCCTGACTTCAGAGGAGGTCAGGAGCTATTACCTGAGTGGGGGACCTGAGGCCCACGAGTCTACAGGAATCATCTTTGTGGAGACACAGGTGTGGAGTTGAGGCCTTTCTAGGTGGTCTGGTTTTGGGGGTAAGGATATCTAGGTGAGGTATCGGACTCCCGGGTCAGGGTCTCCCAGAGTTTCCAGAGGCAACTTTCCTAAGGGAAAAGCCCAGGAACAGGGACAGTCTAGGAGTACTAAGGTTTGGCAACTCGGGGCCGAAGAGAGGCCTGATGTCTGGGTCTCATTATTTCCTACAGAGGGTACAGAGACTGCAGGAGACGGAGATGTGGGCACAACTCTGCCCCTCGGCCAAAGGCGCCATCCTCCTCTACAATCGCCATCCACCTCTACAGTCATGTGCTGAGAAGTCCCACCTGAGTCATCCTAGCGTTCCAGACCTATCACTACAGCTCTGAAGACAATAAAAGACTTTATTCTTGTATTCCGTTGGCTTCTGCTGCTTTCCTGGGACTCAGGGATCCTCTGAGAGAACCCGGGGTGGATGAGAGGGGCTGAGCACGGTGGCAGAAAGGAAACAAAACAAAAAGCCCTATGGTGCGACCTCTGTGGGTTCCTCTTGGCTGCGAAATGTGGGTTTCGGCGCGGTGAAGGCACCTCTCTGAACAGTGCCTCGCGACAGAAAGGGATGGGGCAGAGGAGGAGGCCTTCCTGGAGGTCAAACTCTGCCCCAACCCCCGCCTCTTCGGTTTGGCACTGGTACCTTTCAGCAGCCCCAAGCTTCCGCTTCACCGGCCCCGGCATCCTAGGCCAATGAGCGTGTGGGGGGCGGGTCCTTTTTTGCACATCCTCACCTCGTCCAATAAGCATGGCCTGAGCATTTACCCCCCAATGAGAGCTCAGGGGCGGGGCCTTCACAGGCGCAGGAAATGGCGGTGACCGAGGAGCCTGTGAGTGGGGCAGGGGCGGGGCTTGGCTGTGTCTCCTCTTTCGCACGCCCCCTAATGATTTGTGTGGGAAGGGGTGTCCCAAGTGCCAAGCCGGTGGTCCAAACTTGGAAGGTGGTGCTGGAGGGCATAGGGCACCCCTTGTCTGGTTCTTAGTAAAGAGGCCTTCCCTGAATTTGCCTTTGTGGGAAACTGAGGCAGGTTCCTTCCTTCTGCCCTGATCCCCGAAGTCCGGCCTGATTGGGACCCAATGGACGTTTGGGGGCCTCCCTTTCCCAGCTGCTCGCCTGCCGTCGTCATGCCGTCCCTGTTGCTCCGGCTGCCCCTGCGCCTATGCCGGCTCTGGCCGTGTAGCCCTCCCATCCGACTTCTCACAGCGGCCCCAGGGCAGCGGTGAGTTGAACCCCAGAATTTGTCCATGTTCAGTGGTTTTTCTCTTGAGAGCCCACCTTGCATTTTGAGATAGTTGTCTCTGCATTATGTGTCAAGTACCTTTCAAGGTTTGTCCCAGACAAGTGTTCAATGCTGGACACTTAGTATCAATAGTTAAGAACTGAGCCCCAAGATTAAGTGAGTTAAGTGACAGATCTGGAATCTGAGCTCAGGTCTGTTCTTTCCATAGCTCTGGTAGCTGTCAGGTTTCACTGTGCATACACTGGGAAAGAGGAGGTTGAGTACAAAGATTTAGATTTCTGGGCTTGAAATCTGGCTGCTGGTCAGGAGGAATGAAGTGGGGCATGGGAATCTGCCTTTCCCTTTGAGATGAAGTTTTCCTACATGGCCCAGATAAGCCTCCAAAATGCAATCTCTGGAGTGTCTACAGTTCAGGCATATCCACCATGCCTGGCTTGGAAATCCTTTCCCTGGGTACTGGCATTGGCATTGAAACACAGAACCTCCTGCATAAGAGGCCAGGACGGTGATTTTGTTTTGTTTTTGTTTTTGAGACAAGATCTCATGTAGGCTAGACTAGCCACAAACTTGCTTGTAGTCAAGGGACCTTGAGTTTCTGACTTTGTTTCCACCTCCGATTTGCTGGGATTACTGGTTGGCATCATCTCATATCACAAAACCTGCTGTTTTAAAGAAGTTTTTAGGGGTCGAAGGGATGGATGTCGTAGAGATTAAAAGCCACTCTCAATAGAGGATCCAGTCTTGATTCCTAGCACTCACAGGGTAACTTACGAACACCTTCTTCTGACCTGTTGGAGGCACCAGACATGCACCTGGTACACATACATACAAACACTCATAAACACAAAATAATACAATTTTAAGTGATCTTTAAAGAAGCTTCTTAGCCAGGATGGTGGTGCACACACGCCTTCAGTTCAGAACTTGGAAGGCAAAGGCAAGCTCTATGAGTTTAAGCTAGTCTGGTCTGTTTAGGGAGCTCCAGCTCTGACAGCTAGTAAGGCCCTAGTTTGTAAAAAGAAGAAGAAGAAGAGGAGGAGGAGGAGGAGGAGGAGGAGGAAGAGGGGAAGCAGCAGCAGCAGCCTTCTTCTGGGTTTGTGGTATAGGAGAGAACTACACTTTGAAAATGAGAAATACTGACCATTCTTGAAACACCCAAAGGGCAGTGTGGGGCTAGATGTGTCTTGGGACTAACTTCAGTTCCTGGTAGCTGAATTAAAGGTGTGGCTCAGGGAGGATGGCAGACAGGGCGATGGTGCCCTCTGGCCTCCTAAGCCTCTGCAGGCTTGGGCTTTTCTCCACAGGGCTTTCCCTACTAATTACTATGAACTGTTGGGAGTGCATCCGGGTGCCAGTGCTGAAGAGGTTAAACGTGCTTTCTTCACCAAGTCAAAAGAGGTATTGGTGCCCCCCAAGGTGAGGGAGGAAGAAGAAACCTGAGCCTGCCACAGGGGCACACTAACTTCCTGGGATAGGTCTGTATCTCTAGCTGGTAGCACCTTCCTTCCATTTGCATGAATAGGAGGTACTCAGTATTCTCTATGATCTAAAGGAGTAGGCAAGGCCAGTGGTCTTTCTGATTTATTTTATCCATGTGAATATTACTATCACTGTCTTCAGACACACCAGAAGAGGGCATTAGATCCCATTACAGATGGTTGTGAGCCACCATGTGGTTGCTAGGAATTGAACTCAGAACCTATGGAAGAGGAGTCAGTGCTCTTAACTGCTGAGCCATCTCTCCAGCCCTCTCAGGGGGGTGGTGGTGGTGGTGGTGGTGGTGGTGGTGGTGGTATCGTCGTCGTCGTCGTCGTCTTTCTGGTTATGTGTTTTGTTTTTTGCTTTTTGAGACAAGATCTCACATTGTAGCCCAGACTGGTCTCAAACTTTCAGTGGTCCTCCTGTCTCCTCTCTAGAATGAGAGTTACAGATGTGGTTGGTTTTTTTGAATGAGAGGGGTAAGGAGTCTGTACTTTCTGACTCTGGCCTTTGGGAGGGGTCAGCAAGCCTGTGAGTGAGGGTCAATGACCAGGTAAGGTCTGTGGGAGTGATGTCAGTCTTTATGGGTTGACATCATCAGGAGAGGTCCTAGGAAGGGAGATAGAAAATGAGTAAGGGGAGCCCTGCCTTACCCCAGCTGCACCCTGACCGAGATCCTGGGAACCCAGCCCTGCACAGCCGCTTTGTGGAGCTGAATGAGGCATATCGAGTGCTCAGCCGTGAGGAAAGTCGTCGTAACTATGACCACCAGCTGCATTCAGCCAGTCCTCCAAGGTCTTCAGGGAGCACTGGGGAGCCTAAGTATACGCAACAGACACCCAGGTACAGGACAGGGGCCCTGACCCCTGCTGTCCTGACCCTCAAGTCCTTCCAAGCCCCAGCATTCCATTGTACTTATTTTGCTTTTCAGCAGCTCCTGGGAACCCCCAAATGCTCAGTACTGGGCCCAGTTCCACAGTGTGAGGCCACAGAGGCCTGAGTCAAGGAAGCAGCAGCATAAACACAACCAGCGTGTACTGGGATACTGCCTCCTGCTCATGGTGGCAGGCATGGGCCTACACTATGTCGCCTTCAGGTGCCTCCCCATCCTTCCTGGGATACTTCGTAGAGGGTGGGTGGGGAGTACTGTGACCAGCCGGCTATAGTAGCCTATGACCTGCATACTTGGTCCCTCTCAAGCTAAGAACTTTGTGAAATCAAGAATTGGAGCCTTGCCTTGCTGGGTAAAGGCAGAACTGCACACAAGGGCTAAAGTTGTTTTCTTGTTTCTCATAGCTTGAATATTAAATCTTTGATGCTTTTTTTTTTGGGGGGGGGTGGCTAGAGCCATCCAAAACCACATACAAAGAGGGCATGGTCAAAACCCTGGGGCTCTCTTGTAGCACATCATAAATGAGTTATTTGTTTTTTTCTGAGAGAGTTTCTTTGTGTAGAACCGGCTGTCCTGGAACTCCCTGTGTAGACCAGGCTGGTCTCGAACTCAGAGATCCGCCTGCCTCTGCCTCCCAAGTGCTGGGATTAAAGGTGTGCACTATCAACGCCCAGCAATTTTTTTTTTTTTTTTAAGATTTATTTACTCTTATTTATTTATATGAGTACACTGTAGCTGTCTTCAGGCACACCAGAAGAGGGCATCAGATCCCATTACAGATGGTTGTGAGCCACCATGTGGTTGCTGGGAATTGAACTCAGGACCTCTTGGAAGAGCAGTCAGTGCTCTTAACCACTGAGCCATCTCTCGAGCTCCCCCACACCCAATTTTTTTTTTTTTTTGAGTTCAGGTTACATACCGAGTTTGAGGCTAGCCTAGGCTACATTAAACTGTGTCTCAATATAGAAAGAGGGAGGAAGAAGTGTAGTGTAACAGAGACAGTCATTGATAGCTGCCACTTTCATGCCGGCTGTAATACCAGTTTTCTGCAGCATAGAAACTCAAAGGATAGAGCCCACTGTCCGTACTGTCTAGCAATGGAGATGACCTAAATATGCCCCCTTTATTCCCTGATATACCCTGATTTCAGAGCTGTTTCACCAACCTTCACAGGACAGCCAGGGACGTAGGGTACCACCCAGCTCTGGGACTTTGGCCACTTGGTGTCTTTTCCAACTTATCACAGGTGTCCGTTATGGGGAGAGATGTAAAGTTGTGTGAGAGATGCTAGAACCTGGTCAAGGACCAAGGTTTTAGGCACACCAGAGTTCGGAGACTCAGGGTTAATTGCAATTCCCTCACAGGAAGCTGGAGCAGGTGCATCGCAGCTTCATGGACGAAAAGGATCGGATCATCACAGCCATCTACAATGACACTCGGGCCAGGGCCAGGTCTGTCACTGCTCTATCTGACTTTGCTTCCTGCTTCAGCACCACCCTCCAGGATCCCTGTCCTGATCTATCTTTCCTTCCAGGGCCAACAGAGCCAGGATTCAGCTGGAGCGCCAACAGAGTCATCAGCCTCGGACAGAACCCTCCCTGCCTCCAGAAAGCCCCAGGATCATGACCCAGGACACAAGCCCGTGAGAGGCTTACCTAGGTGGGACCTGCACTGGTCCTGTCCTTGCTGCCTGTCCAGGACTACACGTGCAATAAACTAATCTTCACACTACTGTTCGATTCAGTCCTTCAGGTCATGCTTCTCCTTACCCCTCCCCTCGTGAAACAGCGACCCCCGGAGCCCGGCCTCCAGGGCGGTGTGTCCCCTTTCCCCTGCAGCGGCCGGAGGGGGCGTTTGGAGGGGCCCGGCTCCGCCCCCGCCCCGCCTCCGCCCGTAGCCCGGTGGGGAGCGCGTGTTTAGGTCACATGAGCCTCTTGCCCGCCAGCCCGGGCCAGGCCCCCTGCAACCCCCGCTGTCCCCGCTGCCCGCCTTCCCGGCCACCACCACCACCACAGGCCGCCTGCCTGTCCCGTTCCTCCGGCCGCCGCTGAGACGCTACGTTGCGCTGCCTGCGCCCAGGGCTCGGGAGGGGGCCGCGGAGGAGCCGCTCCCCGCGCCGGGCCCCGGGTCCCCACGCCCGGGCCCGAGCCATGGGGCTCTGGCTGCCGCCGCCCCCCCGCGCCGCCGGGCTAGAGCGATGCGGGCGCCCCCGGCGCTCGGCCCCCGCGGGCACCATGAGCCCCCTGCTCCGTCGCCTGCTGCTTGTTGCGCTGCTGCAGCTGGCTCGCACCCAGGTACGTGCGTCCAAGACATCCCGCTCGTTCGCCCGCCTGCCCGCGGTGCCCTCTCAAGGTTGGCGGAAATGGGGAGGCGCCCGCTACCTCAGCTGAGGCGATCCGCTGTTCAGACGGGGAATATTCCTCAAGAGGTGCCCCTCGGCGCAGGCCCACTAGCCCTATCCCATGCCCCCGGGGCCACTCCCCCACCTCACCCCATCCTCTGGGCGGTTTTAGGGCGGAGCTGCCTCAGTGCTCTCCGAACTTCGTTTGTCTCTCACTGTTCTGGCTCCTGACCTAAAACAAGCCCAGCTCTAATGTTTGGGGTTTAGTACCATTCCCAGAGTATGCCTGGTAGGTCTTCGGTCAGGGAAAGTACCAGATGGCTGAGTGTACAAGAAAAATTAAGAGCCGAGGTCCTGGGAACAGGACAATCTGGAAAGATGTCAGAAAGGCGCAGAAGCCTGACTCAAGGACAGAGCCCTTACATAGCCACAGGGGGGCCAGCCCTTTTATAGTGCATCTTGGGCCCAAGTATCTTCTTTCCCACAGGCCCCTGTGTCCCAGTTTGATGGCCCCAGCCACCAGAAGAAAGGTAATAATAGTTAACAATAACTTGACACCAGTCAGTACTAAGAGGGGTTAGCACATGTTCTGATTTCATGTTCCTTATCTTGTATGATCCCATCTCCTTTGGGAGATGCCATTTCACAGTGGAAGAAACTGAGGCAGAGGGCTTAATTATTTGAGAAACAAGGCAGAGGAAGACAGGTTTAAAGGATGGTTGGGGTGGTCGTGACAGGGTATCAGAGAGGTTACATGCTCAAAGGAGCCGCAGGAAACCGGTAAGAACTTAATCCTTCTGGGTCTGCCCACAGTGGTGTCATGGATAGATGTTTATGCACGTGCCACATGCCAGCCCAGGGAGGTGGTAGTTCCTCTGAGCATGGAGCTCATGGGCAATGTGGTCAAACAACTAGTTCCCAGCTGTGTGACTGTGCAGCGCTGTGGTGGCTGCTGTCCTGACGATGGCCTGGAATGTGTGCCCATTGGGCAACACCAAGTCCGAATGCAGGTACGGGGCCTATGATCAGGCATTTTGATGGGACAGTGATGCCCTGGGGGCTGGGTCAACCCAGACACAGGCACGAAGGAGGAGGGAGGTTCTGGCCATTTTTTCTCTAGCCTATCTAGTATCCCCTTTCTCTGTCTTTCTACTGCCCCCTCCCCCCCTCACTGTCTCTTCCTCATTCTCCTGAGTACAGATCCTCATGATCCAGTACCCGAGCAGTCAGCTGGGGGAGATGTCCCTGGAAGAACACAGCCAATGTGAATGCAGGTGCCAGCCAGGTCCAACTCCCAAGTTCACAAAGTGTAGCATGGGGTGGGGGTATCAGGCATGGGATTGTACCTTACTTAGTAGGGACCAGGTGACTGTGAGTAGAGCCAGAACTAGGCGTGGATCCTGGGTCAAGAGAGCTGGGTTTTTAAAATCTCTCTCTCTCTCTCTCTCTCTCTCTCTCTCTCTCTCTCATTTTTTCAGACCAAAAAAAAAGGAGAGTGCTGTGAAGCCAGATAGGTGAGTTCCTGGGATCCTTGATGCTGGCCCAGGAGAGAGCTCATGGGTGGGTCAGGGGTTTCACAAGTGAGCCGGGAGGCTGCAGCCCCTCTGCCTTCTCCTCTCACCTGACTCCCCTTCCCTTTTATACTCCCCAAATCCACGCACTCTGCCTTAACCCTAGCTCCTGGGAAGACTCTTCCCACCCCAGACATGTCGCTTCTCCTCCTAGGGTTGCCATACCCCACCACCGTCCCCAGCCCCGCTCTGTTCCGGGCTGGGACTCTGCCCCGGGAGCATCTTCCCCAGCTGACATCATCCATCCCACTCCAGCCCCAGGATCCTCTGCCCACGCTGCACCCAGCGCGGTCAGCGCCCTGACCCCCGGACCTGCCGTTGCCGCTGCAGACGCCGCCGCTTCCTCCATTGCCAAGGGCGGGGCTTAGAGCTCAACCCAGACACATGCAGGTGAGGAGTCTGTGGGGTGGCGCTTGTGTGGGAAAGCCGCAAGGTTGCATCCTGGAGCAGCTCCTCCAGATGAGCCTGCCAGTGGTGGAAAGACCAGGGAAGGAGGAGCCAGCCAGCTGCATGTGTTAAATCATTTACTGTGCATCTGCTGGCAACCAGATCATCAAAAACTCAGCTCATGACTAGATGCACAAGTCAGACTGTGGGAAGGATGATGCCACCACCAGTAGAGGATGCTAAGCACGTGATAGGGACACTGATCTAATCTAAGCAATCAACCGTCTCCTGGAACTAAAGAAGACTTTTTCCAATTTGCACAGCTTTATGTGATAGATATTTGCTCCATACTGTAGGCTCTGAGAGAGCAAAGATGTATGGGAGCCCCATATGCCTCTGCCGGGAGTGCTTAAGTAGCCCTTCTGTGTTTTATAGTGAGGATGATTTATAGGTCAGGCCCTGGAGGTTTACAGAGAGTATCAGAATTAAATGGGGTTGAAAAAAGGAAATTCATCAAGAGGGCGGGGACTGGACATGGCGGTACATTCGGAGAGTCTTGGCACTCAGTTGGAGGCAGGAAGATCAGGAGTTCAAGTTCAGCTACAGAGAGAATTTGAAGCCAGCTTGGGCTATATGGAACCTTGTTTAAAAAGCAGAAACCCACAGAGGGCAAAAAGTAACTGCTGCTTTTGGAATGGTGGTGCACACCTGTAATTCCAGCAAGCAGGAGGCAGAGGCAGGAGGATATGATTTCGAGAACAATCTGGGCTGTAGACAAAGTGATCTCCACAAACTAAGAATAAAAAGGAGCTGGGGATGTAGCTCGGTTGGTAGCATTCAAGAAACCTTCTGTTTGATCTTCACCAAGTGGAACAAGGTGTGATAGCACTCAAAAATTCAAGGTCATTCCTTGGTGACATAGTAAGTTTGGCTCACGTGAGAAAATAGAGGCTAGAGGTATGGCTCAGTGGACCCTTTCTGGCCTTGCAGAGGGTCTAGGTTTGGTTTTCGACACCCACATGGTGGCTCGTAACCATTTATAACTGTAGTTCTAGGACACCCAATGCTGCCTTCTGGCTTCTACAGAGAGCGGGCATACATGCCGTGCTCATACATGCTGCTTATACTTAATATAAAAGATATCACTGGTAAATAGATAAATAAATAGGGGCTGGAGAAATGGCTTGGCTGGGAAAGTGTCTACTCTTCAAGCATGAAGCCTGGGTAGGAGCGATTCATTATAAGCTAGTACCGAAAGAGCAGGCAGGGACAAAAGGAACCCTGGAGTTTGTTGGCCAGCCACGGAAACAGAATCAGCTAACTTCACATACAGTGACTCGGTCTCTAAAGATAAAAGGTGGAGAGAGCTGGCTCACAGGACTGAGTTTAGAGCCCAGAACCCACTTGGTTGAGGGCTGCAACGCCAGCTGCAGTGATCAGACACCCTCCTCTGGCCTCTTCAGGCACCTAGATACATGTGCTTACACGGTCAGACATACACATACCTAAATAAAAATAGCAAAATACGTTTTTGTTTGTTTGGTTTTGTTTTTGAGACAGTGTTCCTCTAATGGCCCTGGCTGTCCTGGCACTCACTGTGTTAGACCAGCCTGGCCTCGAACTCACAGAGATCTGCCTGCCTTTGCCTCCTTATGCCTGGCAAAAAAGGATAAAGATGGAGGATGATTAAGCCACCAGTACATAAAATGCACACACAAGCATGGGACAGTCCCCTCTCCTCCACAATTTTTAAAAGAAAAAGTTACTTATTTTATGTGCAGGTTAAAAAACATTAGTGTTTTACCTGTATGTATGTCTGTGTGAAGGTGTCAGATCCCCTGAACTAGGTTATAGGCAGTTGTGAGCTGCCATGTGAGTACTGGGAACTGAACCTGAGTTCTCTGGAAGAGCAGCCTGTGCTCTTAACCACTGAGCCATCTCTCCAGCCCAGTTAACAAAATTTAAAAACTAAAAATGAATAACTATTAAAGGAGCTTGGGGTTAAGCTCCAGCCAGCACTGATACCCTTCCTCCACTCCCCAGGTGCCGGAAGCCGAGAAAGTGACAAGCTGCTTTCAGACTCCACTGGCCTGTCTGCCTCAAAGGCCCTTCTAGTGGGAGAAGAGTGGAGCATAAGAGAACCACCTCAGTCTGGGAGGACACTGCCCCAGGACCTGGACCTTTTAGAGCACTCTCTCACCACCTTTTATCTCCCAGACCTGCCATCTAACAATTGTTAAGGAACCTCACCATAGGGGCCAGGGTACTATCTCAGTTAACCACCCTGGTCAAGTGAGCGTCTTCTGGCTGGCTGTCTCTCCTATGAAGACCCCAAACTTCTACCAATAATGGGATTTGGGTTCTGTTACAATAACTGTGACACACACACGCACACATCACACACACACACACACACACACACACACACACACACGCTCTGATAAAAGAGATGGAAGACACTATTGCTGCTTCTGTCGTTGTTTGCTACTCTCCGGGCTGGCCAGTTTGGGCAGGAAAGTGTGCTCTGCCTCCTGTTTTACTGCGCTGTGCGTCCAAGGCCAGATAGCAGTTCCCAGGTAAAGCCACAACCACAGATTGATAAAGTCCTTGTTATATAAAGTCTCTGCCTCCTGTGCACCACAGGATTCTGCCTGCCCTGGCCAGACATTAAGGAGAAACCCAGACCATAAGAGCTGTTTCCCATGTTCACATGGCAAGAACAGATAAATTGCCACCATCGGAGCCTTTCTGGCTCTGGACTAGTGTGACTTTTTTCATAGGAGGTATCACCCACTTTCCCTGTTGAGTGTTCACTTGCAGTATTGTTCCTTGTGGCTGCCTCTTTCATGTCTCAATCTTGCCTTCATATGGCTGGACGGCCTTTTAGAAGAAACACATCTACAGCCTTCTCCTCCTGTACAATTCCTGGATCCCAGGATTCATCAGCTGCTGCTTGAGATTCCTAGCCTACTGGGTTCAGGTTCAGTGTCCGGGATAGAGTGGAAAGGCCAGCCAAGCACTAAGGCTTTGGTCTGCTACAGAGTGTTCAGGAGCAGAATTGACTGAATGTAGCCACCCTAATGAAGCTGATACTGAGGTCATGATCTTGGTGGTACCAAAGCAGGAGTAGGGTAAACTAAAGAATTTCTCAAGATGATGATGATGATCATCACATACTTATCCATTTATGAGAGGCTCACATAGCCCAGAGTGGCCTTAAACTCCTGAGCTGAGTAGCTGAGGGTGACATAGATTTCTAAACCTCGCAAGTACTGGAATTACAGGTTTGTACTACCACACCTGATTTGTGTACTGCTGGGAATCAAACCTGAATTCATGAATGCTCAGCAAATACTACTGACTTACTGCATCTTCAGCCCTGCTGTTGTTTTATAACTTTCTCTTTCTAAGACAATGTCTCTTGTATCCCAGGCTGGCTCAGAGTTCTTTATGTAGCTGGGGATGCCCTTGAACTGATCCTTCAAAGTGTTGGCATTACAGGCACGGGACAACACATCATTTTTATTATGTTTAAATAACTTTCTCAGCAGTGATATTGGTAATAATGTTCTGGCTCGGTGATGGTTAGAAGCCGAGAGCTAAAGACTCCAAACCCACTAAGCTTCATCAGATATGCAGTATGCTGCTTTTGGCGTCAACACCATGATTATCTTCCCTTGGCATCTGAATAAATGGTCTTAGCAAGGCAAACTGGCCTGAGACAGGTATGAAATCATTCGACACCATAGCCTAACTTAGGTTTGGCCTCCTCTAAATTTCAGGATCTTTAGGTTAGAGAATGTCTCCTGGGCACTGAAAGATCTGGCCCAGGAGACATTTGTTTAGACAAAGGTGAGCCTGGATGCTGCAGACCACAAGATGGAAGGGGTCGTCCACACAGCTCAGGGCCATGTGGTTTTGGTGTCACAGAGCGTACCCACTAAGAGAACGAACTTACTGAAGGTCACGCAGCCAGCTAAGAAGTGAAAGAAGATTCAAATCCGGGTTGTCGCTCTGAACCCCTAGGCTCTTCCCACAAATATCCAAAGGCGTGCCGGTCATGATAACAGAAGTCAGTACGGTGCTGGCAAGAACCCCTCCAGGCACGTGCACTCATACCTGCTTGACCATGTCACCTTGGCTAGAACTGCTTTCCGTCTTTCAGAAACAATTTTTGCCAAACTAGACCCTTCATCTGAGTCCCGGAAGTGGCGTTATCATGTAGTCACTCAGGAGGCAGGACCAAATGAGAAGCCCCGCCCTAAAAGCGCAGCAGCGGGTTTTGGACGGTCCAATGAGGGCGGGTAGCGTGTCCCGCCCTGTAGCGACGAAGACGCGCCTGCGCAGAAGTGACAGCACGAGCGGGATTGGCTCCGGGGGCGCGGCGAGGAGGTGAGCGGGGGGCCACAGCCCAGGCTGGGGGACCCGGGTGCAGGAGGGCAGCCTGGGGCAGGCCGGCCTGAAGCGGGCCGGATTCGGTGTGCCAGCCAGGGACAGCAAACGAGGGAATTGGGGCTGGGGTCAGGCCTCTGGCAATGCCGCAGGGGGCGGGCTCTCACGCCGTACGGGGCGGAGCCCTGGGACTCGGGGCGGGACGTGGAGCAGCTGTGGGAGGGACAACGGAGCCAGTGCGAGTTGAGGGAACCCAGTGGCCCATAGCTGGATTAGGAGGTGTAGGGGGCGGGGTTTGGAGTTTAGAGGAGGAGCTGGAGCAGGTGGAAGGTGGAGCCTTGGGCTTGGAGACACAGGGCGTGAGATCCCAGACATTGGAGGTGGGACTTCAGCCAGTGAGTGGCGTGGCCCCTCAGCAGGAGACGAGATCTAACCTTGCTGAGGGCGGGGCTGCAGGTCAGGGGGCGGAGCTTCACGCCTTAAAGGGTGGAGCTAAGGAGTCTTGCGGAGATCTAAGCGTGAGCTATGGCCCGGGGCGTCCATGCGGGGGCGGTCTCCGTGGTGGCCGAGCCTGGGGTCGCGGTAGACCGAGAACTCCCCCTGGAGAGGTCGTGTGGGTGGAGCGGGCTAGGCGTTCCGGTGACTCTGAGCCAGTTTGGGTTCCGCGGAGGCCCCCAAGAGCTCAGAGTTGGGGAGGTGCCCCTGGTGGAGGAGTCACTGGGCCGGATTGGGGGATGCCTCCGGAGGATCGGGGCTCCTCAGAGCCACCTAGTGGAGATGTGTGGGTGCCTCGGGGCCGGCCACCTGCAGCAGCCGCAGAGGTGTGGGTGTGCTGGACAGGGGGCAGCTGGGTGTGGCGGGAGTGGGGTCGTCCCGTCCGGACAAATCCGGTGCAATCAGATCGGGTTTGGACTTTGCGTAAAGGGGCTAGCGGGAACTGAGGAACGAAGCTGGGGACCAGGTGGGAGAGAAGGTCAGGTAGTGAGCAAAGGGAAGGGGCACTGGCTGCTGTGGCCTCCCCTGACCCCCTCCCCTCGCTGCTGGGGTCCTCGGCCAAGCCCCCTTCTCACTGGACTGGTAAGTGTGGCCACAGAGCTCAGGGGAGGGGGTGGTGACCCAGGACTTTGGGATTCCCCAGAAATAGGCAAGATATAATGGGGAGTTGGCATCCTCCTGATACAGACTGAAGTTACATGACCCCACCCTCCAGTTTTTTGGTTGGGGGTGGGGTGGCCTATGCCTACAGAGACATGAGGCTGAGCTGGATCCTGACAATACTGTCCATTTGCCTGAGTGCCCTGGCAACAGCCACGGGTGCCGAAGGCAAACGGAAGCTGCAGATTGGAGTGAAGAAACGTGTGGATCACTGTCCCATCAAGTCTAGAAAGGGAGATGTCTTACACATGCACTACACGGTAAGTGTCAGAGTGGAGGAACCTCTGGGGCTTTGACAGTTTTTCAGGACCAGAAAGGACTTTGGAATCTCATTCCCCCCCACCCCCAACTAGGTGGATAATCTTGAACACATCCCCCTTTGAACTCTAAGCTCCTTTCCATGAGTCTGTCTTGCTTTTCAGTTTACTATCAGCTAGGTATCAGCATGCAAAATACTGTAAATGAGCTACCTTTCAAAAGAGTGCTGTAGTGACCACCTAACTGGGGAGAAGAGTTGAGTGGAAGGGCTGTGGGATGGTCACCTTACCTTACTAGTTTTCCCATGGTCTCACAGGGAAAGCTAGAAGATGGGACGGAGTTTGACAGCAGCCTGCCACAGAACCAGCCCTTTGTTTTCTCCCTTGGCACTGGCCAGGTCATCAAGGGCTGGGACCAGGGGCTGCTGGGGTGAGTCTGGTCTGAGGTACATGTTGTAGTGATCCAGGAAGTGAGCTGTGGGAGGAGAGGCCCAGTTATGGGGCAGGGGGTTGGATGCTTCATATGCTGAGCATGCATCATCCTGCAGGATGTGTGAAGGGGAAAAGCGGAAGCTGGTGATCCCATCCGAGCTGGGTAAGAGGCCCTTGGGGTTGGGTAGTAATGGGGAGAGGGCTTAGATGTGCCTGAAGATGAGCTAAAGCTACTTCAGCCCCACTGGTCCCCACTCCATTTACTCACTGTAGCAAACATGCCACTTTCAAGCCTGGCTTGTGTTCAGCAGTCAGGCCCTTTATGTGGGAACCTGGCCACAACTTACTCTGTGTCTTTGTGCTTTTGACAGGTTATGGAGAGCGGGGAGCGCCCCCAAAGATCCCAGGTAATACCCTTCACACCCTCAGCCCATCTCTCTCTCCTAGAATCCCAGGTCCCAGTTTGATGACGCTTCTTCCCCCAGGTGGAGCAACCCTGGTGTTTGAGGTGGAGCTGCTCAAGATTGAGAGACGTTCAGAACTGTAGCAGGCTGCAGAGGGGAGGAGGCCCCTCAGGGACCAGACCATTTAAAAACAAAACCAAGAAAAAAAACCTTTAAAACCCCAAGAGTGAGTCTGTGTTTCTTTGTGGATCCTAAGAGACTTAGATTAATATCTTAGCATCAGTGTTGGGTAGGGCACTGGTCTAATGTGAATGGGTCCCCAAGTTGGATCCCCAGCATGGGGGAAGGGAGAACAAAAGCAGCTTCAATCTCATTTTCCCTTCCTTGATAATTGCAGAGCCTTGAGGTCTAGCTTCAACAGCGTAGAGACCCTTACCCAGTGCAGATAAAAGACTCTGAAGACTATTGGTAGCAACGGTGCTCTCCAGCCATGAGGAATAGCAATCTGGGAGTTATCACCATGGCTACATGGCCTCCAAGAAGGCCTGGGGTCACCTGGGGAGTAGCTGAGCTGGTGACAATTGTAGAGCAATGTGTCCTCTGTAAAAGACCAGCCAAGCCTGTCAGCTGCTCCAAAGGCTGTATCCTAGCTTTATTTTTAAAGGGCCTGCGTCGCAGAATCAATATAAAATCACAAAAAGTCCCATCAGTTTAATAACAATAAAAAAACCCCAAAAATGGAAAACTGAGGGCAAGGGAAATGGCCCCTAGGCAGGGGCACAGGGATCCCTGCTCATGGCACCAGGCCTGGCTGCAGGGTCCCCCAGTATTGCTGTTGCTACGAGGTTGGGGGGCAGCGATTGTCCTGTGGGCGCCACGGTCATCTGAGTCAGGACCCTTACTTCTTCTGGGGTGTGCTCAGCTTCTGCATGCCCCGGATCTTGTCCAGCAGGCCAGAGATGAAGGCCTAGACAGGAGGGGGGATTAGAGAGGCTAGGATCTAAGATGATCAGCCACCACATATAAATACATATCCACCCTAAGGTCAAGGAAAATGACTTACCTCAGTGGGTTTGTAACAGTCTACTAACAGCTCCTGGTAAGGGAGAACAAAGCACACAGTGAATTCTTGAGGACAGGGGCTCACTGTTCACCAATATCCTCCTAAGGGACCAAGGCCACTTAGAAATATAGCTAAGCTAAGTTCCATGAGCCTCGTTTTTCCAGAGGCAGATGACCCAAACCATCGACGGTATGGCACTAGGGCCAAACCTCCCCAAGGGGCAGTGTCTCCAGGCAGCCCTCCACTGGATGACCTCAGCTTACCTTGACTCTAGCAGCCCGGGTATCATCACTTTCCATGTCCAAGAGTTCATCCACATCTATCTCGAGCTCTGGGATCTCCTCCTCCTGGGTAGGGGTGGGAAGAAGCAGACAAGTGCCTCAGGGTGTAGAGAGGACTCCCTGCTAACTCAAAACCAGACCAGCCCTCCTTGCCCAGCAAAGACAGCTGCTCTGGGAAGGAAAACAGATCAGGTCTGTGCCAAGGCAAGTTGCCCAATGAGGGGGAACTTCCTGTCCCTGCCAGTGGGCACCAGGGGCGCCAGACAGACAGGGCCAGGGACCTTGGGCTTTGAACCTAGCAGATGTGCCTTCTCAGCATCCGGGACCTCTAGCTTACCAGAGCACTGGTGGGGCCAGCTGTCTCAATTCATCACAGCCCCTCCCCTCCCCCAAACACCTGTCACAGCTTCCTGGGAGGGAGGAGGAAGTGAGGGTGAGGGGTCAGTGTGAAAGACCCATGCTTGATAAAGGGGAAACAAAGAGCCCATGCTTTGAGGAGAAAGGGGTACACCCCCCTCCCCAAGGATACAGCTATCATACTTGGAGCCAGCTGCATTCCAGGGCTGGGCTAGGGTAGGCATCACAGGGCAGGCCCACTCCTCCACCCTTCCCCTTGGGGGCCTGAGTCACCATCTGAACAAGCAAGGAACATGGGGTGGAGAACCAGAGCCGGGAGAGCTGGTTAACCTATCTCCATACACAGACAGAATGGCAGTTTAGCCCACTAGAACTACTCAGGTCCTTTGTAACACTTGAAACAGTTACTCTAGTACCTTTCAACTAGTGTCGATGCTAGCCCAGACTAGACTAGATTAGACCTTTCACTGTCATCCCAAGCTAGACCCCTGCCTCCAGTCCTAGGTCAGGCTATCTATTTCTTCAAGGCTTGGATAGGACACTACGCTTAACCTGGGACAGTACCACGAAGGACGCAAGGTCCCGGGCAGCGGAGAAAGCTATAGAGTGACTTAGATCAGGCAAGAAAAAGCGCACACTGGGAGCGGCGAGTGTTAAGACCGGTGGCTTGGCGCAGAGCTCCCACTGACTCTGGTGACAGACCGACTTAGGTCCGATTTTAGGGTATTCGCGAGGGGTGGGGAGCACACCTGGCAGTCGTAGAGTCGCGTGAGCTGTTCTAAAATCCACTCCTCCAGGTTGAGGCGCTTCCGTAGCTCCTTGCGGTCGTACTTGACGGTGACCTTTCCTTGCCGTCTCACCGGGCCATCGTCATCCGCGCCCCCTGGGCCTTCGCCTGCGGCCCCAGGGGGACTCTGGAAGTAGACTCGGGGCCCTGTGCTGCCACTGCCCGGCCCGGGGGCCGGGGCAGCCAACGCCGCGCCCCCCGCGGGGCCGCTGTCCGCCATGGCGGCCGCCGGGGCCACGTGCGCGCTCGGGCCCCTCCCTGCGCCGCCGCCTCCCGGACGCCCTCCGGCTGGCTCCGGGCCGCTGGCTCCGGTTAGCTCGCGGGCTCCGCTCCGCGCAGCTCCGCGGCGAGGGCGGCGGCGGGGGCGCCCGGGGGCAGCTGCAGCATGCGGAGCCCCCGGGCTTGGCCTGGCCGCGCCCCGCCCCCCCCCCGCCGATCCGCCCGCCCTTTGTCCCCCGCGGCCGCCGCCCGAGCCGCCGCCGCTGCCGCTTTCTCTGTCTTGCTCTCTTCCCCCGCCCCCCGACCACACCCCCTTAAAGGGCCAGCCCCACTTTAGTTTCCCCCCCCCCCCAACCCCGCCTACTGAAAGGGGATAGGGGAGGATCTACTTTGCAGGGTTCCGGGCTGTCTGTCCGGTTTCTTTTAACTTAACATCTGGCCTCAAACCTAGACTTCTATTGTCGGATGCCTGGATCTGCACGCCGGCTAGGATCATAGTCCTCTTCTGACCTTGTCTCATTTTGTCACTGAGGCAGAAACAGACAGTCTAGGCATGAGAACGAGAGGGCGCAGATCCGGTGAGGAACAAGCGAGACCCTTGGTCAGCAAGGGGCGAGAGAACTTCCGCGCGAGGGTCTACACGTGGACAGGGATTCCGGGGATCGGAGGTGCAAAGAGGTCTAGGCACTGCCCAGGTGCCAGGATGCCCTACTTGGTCCGGTCTCACGCCCCTCAAGGAAGAATTCGGGGTGGGGGCGTGTAGAGTTGGCCGTTTGTCTTACAATAGCTAGGACCTGGGACGACCACCGCCCACCGGCTGAGATGGCGGCGCGCGGGGTATTGTGGGCAATGTAGTCCCTGGTTCATCAATGCTGCCCCTCCCAGCTGCTGAACCCGCAGCGAAGCGCAAACTTGTTTGGGGCACACCCCTCTGAGCTGGCTGGATTGTGCTGGGCGAGGCCCTGGGCACCCCGTAGCTTGAACGTGTGCAAAGGAGGAAACTCGGGTGCAAAGAGGCTAGCATGTGGGGAAGCCAAAACTCACGGTGATAAAGGTAATAATAGCAGTTGATCCCAAATGAGCATTTATTGGGACCCCTGCCTGTTCTACTGTAAGGACAGCAAGCTAGTTCTCCCAGTAACTTCTCTATCCTTCACACTTTAGGAAGCCACGTTCCATTCTTCCTTTATTATGTCTACATCGTTAAATTGGTTCATTCATTCGTTTGTCTTTCTGCTAGAAAGTGAATTTTGGTGGTCCAGAGCTCTGAGGACGTTGCTGAAACCCAAGCTTGGGTTAGTATGCTCCTTGTCAAACCTACAGGTATTAGGAAACTATTGGTTCCATATAGAACTCTAGCTTCTAAAACTCTCAGACTCAGGCAAACGACTCTCCATCCTATTGGTTGAACAAACGACCCTAAAGGGAAAAAAACCAAAAACAAACAAACAAAAAGACAACCCATAGACTTCCTCTGAAGGCTGTGGGGAACATTAAACAGGAAAACCCGTGGAAACTTCAGTTGTGACAGCACATAGTTAAGTCACAGGGCTATATAAAGGGGGAGCTGGGATTCTGAGCCCGGGGTTATGTGACACACCCACACATCTAAGGCAGAGTCTACCAGTCTCCTGCCACACACTCCATCTCATACTATCCAGTGAGGTTGTATAGCACTTTCTGGATGTCTCTATGGCTCTTCAGTTTCAAATAGTCTCAAGATTACAGGGACAGTAGGTTCTAACCCTGTATGAACATCTTTTCTCTAGATGCTGCAACCAAAAAAGCCTCTGAGCAGGTGAGTTTCTTAGAGAGGTGAGTTTGGCCTAGGGTCCCTCAGGTGGTACTACATCCAAACTCAAACCCAGGACTTTAGGCTCCTCCTTTATGCTTCATTGTAAAAATTTTATGTGTTATGAATTTATGTTATGACTATTTTATGTACGTGTATGCATGTGTACCACTCTGAGCTTGTGAAGATCAGAAGGAGGTTTTGAATTCTCTGAAACTGGAGTTATGGATGTTCGTGAGCCATCATATGGGTGCTGGGAATTGAACCTGGGTCCTCTGCAAGAGCAAGTGTTCCTTACTGCTGAAGCATATCTCTAGCACCCTTGATGCTTTTTTTTTTGGAGAGAAGCTACAACATTTAGGGATGTAGGTCAGGGGTAGAGCCCAGCAACGTGCTGAGTTTGATTCCCAGCACCACCGTAAAGATGAAATCAAGAGAGAAGAGTCTGGGGAGGTAGTTCCCTTGGAACAGTGCTTGGCTAGCATGCACAGTGCTGTGGGTGGGTTCAAGCCCCAGCACTGTTATCTGTAATCACAGTTGTGGAGGCAGGGGACTTGGAAGTTCAGGGTCATCCTTGGCTACGTGGTGGGTTTGAAGCCAGCTTGTGATACATGAAACAGTAAGTAAATAAATAAGACGAGAAGGCAGGTGGGGCGTGATCTGCTTACTGAGGAGATTGGCTGGGGCACATCCCCCTAATTCTCAGGGGGGAAACCCTGGAGTAAGCTGATGTTCCCTCCCTCCCCAGCCCATTGCCTGACATTAGCTTACGTTGAGCTAGCCTGGGCAGCCCAGGAGGTTGCAGCTTAGGCAGTGACGGTTGCCTATTGAACCTGACCTCTTCCATGCTGAACTAGTGGCAGAGTCTCTTTTCCCAGGAACAGATTCCCTGCATGCCCAACTCACCCCACCGAGCAGAGCAGTTCCAATGCGGCTCCCAGCATTGGTTTATACTTTGAAGGAATGGTTCCTAGTGCCCAACAGATACTGTGAGAGTGGAGCCCATGACTCTGAAGACCGACAACCCTGCTTATGCCCCCAAGATAATGATACTGAACCCTGACTTTTCGGGCCCTTTCACATGTGATGTGAAAGTCTCCAGGTCAGCCAGGCAGTGGTGGCGCATGCCTTTAATCCCAGCACTCAGGAGGCAGAGGTGGCGGATTTCTGAGCAGGCCAGCCTGGTCTACCGAGTGAGTTCCAGGACAGCCAGGGCCATACAGAGAAACCCTGTCTGGAAAAAAACAAAAAAACAAAACAAACCCTGAAAGTCTCCAGGTCACATGCCAGGTCCTTTCAGAGACATGCCCATCCTCCTTCTCTCTCAGACTACCTCCTGTGTCATCCCCAGGGCATCCTTGTTTTCCTCGGGCTGGCTGCTCTGTCTTGTTCCTTCCAATGACCATTCACTGTGAGAAGAAAGATGGGTATGCTGGCCTACAGCTTTGTTGGAACCTGGGCCGCTCAAACAGAGCTCTAGCCTTGAAGCACAAGGGGTTGGATTCAAGTCCAGACTCTGCCCAGGAAGTGGGCAAATCACTCATGTCCAAAGGCGTGTCTTCCAGGAGGCAGAAGATCTTGACCTCCCAGTGACCCGGAGCTCAGGCTCTGGAGCCTTTAACCTGCTATGCTCCCCACTAGCCCTCCTATGACTGGAGTGTGCCTAGCCTCTCATCCAGCCAGGCTGTGGCTTCCCAGGATAATGTGGCCCCCTCCCACCAGAGTGCAGCTAAGATGCTTGTAGCACCTCCCTGAAGCAGAGGCCCTGGGGAGGGACCTGTGGGCCCAGATCAATCCCTTAATCAAGGGTAGAGGCCAGAAAAGCTGCCTTCACACACACACACACACACACACACACACACCCATTACTGCATGCCGGGAAACTCTATTACCATTCCAGGGCTGGAAGAAAGCATACAAGGAGGAAGAAGGAGCCTTCTAATGGGGGCTGCCTGGCCTCAAGAGATTATCGGTGGGGGAAGACAAGGGCCTGGCCCAACAAACACCTACCATCCTGTTTTTCAAGGACCTGCTTCCAGAAGCTTCTGGGAGGGTCCAGTCATCCTGACCTTAGTGTTGGTGTGCAGGATCCCCTGTGCTAGAGTTGACCCATGTCCTTTCTTTTCTTGTTCCCCTTTGACATTCCCACAGGTTTCTTTCCTACCTGTCACATTTCGTGTGTGTGTGTGTGTGTGTGTGTGTGTGTGTGTGTGTGTGTGTGTTTATTCCACTGTGATAACTAGCTCTTGAACAAGGGAGTCCTGGATTTGAAAGCAAGCCTGTGGGTACAGAGGCCAGTCTCCACCTTTAATGGTTCTGTTCTCCGGAGGAGGTTGGTGGTAATTGGAGCTCTGAAGGGTTATTTTTTTACAACTCTTGTGAACGAGGAGGAAGAGGATCACAAGCCTGTATCCTTCTCCCCATTTTTTTCTCCTACAGAGTAGGGAGCAGAGGCAGGAAGTCAGAATGAGGGGTGAAATCCTCTCAGGAAGCTCTGTGACCTTGGGCAAGTCTCTTCCCCTCTCTGGGCCTCAAGTGGAGATAATAATCACACCACTGCACAAGGCCACAGCCAAAGACAACTAGATTCATTAAGTTTGCCGCCATTAGGATGGCTATTTGGAGAACAGCCAGTGCCAGGCAGAGCTCCTCTTGAGGCCTGAGAGCCTGGGGCAAAGGCGCCGGTAGGGAAGCTCCTCCTTAGCCGACCCTCCTCCCCCAGAGCTAGCTCCAACTCTTTCTGGGTTTCTAGGTGACTTGGCTGGCCCCTCTGGATGAGTTCTACTTTAAACCTGCTGCTGCTGCCTCCTCTGTATTGGGGGGGCTCCCACAGGGGCCCCCAGGCAGGAGCCCCCCCAGCCAAGCCCTGCGGGAGGGGCTGCAGCCCCCACCCCGGCCGGTGCCCATGGGCCTGCCCCTTCCATTCCTCCGATCACTGGAACACAGATTTCAGGGCACCTGCTGTGGGCCAGGAACTGCACAACCCCTCCTTTGGGGACACCCACGAGGCTTCTGCCCCCTCTGGGCAAACAACCATCTTTCACTATGCAGTTTTCAGCTAAGAGGCTCGCTGAGACTGGTTCACTTCACAGGGTCAGCAGGTCAAGAACTGCGGCAAGATTTTCTCTGGAAAGCCAGGATGCCTGGGTCCTCAAAGGAGGTGGAAGCTCCAAGCTTCCAGGGCTAGGGACGGGGGAGGGGCGCCTGCCGGCGGGAGGCCCATTAGCCAGCTAAGTGCTCCCTGGGAGGGGGGGACTGCTCTGTAGCAGGAGGGGGTGAGGCGAAGTGAGGGCACGCGGGTGGAGTGGGATGGAGAGAAATAGGGTGACGTTTCCTGAGCTCAGTTTAGTGCGGTAGGAGTGGGATTGGGGACAAGTGTCTGGGTCCCCCAGCCTTATTATCTTCTCCTTTTCCACCTGGAGATCTCAACCGGCTGACCTTGGCATGTCTTGAACAGCACCCTTAATAGTCCCGTGTCCCCAAGCTCTCCTATTTTATCCAACACCCGGAAAAATAAAGCCCTACTGAGCCAGCTGCCCAACAAAGACCCCCAATTCCGCGCCATCATCCCTTTGGCTGCAGTCGCCGCCCCAACCGCCAGGGGGCGCCGCCATGGGTCGGGCGGCCCCTCCGCGGTGGGAGGGGGCGGCACCGCCCGACGGGGCGGGGCTCGGCGGGGGCGGGGCCGGGCGCCGAGTCTCCGGTCGGTCCGGGACAGACTGGCTGGCGGGCGGGCGCTGACGCCGCGGGGCCAGAGCGGGCCGCGCGGGAGCGTGTGGAGAGAGCGGTGGCACCGTCGGTTCCCGTCGGGGCTCCGTAGGTTCCCGAGCCGCCCCTGGCTTGGCCATGGCGGGTGCGAGGCCCGGCGTCCACGCGCTGCAGCTGGAGCCGCCCACCGTGGTGGAGACCCTGCGGCGCGGGAGTAAGTTCATCAAATGGGACGAGGTAAGAGAGTGGCTGTCCCCTGCTCTTGCCAGATCGAAGGATTCCTTCAGTCACATTCGGCTAGATGCCAGGGACCCCCACTTCAGTGTTGCCTGACTACCGCACCCCCTATTCCAGCCTTGCTGCACTCCGGAAACATGAATCCCCTGTAGTCCTGGTTAATTGAAGACTTTGTCGTCTCCCCCCCTCCGAACCCCCTCCCAGTCCTTTAGCTGTGACCAACTGGACTCTCCACTCCTTGGCATGGAGATTTTGAACCCCAGTAAATCCTGTCCCTCTTCTCACTCTCTGCCACCCTTGCCAGACTATGAATATCAAAGTCTCCTTGCTGGTTCTCAGTTTCTGGTCTGGTCCCCAGACCCCTGTTCCTGGCGCTGGACTCCCAGGGGGCATAGGGCATCCTCGTCTTGGGTGGGGTGCCACTGGGATCCTACTCTTCCCAGTGCCTCGCCTGAGCCATTATATTCATCACTTTTCAGCCTGTCCTTGTTGGTACCCCTAAGTCCTGTTTCTAGATTCCAGCGAGCTTTCTGTTCAGATGGGAGCACCAAGTCACCCCTTACCGGAGACCTTGTTCCTTTCCAGGTTCCTCCAACTCTGGGAACTTTGCTCTCCACTCCTTAATTTAGTGACTTTTAACCCCAATAAATCCTGGCTCCCAATTTTTTATTGCTTTCTCCCTGGTACTTCCCTGATACCCACCTGCGGCTTCTTATCAAGATACCACGTCTCACCCACGTTTTCGTACTGTTCCCTCCCCTGCCTCTGGGCCCCTTGCTCCCCTGGGCCTCAACTCAGCGGCCTGAGCTTCCTTACTGTTCCTTCCCGGTCGGACCATAGGCCTGGAAGACAGACGCTAGGTTTCTTTCCGGCTGGGTGGGGCAGGAGTGGGAACTAAGGGGAAGGGCTGGGGGCGTGGCCTTAGCTGCAGGTGTGCTGGGCAAGGGTGGGTACCCGCAGGGCCCCAGGAGACCCCTTTCTCCAGGCAGCCTAAAGGGAAAAGTTTCTCCTTTTCCTTGCAGTGTGATAAACCCAAATAAGGAAGTGGGAACAAGGAGAGGGCCTGGGGTGGGGTGGGGGTGCTGAACAAAGTTCGGAACTGAAGAGCCAGGGTCCCAGGTGGCCTTTGGAGGTTAGGCCCCTGAGGATGGTACCACAGGGGCTTTAGGGACAGTACCCACAAGTTTCTCCCTTTCTAGCACTACTGGTGGCTGGTTAGTCAGGTCTAGGGCAAGGTTTGGAATCTCTTGGAGAGGTTGGGACCTGGTGTCCTTCGATTATAGAGTTGAAGGCTTATGAATCCCATGGGTTTCGGGACCTGTGTCCCCAGATCAGCTGCTATTTTGTAAACCACGATTGCATGGGTGGGGCTGTGCAACCCTTTTTCTCCCAAGAGAGAAACTGAGGTCTTTGCTGTGAGGTTGAGGCTAAGATCAGGAGCCAGGGATGGTCCTGCAGGGGTCTTGGATCTCTGTTTGCCATGTCTCAGGACTTTGCAATTGTACCCTTGCAAATTGTGACTCCTTGGTTTCCTCCTATGTAAAATGAGGGTGATGGCAGGACACACGTCACAAGGCGTTGGGGAACATGAAGAGGGGGTTTTGAAATTCAGGGTGTAAAGTTGGATGTGCTTCACAGTTGGGGCTGTGGGAGTGTGCACTGTTGATGGCAAGATTGTCTAGAGCAGCAGTTTGTTGATAATAATCCTCTTTTGGCTCAAGATAGTGTAAGATTGACTGGAGTCTAAGTCCTTGCTGGTCCTGAGCACATGGGGTAGCCTTGGGCATTAGTGACTAGGTCCTTTTTAGAAAATGAGCATATTCCTAATATCCTGACTTTCTGTCAGTCACCATGGGGTTGTTAGGGAGAAGATTAAATTCCCTGCCTAGTCTTCCTGAGGGGCCCTTTTCTATAAGATGGGCGAGCCTAGAGGCTCAGAGGATCCCATGAGGTACAGTGTGATGGTTGATGAGCTTTGAGAAAGATCTTAGGGTCGCCAGATACAATAAGACCTCAAGGGACAGAGAGAGGCTTTAGCTCCAGGCTCCCAAGCCTCTGCTTTTATGCAGGAATAGTATGCTAAGCTAAGGGGTGTGAGGTAGAGGATGCTAGCATCCCTGACCTCTCAGGCCTTTTGGGGAAACTGAGGCTAGGATGGGCTTCTGGAGGCCTCCACAGCAGTTGCATGGGTAGAGAAGAAATGAAAGCACAGGGTCAGGTGTGGCAAGACCTGGGTGATGCAGACAGGGTGGCTAGTAGCCTATGGGACAGAATCTCAGGGGAAAGGTGAAGCTGGGAGACATGTTGGGGACCAAACCTGTAATGTCATGCTGATGACTTGTCTTCATCTCCAGGAGCACCTGTAGGCTGGAGGAGCTTCCTCTTGGCTCACTGGCAGAAACCAGCTACTGTAGGTCCAGGACCAAGCCTACTCCATCCAGTTCTCACTCCCCTGACTCTTGTCTTGTACTACTACCCTCAGGAGGCCTCCAGTCGGAACCTGGTGACCCTGCGTGTAGACCCCAATGGCTTCTTCTTGTACTGGACAGGACCCAACATGGTGAGAGCAGTCCTGGTGCTGCTGACTCAGGCCTAGGCCTCTGCTGGTGACCCCTGCCCAGCCCCCTTGTCCTGGGGGTAAGGCTTAGCCGGAGGATGGTCATTCCCCAGCCTGAGTGGGGAGACCCTTCATACTTCTCAGACACAAACCTTGGCTCTGGTTTTTCCAGGAGGTGGACACACTGGACATCAGCTCTATCAGGGACACAAGGACAGGTCGTTATGCCCGCCTGCCCAAGGTGAGGGCTAGGATCTCATACTGATGGGGCCAAGATTGTCAGGGGACAAGACACTCCTCCTTACCTTTGGCTTTCACTACACAGGACCCCAAGATTCGAGAAGTACTGGGCTTTGGGGGCCCCGATACCCGGCTGGAGGAGAAACTGATGACGGTGGTGGCCGGGCCAGATCCAGTAAATACCACATTCTTGAACTTCATGGCTGTGCAAGATGACACAGTCAAGGTGGGTTGGGGTCAAGAGATAACCTAGAAAGCAGATGCTTCGTTGGAAGACATTATGTAGCCCAGGCTGGCCTCAAACTCAGGGCAACTGTCCTGCCTAAGTTTCTCAAGTGCTGGGGTTACAGGCATAAGCCTCTATGCTCAGTTTTATTCTCCTGATATTTTTTGTACCAGACCCTGTTCTGGATGTAGGCTGTGGCTGGGCTAGCCCTTCTGTCCCCTTCACCTATTCCCCTATTTGTTATTAATTCTCAGGTCTGGTCAGAGGAGTTGTTTAAACTGGCTATGAATATATTGGCTCAGAACGCCTCCCGGAACACCTTCCTGCGGAAAGCGTGAGCCCGGGGTTAACCTGGGGAGCACTGGGGGTTCAGCTGACCAGTCCCAAGATTTGACCCTTGTACTTGCTTTCCCAGATACACGAAACTGAAGCTGCAGGTGAACCAGGATGGACGGATTCCAGTCAAGAAGTGAGCACCCCTTTCCCCCTCAGCATCTTTTCTCTTGTCCTGACCCTGGTGATCTTTGCCTCCCCACCCCTGACCCTGACCCCTCCTGCTTGCATCAGCATTCTGAAGATGTTCTCGGCAGACAAGAAGCGGGTGGAGACAGCACTGGAGTCCTGTGGCCTCAACTTCAACCGGGTGTGTGGGGGCAGGGCCCGGGTGAGGGTGGGGCAGGGTGGGGTGTCACAGTGAGTACCCACTTTCTGGAACTGGCTGCTCTAGGTTCTCATTCCACACTCCTTACCCTCAGAGTGAGTCCATTCGGCCTGATGAGTTTTCCTTGGAAATCTTTGAGCGGTTCTTGAACAAACTGTGTCTACGCCCTGATATTGACAAGATTCTGCTGGAGATGTAAGCATCCTGGGAATGGCTCCCATAGGTTGGGCTCTGCCTCTGGTTTCTGCTCAGTGTTCTTCTGATCCAGTGAAAAGGGGTGCCGGTGGGCAGGTTTGTGGGTGTCAGAGTGAGAAAGGGGGAACCTGCCCAGAGTACTCATATGGTTTCTAGAACTCTCTGTCATCCTTTGGCCACAGATGGCTTAATCAGCCCATTCAGGATGGAAACCAAGGGCCTCAGACAGGTTGTGGGACCTGCCTGAGCCAACACAGTGTGGGAGGCCAGAGGCAAGACTGGTCCTGGGGTCTAGAGGCTCAGAGTGGTGGATCAAGCATTTAGTAGCTTTTAAAGCTCTGAAGGATGCTGATGCCAGTCTGTCTTCTGCCTGACACTGTTGAGAGGTCAGGAGAGTGGTCAGGAAAACTGAGACCAGTCTGTGACTGCTGAAGTTAGGTGCAGGCCTTCTCACTTCTATCTCCCAGGGTGAGGGCTTAGCACCAGGTGGGAGCTGAGGCTACAGCCTGACCCAGCTTCTGGGCTCCTTCAGAGGTGCCAAGGGCAAGCCGTACCTCACTCTGGAGCAGCTCATGGACTTTATCAACCAGAAGCAAAGAGACCCAAGACTCAACGAAGTGCTGTACCCGCCGCTTCGGTCCTCCCAGGCTCGGCAGCTCATTGAGAAGTATGAGCCAAACAAACAGTTCCTGGAGCGCGGTGAGTAGCTATTGGCAGTGGGGCAGTATGGGTGGGACGGGCCAAGCCCAGCTGACCTGTTGGCACCCCATCCGCAGACCAGATGTCTATGGAGGGCTTCAGTCGCTACCTGGGAGGGGAGGAGAATGGCATCCTGCCTCTGGAGGCCCTGGATCTGAGCATGGACATGACGCAGCCACTGAGTGCATATTTCATCAATTCCTCACACAATACCTATCTCACTGGTGAGTGAGAGAGCAAGGAGCCCGGACTCACATCCTCTGCCCTCATACTGTTCTCCTTGGGAGATCACTCATTGGCCAATGCTGGGGAAGGGCCACTCTGCCCCAGAGTCAGAATCTCTCTGGGGTAGGCCTTCTGGGTATCTTGAAGTGTCGCTGGTGATGGGCTGACAGCATATTTGTTTCATTGTGCAGGAGTAGACTGTACAGATGCATGGGCCAGAGACAGATGGTTTTAGAAGTCAAAAAAGGGCTGGAGGTGCAACTCAGGGATGGAGTGCTAGTCTGCCATGTGCATAGCACAGGAGAAGCAGGAAAGGAAGCCTGTGCACACGCGTGGGTGTGCATGTGCCTGTGTGTGTGTGTGTGTGTGTAAAACATGGGCCTGGTGGCAGGTATACGGGAGGAGAGGGCTGGGGAGAGAAGGCTGGGAAGGGGAGGCAGGACCAACCCTGGTCTGGCTGGAAGGCTTCTGGATTCAGTGAGTGGCAAAGAGGTTCTTCGAATGGCTCGAAGTGGGGGAAGCACTGAGACCTGGTAGGTTGTCAGGAGTTCTTTGGCTTGAAGGCAGGAAGGGGCTGTGATCCCCCAGGCAGGAGGTGGTGAGGCTGGTGCAGGCCAGAGGTGGGTAGCAGGAGTAGCTATAGTAGATCCTAGTTAGGTCCTAGGGAGCTCTAGAAGGTATCTGGGGACTCCATAGTTGAAGGTAGTGGGGCAGTGCTGGGAGTGTTTTCTGTGAGGGACTGTGAACTTTGGAGGAGGGACCCGCTGTGGCTGCAAATGCTGTTGAATCCTATTCTGTGCCCACCTGATGAATACCAGGGACTGAATATCCTTTCCTGGGGGCTTCTGGGGGAGATGGAGGAGTAAGAGGCTGGTCAGAATGTACTGCCCTGGAATTGATTAGGCTGTGTCAGGGATCTCTCTGTCCCCAGTATGGGTTGATTCCACATGGGATGGGGTGGCCAGTGGGTAGTGACACAGCCTCACCTGCAGCGGGCCAGCTGGCTGGAACATCATCGGTGGAGATGTACCGCCAGGCGCTGCTGTGGGGCTGCCGCTGTGTGGAGCTGGATGTATGGAAGGGACGGCCACCAGAGGAAGAGCCCTTCATTACCCATGGTTTCACCATGACCACTGAGGTGCCATTACGTGATGTGCTAGAGGCCATCGCTGAGACAGCCTTCAAGACCTCACCCTACCCTGTCATTCTCTCCTTCGAGAACCATGTGGACTCGTGAGTGGGCCTGCCCTGGGAATCTCAGACAGACCTCTGATGGACCCCAACTCAGCCCTTTATGTTTTCATCAGCTCTGACCCTGAGGTACTTACCCACTCTATGGATATCTGACCCCTGGGAACTTTTGACCTCTGACCTTGTCCCCACAGGGCAAAGCAGCAGGCCAAGATGGCTGAGTACTGCCGCTCTATCTTTGGGGATGCGCTGCTCATTGACCCACTGGACAAGTACCCGGTATGGGGGGCTTGGAGTTAGGCCAGGGTGTGTGAAGGTGAAGGGTGACTGACTAGGTCCTGACTTGTCCACATTGCCCAGCTGTCTGCGGGCATCCCCCTGCCTAGTCCACAGGACCTGATGGGCCGTATCCTGGTGAAGAATAAGAAGCGGCATCGGCCCAGCACAGGTGTCCCTGACAGTTCAGTGCGCAAGCGGCCTCTGGAACAGAGCAACTCAGCCCTGAGTGAGAGCTCAGCTGCCACAGAGCCCTCCTCACCCCAGCTTGGTATGGCCTGGCCTGACCTCCAGCCCTGATCCTAACATGGACTTAGCTTCTCACCCCAGTGTCTCCATCACTCCAGCCGGACCGCCTTCCTTCCCACCTCTCTGCTGGGCTGGGTATTGATCTCTCTGCCCTGACTTACAGGGTGTCACTGCTGCCTGGCGAGGGTAGGGCTCTGGATTCTGACCTTTGACCTCATTGATCCTCTTCCTTCAGGCCCCCCGACACTTAACTTATAACCTCCACTGACTCTGTTCACCCAGCTTCTTACACTTTCAGCTAACCTTTGCCTAGTCTCTGTTGAGGTCCCTCATCATGTGACACATAACTGCTCACCCCACTAATCCCTGCTGGGCATGGCTCTGACTGAGCCCAACTTGCAGCTCTGCCATGCTACTGTTCGTCTGTTCAGACTGTTGTTCTAGTTCCCTGCTCTGTGTAACTCTGACCTGTGACACCTGTGCAGCCACTAGCCTTAATGCCACCCAGACTCTGATCCCTACCCTTTCCCCAAGTTGTTCTTCTTCAAGAGGGCACCCTGACCTCCCCACCCACCCACTGAGCACAACCTGCAGGCTTTCTCAGTACCAGCCTGTGGTCCTGACACTGGACCCTTGGCCCTTGTGCAGGGTCCCCCAGCTCCGACAGCTGCCCTGGCCTAAGCAATGGGGAGGAGGTGGGACTTGAGAAGACCAGCCTGGAGCCTCAGAAGTCTCTAGGTGAGGAGGGCCTCAACCGGGGACCTAATGTTCTCATGCCTGACCGAGAGGATGAGGAGGAAGATGAAGAAGAAGAGGAAACAACGGATCCAAAAAAGCCCACCACTGATGAGGTCAGGACCACAGGCGGGTAGAGGGGTGTTTGCCGGGAGGTAGCCTTTGTGTTGTGCGTTTGCTCTTGTAGAGCTTGATCTATGCAGGTTCTAGTTTATGTAGGTGTGCAAATGAGTTTGCAAGCGTGAGGGTGCAAGGCCAAAGAGACGCCTCACTAGAAAAAGCATCTGCCTCCACATGCTTGCCCTCCTTACAGATAAAAAAGAAGTACATGCATAGATAGACAGATAGACAGATAGACAGATAGATAGATAGATAGATAGACAGACAGATAGGTAGACAGACAGATAGATAGACAGATAAATTGTAATAATAAAAGAGCCAGGGCATGGGGGCACACACCTTTATCCCACCACTAGGGAGGCAGAGGCAGGCGAATCTCTCAGTTTGAGGCCAGCCTGGTCTACAGACTTGAGTTCTAGGACAATTCTAGGCTACATAGAGAAACCCTGTCTCAAAAAAAAAAGAAAAGAAAAAAGAAAAAGAAAAAGTGATGGTGCATGCCTTTACTCTCAGCAGAGGCAGGTAGATCTCTGTGAGTTTAAGGCCAGCCTAGTCTATCTACATAGTAAGTTCTAGGCTATCAAGAGCAACAGAGAGAGACCCTGTCTCAAAAAATAGGATACAGGACTGGCAAGATGACATAGCAAATGATAGTGATTACCATACAAGCCTGACTTTGACACCCAGAACCTAAGGTAGAGGGACAGAACTGACTCTCAAAAGCTGTCCTCTGATCAACATGTGTGCACCATGGCAGCAGGCACTCACACTTATACACACTCACACACACCCAAGAATAGTAAATAAAGGTAAGTTTTTTAAAAAGAGGATGCAGAATGGCAGTCTGGGAAAAGGACACTGCCCTGGCATGGAAGATGGGGCAGACAGACCTAAAGAGCACACTAGCATGTGCCAAGGCCCTGAGGCAGGAGAGATTCTCAAAGAGAATTCTGGGGAGTCAAGGTGACAGAGGGTCATGGTGGCTGTTGTGGGAGGGAAGATTTGAGAGGGTCCCTGTTTTGGGGATGGTGTGTCTGCTGGGCACTGAGAGACCTCTATTCAGGTGATGTGTCAGCGTCTTGCAGGAAGCTGTTGAGCAGTATGCCTGCAGGTGTGGGAAATGGCTAGTTCCCCTGGGGGGAAAGGGAGTGTGATGAGTAAGGGACATCTGGTACCACTGATCTTGAGTTTGGGGCCACAGGGCACAGCCAGCAGTGAGGTCAATGCCACGGAAGAGATGTCGACACTTGTCAACTACGTTGAGCCCGTCAAGTTCAAGTCCTTTGAGGCTGCTCGAAGTGAGTAGTGATGGGTAACTGGGAGCTGGGCCTGCCAGGCCTTGGCAGCTCTTACATCTTCCCTCCACTCTACTCTCTCCCCTACCCCCAGAAAGGAATAAGTGCTTCGAGATGTCATCCTTCGTGGAGACCAAGGCAATGGAGCAACTGACCAAAAGTCCCATGGAGTTTGTGGAGTATCCTCCCCAGGGACTGGGGCTAGAGTGGGGCTGGGCAGGGACTTGCAGATGCCACTGAAGCATCTGCATGGGGTCCTAAGTAGGCTGAGGTGTGAAGGCTCAGGGCCGGCATGGGCAGCTTTGCTGGGAGTAGGATTCCAGGAAAATGAGATGAGCCCGGAGACAGAGGGTAGCCACTTCTTCCCTTGTGGCCCTGACCAACAACCCCAGATACAACAAACAGCAGCTTAGCCGCATCTATCCCAAGGGCACCCGTGTGGACTCCTCTAACTACATGCCTCAGCTCTTCTGGAACGTGGGTTGCCAGCTTGTGGCCCTCAACTTCCAGACCTTGGGTGAGCTCTGGCCCTCTGTCTTAGGGTTTTTATTAGTGGACAAAACAATGTGACCAAATGCAACTTGGAAAGGGAGGGGCTTGTTTCATCTTACAGTTTACAAGTCCATCACTGAGGGAAGTCAGGAAAGGAACTGGAGCAGAAGCCATGGAATGCTGCTTACTGGCTTGCTCCTCATGGCTTGCTCAGCCTGCCTTCTTACATCATCCAGGACCACCAGCCCTCCCGTATCAATCCTTAATCAAAAAAAGTGCACCACAGGCCAGTCTGATGGGAGGCATTTTCTCAATTGAGGTTCTCACTTCCAAAGTGACTCTAGCTGGTGTCAATTTGACATAGAACTGGCCAGCATACCCTCCTTGACCCTGGACCATCATACTGGCTTCTGATTTACCTAATCCTAGATCCCCACATTTAACCCATATTTAGTCCTGAGCCCTTACCTAGACTGATTCTACAGACCCTCACCTGTCTAGTTGTTCTTGAACCTGGATCCTTGATCCATTGATCCCATCCCAGGTCCTGGACCTTGAACTCTGGCTGAGCCCTGCTAGGACCCCTCACTGATCTGCCTGTGTTGCCCACAGACTTGCCAATGCAGCTCAACGCAGGCGTCTTTGAGTACAACGGGCGCAGTGGGTACTTGCTCAAGCCTGAGTTTATGCGGCGGCCGGACAAGTCTTTTGACCCCTTCACTGAGGTCATCGTAGATGGCATAGTGGCCAATGCCTTGCGGGTCAAGGTGGGGCCCAGGAGGGGTTGGGCTTAGGGTCTTTTTAAGCAGAGACACAGCTGCCTTACTTACCTTCTTGGGCTGCACACTGCAGGTGATTTCGGGGCAGTTCCTGTCTGACAGGAAGGTGGGCATCTATGTAGAGGTGGACATGTTTGGTCTCCCGGTTGACACAAGACGCAAATATCGCACACGGACATCCCAGGGGAACTCATTCAACCCTGTGTGGGATGAGGAACCCTTTGATTTCCCCAAGGTAAGCCCACTCTGTGGCAGGCCAACCCCCCATGACTTTGCTGTGCTTAGTCTGAGAGCAGGGGCCAGGCACCTTGATAGTGACTGGTGGTCAGAAAGTAGGAAGAGCAAGTGAGCTCTTTACACCCTACATATCCCAGAGGCAGGCTTGGGTTCTCTGTCCTTTTCTGAGTGACAGATGGGATAAGAAGGGCTATAGGGTAGGGATGATGACAGCATGTCCTATCTTGTATCGTTCCTGTTTTTTCCCCACATGAGGAACAGACACTGCCTGCCTTGTCTCCAAGGCAGGAAGCACTTGCTAGAGACCACAGCTACAAGCTTGACCCATCCCCCTCCCCAGTATGGTCCCATGGGAATGTGGACTCTACTCTTGACCTGGTTGAAGTTTATACACATGGCTCAGTCTAGTTGCTAAGCAGACCACAGTGTAACCTGTCCTGTCCTATGGATAGCTCTGAGGGCTTCTGGCTACCTGTGTTCTTGGCTCAGGACTCTGGTGGTCATCCCTTGAGCTGGGCTGTGCTCTGAGGGTGAAGCCTTGGCAGCTATGGTATGGTGGTCCTGGCTCTGCCCCATGGCTCAGCAGTCTGGGCTTCACAGGTTGTGCTGCCCACGCTGGCCTCGCTTCGCATTGCTGCCTTTGAGGAGGGTGGCAGATTTGTTGGGCACCGTATCCTGCCTGTCTCTGCTATCCGCTCAGGTGAGTCCATGGGCTTTGAGCAGTACTGGGGTAGCTTGGGAATTTGGCCAGGCCTAGGTCAACTTTCCCTCCTGCCCACCCAGGATATCACTATGTTTGCCTGCGGAATGAGGCCAACCAACCGTTGTGCTTGCCTGCCCTGCTTATCTACACTGAAGCTTCTGACTACATCCCAGATGACCACCAGGGTGAGACAGGATGATAGGCCTCAGTGGAACCCAGAAGGGTGGGAACTGGGCTTGGGCATGGCTGATTTAGGTGGCCCAGTTCAAGTAGGGTTAGACTTCCCACCCTTGGAGCCCTGTGCTAGCAGGAAGAGTGTGGCCTGGGCTTTGGTCTGAAGACTGGGCCTTCTACTTCCTCTAGACTATGCGGAGGCCTTGATTAACCCCATCAAGCATGTCAGCCTAATGGACCAGCGGGCCAAGCAACTGGCTGCTCTCATTGGGGAGAGTGAGGTGAGTGGGCAGCCATGGAGGTGGGCAGGTCTAGGCCCACCTAGACACTGGGGACCAGTGAACAACTCTTCCACAGGTACCCCCAGCTCCCAACCCTGCCATCTGATGCCTTTCTTCAGACTGTGCTGTGAAGTGTCTTATTGTTAAGTGTCTAGTTTCATGTCCCTCCAGCCTGGTTCATGCCTGAGAAGCCTGCTTCCTTTTCTGGGTTCTTTTGTCTCACTCAAACCTAGAAATGAAGTCAAGAGGCTGCTAAGTGTCAGCTTGCTGCCAGCCCTAGTGTGAGGTCAGTCGAATCCTTGGCTCATTGCCCTGTCTCTCACAGAGATGGGACACTGAGGCTATGGGAAGTGGCTCAGCTCCACACAGCCTGGCTGGACCTCCAGCCTGTTTTCAGCCCATAAAGCTTGACCTTTCTGCCATGTTATACTGTCAGGGGATTTTTGGATGGTTTACAGTGGGCAGAAAGGCTGTGGGTTTTTGCTTTTGTGTGTAAACATGTTGGTTTGCGTGCACGTGTTTGTGTGTGTGTGTGTGTGTGTGTGTGTGTTTCCAGAGACATACTCCACCTTATTTTCTGAGATAGGGTCCAACTTCAGGCCCTCATGCTTTTATGGTAGGCACTTTACTGAGTCAGTCAGTTTTCCAACCCTTCCTTCTTCCCCCGTGCTGGATGTGGATGGAGCCCATGGTCTTAAGCAGGCCAGGCAAATGCTCTACTACGAGCTATACTCTCAGCTCAGTTGTGGACTCTTGAAAGAGGACATTCCCCTTTGCACTGATTTGTGTCTAGACTGGATTTTCTCAAGCTCTGGGTGGGGTCAAAGCATTGGGTATACACACACTGGGGTACTGGAAGCCAAGGAAGCCACGAGGAGATAGTGGCTTCAGTGGGGAGGTGCTAGGAGCAGAGGTTCAGCCACATGTCCTGACCCAGTCCCCATGGGGCCTATGGTGGCCAGAAAAGAGATGCGGGCAATTAGGGCTGTGAGGAGCTGTTAGTCGAAGAGACTGGTGCCCGCTCTGCACTTGCTTCCTTTGCTGATTAAATCAGAAGCTGAGCATCCAAGAGGAGAACAAACCACTAGGCGGGGCTTGGGGTGGGGGGTGGGGGTGGGATAGAAGAACATAGAGGAAGGCCTGCTGGGGCGGGGCCAGGCTTCTCCAGAAGCATCTGGGAGTTGTTGAAGATATGAAGTGGTCTGGTAACAGCTTTCCTGGATGGCTTGGGCAAGGGTCTAGGAGTGCCTGTTGTTATCTCCTCATTGTATAGGCAGAGAGAACTGGTAGTGGCACAGTGCATACAGGAGGTGGAAGGACCCAGAAAGATGAAGAGAACATTTTTTGGAAAGAGTTTTCTCTTACAGGCTCAGGCCAGTACAGAGACATATCAGGAGACCCCGTCTCAACAGCCAGGGTCACAGCTCTCCTCCAACCCCACACCTAACCCACTGGATGCCTCACCTCGATGGCCCCCAGGTCCTACCACTTCCCCAACTAGCACCTCCCTCAGTAGCCCAGGTAAGGGGCAGCCTGTGCTAGGGGTGGGCCAGGGGGAGCCACCCTCAGCTGGATTCTTCAGCTTCTCACCAGTCTCTGCTCTCCAGGGCAGCGAGATGATTTGATTGCCAGCATCCTCTCTGGTAAGGGACACAGCCTGATCTGGGGTAGGACCACTTGGTAGGCATCTGCCCCACCCAGCTCAGCCATGCCTGGCTCACTTCGACTGCTACCCCGCCTCCTTTGCTCCCCCTTGTAGAGGTGACCCCTACACCTCTAGAGGAGCTCCGAAGTCACAAGGCTATAGTGAAGCTCCGGAGCCGGCAGGATAGAGACCTGAGAGAACTGCATAAAAAGCACCAGCGCAAGGCTGTGGCCCTCACTCGCCGCCTTCTGGATGGCCTGGCCCAGGCCAGGGCTGAGGGGAAGTGCCGGCCCTCCCCCAGTGCCCTGTGAGTGCCCTGTTGCCACTTGTGTTGTGTGCTGACAGGAATATTAGAGGGAGGTGTGCATGTGAGTCTCCAGGCTGGGTGGGCATGCTCAGATGACAGGAAGGTGGAGGCAGGTCCCCATATTGGGCCCTCATTCTTCCCCGAAAGTTACACCTCTTCTGAGGTCCCTGGCCAAGAAGCAGGAAGCCATCACCTGTGTGAAGCTAACGGGACAGCTGCTGGCCCTTGCTAGGCCTCCTTATTTGCATAGCATAGCTCACCTAGCTGGTGCCTGCCACTCTGCTGGCATGAGCTCTGCCCTAACTGTCCTCCCCTACCAGGGACCTGGCATTGAGAAGGTTCTCCCTATAGGGGCAGGGCCACCAATGTGGAGGACATGAAGGAGGAGCAAGAGGAGGCCAAACAGTATCGAGAGTTCCAGAACCGACAAGTACAGAGCCTGCTGGAGCTGAGGGAAGCCCAGGCAGATGCAGAGACAGGAAGGAGGCTGGAGCATCTGAGACAGGTGAGGGAGGGGCATGTGGTATAGGCAAGGAGAGGCAGCTTCCCGGGTAGATCTGCCATTAGCCTTGTGTTAACTGTTGCCTGCCTGCATCCCCAGGCTCAGCAGCGGCTCAGGGAGGTTGTCCAGGATGCACACGCAACTCAGTTCAAGAGGCTGAAGGAGCTGAATGAAAGGTAATGACAGAAGACCCTGTGAATGTGGAGGACTCCCAGAGTGTAGCCTCTGACTCCCTCCTGTCCCTCCTTGCTGCTCCAGGGAGAAGAAGGAGCTTCAGAAGATCCTGGACAGGAAGCGCAACAACAGTATCTCAGAGGCCAAGGCGAGGGAGAAACATAAGAAAGAGGTGTAAGTGTTGGGAGCCATTGTGTGAGGGGAGGCAGGGAGGGAGCCTGGCCCTGAGCTATCCCTTTCACCTCTGCAGGGAACTGACAGAGATTAATCGGCGGCACATCACTGAGTCGGTGAACTCCATCAGACGGGTCAGTGAGCTTTTCAGTGCCCACCCTGGTACCACATTCCTCTCCAAGAGCCTCCCAATGCCTTTCTTTCAGGGACTGTACCAACTGCCCCTGGTCCCTGCGTCAGTCATATCCAACATCTTGGGAGCCCTGACATCCCCCTCACCCCCATTTCAGTGAGCCCAGGCCTTGCCTCTCCCACAGCTGAACTCTTGCCCGCCCTCCTTTACAGCTGGAAGAGGCCCAGAAGCAGCGCCATGAGCGCCTCGTGGCAGGGCAGCAGCTAGTCCTCCAGCAGCTAGCGGAAGAGGAACCCAAGGTGAGGCCTGGGAGGAGGTAGACAGGTGGGCAGCACAGAAGCTGGGCAGCCTGGCCCCTCTGGGACACTCTTCTTCTTACAGCTGCTGGCCCAGCTGACCCAGGAGTGTCGGGAACAGCGAGAGAGGTTGCCCCAGGAGATCCGTCGGTGCCTGCTGGGCGAGACATCAGAGGGATTGGGGGATGGCCCCCTGGTGGCCTGTGCTAGCAATGGTCATGCACCTGGGAGTGGTGGGCACCTGTCCTGCGCTGACTCAGAGAGCCAGGAGGAGAACACCCAACTTTGAACTGGCTGAGCAAGAGGTGGCCACAAGTCTGGGTGGGCACTGGGCTGTGGGTAGAAGACACTAATACTTTGTTGTTTTTTTTTTAACCTTTTATCTTTAGAAATTTTATTTTTTTAAAATCTGAGGCAAATGCCTCACACTAACTTCCTTCATTTTCTTGGGACATCTTCGGTCCTCAGCCTCCCCTTCTAACTTCAGGCCTAGGGAAAGGGCTAGGGCTTGTACCCCGTAACATTCACCTAAGATAGGTGCTCCCCAATTCTCAAGGAGCAGCAAATGGAGCCCTGGAGCTCTGGGAGTAGAAACCAAACCTTTATATTTAGGGTTTTTTTTTTTTTACATGAATAAAAGTGGACTTCAGGGACCCTGTGTACAGTGTAGTTTGGATGAAAACACTCTGGGCTCTAGCTCTGGTACTGCCATTTTCTCTGGGGCCTCAGTTTGCTCATCTGTAAAATGGAGTTGTACCATTGTGATCAGATTCCTATAGAAGAATTTTAAGATTTGTACTTGGTTGTGGTGATCTTATTCGCTGTCAGAGGTAGCTTCTGGCCTTCCCACGTCTGTCCCAAGCCCCTACGTTCTTGAAACCCATTAATCTCTTTTCCCTCAGCCTTTCCCTGTCTCTCTTTGCTCAGGCTCAGACCCTGCTTTAGAAAGCCTTCCCTATTCCCCACCCCTTCCTGTTGCCTGATGAAACCCAAGCACCCAGCATCTTCTACCAGGGCTGCTGAGGGCCCCACAAAGGGTTGAAATTGAGTTTTCAGATTGGTGGGAAGGGGTCCATGGCTCTTGGGAGAAAGGAAATTGATAGTCTTAAGGATTATTGTTGGCAGGGGCTATGATACTCTTTGGATACCCTGTGGCCCTCTCATCCCTATGAGGGAGATGTTTTGCCTGTTTTACAGATATGGAAACAGGCCGGAATGGAAGATGTGTTTACTGGGTCATAGCTAAGTGGAGACCTGCTGAAAGGCAGGATGGCCTACCTGCTAGCTCTGTGCTAGATGGTCTTCACCAGCCTGGAGGACATGCTCTGAGCCTGGGACCAGCCAGGAACACCAGAGACCCTGTGGCAGGAGAATGGGCCAAGCTCTGCCGCTGGGGCAGGCTGGCAATTCTTCAAGGCCTCTCCCAGCTTCCTGGCTGTTGGGGACTGGCTGCTCCCTCCAGAGGAAGGCAGCCTCTTATCTGGGCTTATCTCCTGCCAATGAAGTGTTTGCTTTGCTTTGTTTTTGTTGCAGCCTCAGGCAAACTTGGAAGGCCAGAGAAACTGGGCCGCCAGGGTTGGGCTTCCCTGGGCTAAGGCCTCAGCTCTCCCTGAGGTTCCTATCATTGCCCAAATCACCTTCTTCAGCTGTCCTTGTCATGTTCCCAGATCTGCCACTTATATCGTTGACTAGCTGACCCCATTTTCTCAAACACTCCATGTGGGGTGGGGCCTTCAAAAACAAGCTAAGTCCCAACATCCTTGTGTGTCCATCCGCAGAGTGTCAGTTCCAGACATGGCCTCACCTTCAAGTCTGACCTACTCCTTGAGGCTCTTTTGTGGGGGCCACCCCCTCCCATGTTCCGGGAAGCAAGGAGTTGTGGCGAAACTTATCTGCATATCCAGCCCAAAGCACTGGCCTGGGCTATAGGGGCGTCAATAAATCTCTGAACTGAACTCTGGGCCCTGCTCCAGGTCCCTGTGAGAAGCTTCTACGTTCCCTAGCGATCCGTCTGCCGCGACGCCCCGCCCCGCCCCGCCCCGCCCCACGTGCCTTGCCAGGTCCCTGAGCAGCGCTGGCCTCAGGCCGGTCAAACAGTAGCTGCTCACAAGGACTGACCCAAATAGGAGCAAATGACCACCTCCCTCCCACCCCCGCCCGCCCCGGGGGAGCCGCGACATGGTTTGCAGAACACTAAATTCCGGTGGCCAGCTGGGCTGAGGCTCCCAATTACCATATTAGAGATAAGGGCCTGGCTGTCCCAGGGGTCCAGCCACGCTCTTCTTTCCCACCCAAGCTAAGTATCCCGACTCTGCGGGTTGCCTCGACTTCTTGGCCTCAGTCCTTAGAGCTTGTTTCTTCCTCGGGTAAAACGAGTCTCTTAAAATTATCAGCGATAGAAATCCGGTTTGCGGAACCCCAAACGAAGGACAGAAGCGCGGCGGCACATGCGCAGGCTTTATTATAAAGCATGTTTATCGCGACCTCGGGTCCCCAGTTAGGATGATAGGACAGCACCCAGTCTCGGTTTACCAGGACTTGCAACTTAGCACAGACGCCTGAGGGCAGTCCAGTACAGGAGCGGGAAAATAGCCACTTCCGGAGGCTTAGAGGGTGGGGTGTGTGGAAAACTTGGAAACTCCAAACAAGAGCCACCCCTTCGTGGCTATTGCACGCACCGGAAGGGACTCAAAGCTGTACGTCAGTTCTTCTCCCCGTTAAAGGGACACAGCCATCCTTTTTTCCTAAGGCCTCGAAAGACTTCCGCCCACACCCAACATGGCGAGCGATGGGAGTGGGTAGAGTTCCGGGAATGTGGAGCAGAAGATCACTGGGAGGGGGTGGAGCCTCCTTTGCCCAAGTTTCGATCCCACCAGGACTGGATAATGCGTGTCCAGCTGGAGCTTTGTCGCATCTGTGTTGCAGTGCTTGCGCTCTTTGGGCGAGGGAGTCCCTTCAGGGAAGGAGGAGGAAAGCATGAGCCTCACTCTGGCTTCCCAAATCAGGTCCCCACCACCAGCTTGCCCTGCCCCGGGCGGTCAGAGACACGGGAGGATACGTGTGCCGGGACCCTAAGTGAAACCACATAGCCAGAAAGCTAGTGTTTAGAGGATGGGGCAGAACTCAAGAATTTAAAGTAGCTTAAGTTGGGGAGAGGCTCAGATACCAGCAAGCCTCGTACTCTATGAACTTGACAGTTCGGAAACTGGCGTGAAGTTGGTCTGTAATACAGATTTCAGGTCTCATAGCAGTCTGGCTGTAAAAGAGCTCTCGATTACAGGTGAAGGCGTGTTCCGGGACTGGCGGGCGGGGTCTCGGACAAAGAAGGAAGAGGGAGGAAATCCCCGCAAGTCCCTGGACACAGAGACAGGGGACGGATTAGAACTGCAAGTCCCAGCATGCTCTACGATACGAAAGGGAAAATTTGGTGGCTCTGAAGCTAGAAATCCCGACATGCCCTAGATTGAAGGAGGGGCAGGCGGCTGAGGGTTCAGGTCCCATCGCACCCAACGCTGGCGCTCACCTTGAAGGAACCCTCAAACTCATCGCTCATCCTTCGGAGCTCACGGCCGTAGCGCTGCGCTGCCCAGAGATTGGGGGGAGCCGAACGCGAGCGCCCTCGAAAAGGGCTAAGCTCCTCCTCCATCCCTTCATCCTCCTCAGTCCCCGCTGGGTACGAACTGTGGCGACTCCGGGTCTCTGTAGCCCCAGCGCCTGCAGAAGTCAGGGAGTGGAAGAGGCGTGAATCTGCCCTGCTATTATCCGTACTGCAGCCCCAGTCACTCCTTTGTGAATGCAGAGAGCTCAGAGGGCTTTTGTGAGAAATCAATTACTTCCACAAATCCTTGTACAGTGCCTGTAATGAAGACGCCTTTAGAGTACAAAAGGGCAGTCTACTGTGCCTTTCACAAAATAGGGACATAAGATATAACTATCATAGGGTCTCATAGCAACCCTTAAGTAGAAGGTGTCTTGCTGTGTCATTGCAGGGGTCTTAGAAAACAAGCGCTCTGTGTCCCCTATTACACCTTTTTTGGGAGACAGTGTCAAGAACTGTCATCACTCATCCGTTTTATTTTTCTGAGACTGTAGTGCTAAACTATCCTCACCACCTGGTTCAACAGACCCAGCATGGAGGCTTGAGCTGGGTGTGGTGGTTTATATTTATAATCCCAGAACTGGTGAGGTGGAGCAGGAGGTTGAGTCTAAGGCCAGTCTAGACTACAGGAGAACTTGTCTTTTGTCTGGCAAAAAAGAGTGGCGTTGGGTGGGGGTGGGGGGTACACTGGACTTCGAGCACACATGCATACAACAGCTACACAGGTGGTCAGAGAGTTCAAGTTTACTCAGGTTAACAAGGTTGTTAAGGCCTGAGGCCAGAAGTCCCTGGGTTTGGAACCCAGAGCCTATCAGGCTGTGTGCAGCTCTTGCCTCACCCAGCCACCCTTCACTTTTAAATTCTCTTCATGAAGGGACAGTCTCACCTACATACTAACGCACCTGTGTGACGGTCGAATCGGAGTGCAGACGTGCTCTGTGAGCTGCAAGAGCACTGTGAGTGATCTCTGATCTGGGTGTGGTATGCCATCCTGACTTCTGCCATCTGTACCCCTCTGCTAGACCAGTGAAGACCCAGAACCACTCCCAGGGGCAGAGTCCTGAGCTAGGCACAGCCTGCTGCCCACACCCAGGTGTCTGCAGGCTTGGAAGGAGGTAAAATCACCCTCAGGTTCGGGGGTTGGAAAATTTGCCTCCCTCTCTCAAAGGTCAGCTGGCAAGACTCTGCAGCTCAGCTGCAGGCCTGAGGATCCCAGCTGCAGACATGTGACAAAAAGCAGAGGTAAGGAGGGGACCCTCAAGAAAGACCTGGCCTGGGTCTGTTCCAAGCATCTGGCCAGAACAGACTATCATTGCTAACCTACAGAGTGCTTTCACTGGGTCGGTCCACTCAGTAGCTGGGTGGGTTTCCTTTTGTGATCTTGGACCCATTTCCCCAATTCCTTGTCACCTCAGTCTTTGTGGGCACAGGAACAGCCTGTCTCATAGAGTCACCACTCCACCCTGTCCTTTGAGCATCCATTGGTTTCTTGGCTCCTGTGTGGCAGATGTGGTATTCTCCCCATCTTACGTAGGAAGAAGCTGGACACAGAAAGGAACGGGCCTGCTTCCGGGTGGCACAGCCCATCTGCACTGAACCTGAGCCTTAGAATCACCGTGTTTGTGTGCTGAGCTGGTGGTGGGAAGGTGAACTTCTTCCAGGTGGCCTTGGTCTGAGCTCAGCCCCTCCTTCATGAAGAAGCAAAACAAGAGCTGGTGACATCGCTGGCCGCTAAAGGAGCTTTCAGTACAAGCTGACTGGGAGCCTTGGAATCCATGTAAATGGAGCGAGAGGGAAAACAACCTCCACTAGCTGTCCTCCGACCTTCACTAACACTTGGACAGGGGGCACCCGTGCCCCCTCCCCAAACAAATCTGCTTTCATAAGCTAAGTTAAAATCCTTGTTTAGCACCAGGCACGGTAGTACACGCCTTTAATCCCAGCACTCTGGAGGCAGAAGTCCTTGGATCTCTGAGATTGAGGCCAGCCTGGTCCACCCCATGAGTTCCAGGATGGCCAGAGTTACATAGAGAAAGACGTCTCAAAAAGCAAACAAAAATCCTTGCTTAGTATCCTGAAGGCCCTGGGTTCCATCCTAGTACCTCACAAACCAACCAACCAAGCAACCAATGAAAACAATGACCAGATCAGGCTGGAAGATCCCTTTGGATTGGTTCATTTAGTTCTTAACTCATATTATCGAGGCAATTCCTCATTTTACAGGGAGTGAAACTAAGGCAAACAGCATATACACCTTACCCAAGGTCACACCATAAGACTGGTGCAAACCAGTCTGACTCCCAGGTCTGTGCTCTTCTCATGTCCCAGCCACCCTTCAACAGTACCACAAACCACCTTGGTGGTCCAATTTGGAGGAGTCCTGTTCTCCTGCCCTGACTAGTGTCAGCCATGCCAAGAGCCCATGCTGTGGCATGGAGAACTTAATTACTAAAGGCACTCAGCAATGCCAAGCACCTCAGCAACAAAACACCATCCATTTGTGTCAAGAGTGTTTGTATTGGCTGCTGAGAAAGGGTCTCAGGTAGCAGAAATGCTGACCTTAATTTAGGCTTCTGGTCCTCCCGTTCGGCCCCCAACTGCAGTTTATGTGGTGCTGAGATGAGAAGCCAAGGCTGTGTGCATACTAGGTAGGTATTCCACAGACAGAGTTGCATCTCCAGCCTCTTAATGGAATTTTAACAATTATCTTTGCATTTACAGGAAAGAACCTGGAGATTCTACAAACTCCTCGGACAAAAAGGGTGGGTAGGGTGAGGCCTAGACCTGCCTCAGTCCCTCAGGGGAAGGGATGGGTGACTACTCTCTGGGTGAATGCTCAGGTCTGCCCATATGCTACTCTCCCAGACAGACTGGGGGTGAGGGAAGCGAAGAAACTGGCTGATATGCACTTTTAGCTTTAAGCTCCTTACCCACAGGGCTTCTGGGTAAGTGGGTGTGGCCGAACCTGCAAATTCACCCTTCAAGAAGCATCCTAGCATACTCCATTAACATTGGTACAAGTGCCTCGGGGATGACAGAGCATAGAAGGGTGCTTGCCACCAAGCCCTCAGTTCCTGAGACCCACAAGGTAGAAGAGGAGAGAACCAAACCAACTCCTAAAAAGGATCCTCTGACCTCCATATATGTCTTTACACACACAAAATAATTTGTAAAAAAAACAAAACAACCCCCCACCACCACATAACATGGTGACCAGGAGAAGAGTAATAAAAACAAAACCTGTGGTTTCCCAGGTGCTTCCAAGCACAGTGAGGCTCTGCCCTCAGGTTGGGCAGGCCAATCTGTAGGCCTTGTCTCCACAATGACCTGCCCAGACCTGTGCAGTAGCCTAGAGGAAAGGCATTTTAGCCTGGGGCCTTACCTGGCCCTGCTCTGGCCAAATGTTCTGTCAGGGCCTCTATAACAGTGCAGCTTGCTGGAAGCTGGATTCAGAGATAAAATGTCTCAGAAAACACCTTTGTGCCCACCACTTTACTCAGTAACACAGAAATTTGATTTTCATACAGTTCTTACCTGTCATAATAAAATACTTTGTTCTCTGAATTTTGTCAACCACTTCAATAGATAAAACTGTTCCCAGCTAGGCATGGTAGCACTTGCCCTTAATCCAAGCCCTTGGGTTGGAGAGACAAGTTCGAGGCCAGCATAACTAGTTCCTGGAAAGCCTGAGCTACACAGAGAAACTCTGTCTCAAAAAATCAGAATAAAGAAATAAAGAACTGTTCCTGAGGTCGGTACAAACCCATAGTCCCAACTACTGGCTAGTTGGGTGTCTGAGGCCAGATGGGTGCTTAAGCCCAGGAGTTTGAGGTCAGCCTGGGCAACAGTGAGATTTTTGTCTCACCAAATGTAACAAAGGCTGGAGATGTGGCTTAGTGAGAAAGTGCTTGCCTAGTAAGCTGGAGGCCCTGGGCCTGGATCTTAAAACCTCAAAACACAACAGCAAAAATATTCCTAGCTCCGGGGCTGTGCAAAAGCTAAATCCCTGTTCTAAAACGCAACTATGTCCATCTTAAACCTTCAATGTGTCCCTATTGTCTATCTGTATACCTTCAAGTCACCCCTATCCTGAGTCCAACCTATACCTCATGTTTGAGGTTCAAGAGTACTGGATGTTTAAGGCACTGCATAAATTGCCCTGACTACTGAAGGAACCCCAGGTCTGCAGACAATGAGGCAACTCAACAGCAACAATGATATCCACAGCTATGGTGATAGTCGGGCATAGGGCCTCTATGATGCCTCCTCTATGCCAGGCAGTTTCTTTTTTTTTTCCTTCCTTCCTTCCTTCCTTCCTTCTTTTTTTCTTTTTTTTTTTTGGTTTTTCAAAACAGGGTTTCTCTGTGTAGCCCTGGCTGGGAGCTTAGCAATCCAAGAGTAAAGTATTCTCTCTTTTTTGTTTTGTTTTTTGGTTTTGTCGAGGCAGGGTTTCTCTGTGTAGCCCTGGTTGTCCTGGAACTCACTGTAGACCAGGCTGGCCCCGATCTCAGAAATCTGCCTGCCTCTGCCTCCCAACGGCGGGGATTAAAGGCGTGCACCACCACTGCCCAGCTGCTAGGCAGTTTCTAAGCATTGTTCACTTGCTGGAGCCCTGAGAAATAGAACCAGTTCTATTCCAATTTTACAGATTAGGAAATTAAGGCAGAAGCAGCTAACCTCTCATCTGCACTTTAAAAGGCCCTCCTCAGCTGCTGAAATCTGGTCCAGAGGCCAGTACTGGCAGCTTCTCCCATTTTATGGCCTCCCCTCCCTTCCTACTGTGCCATCCCTGTGCACTACAGTCTTTGCTCTAGGGATGCTCAGCCCAGCGGACCCTGTTGCGGGTAGTCAGTAGAGGTAGGACCAGGGTGAGCTGACTCTGCACACAGAGATGGCTGGAAGGTCCATGGCTCTGGCAGGTCTGACACTTGCAAATCTCATGTTGCTTTTGTTTTGCTGAGATAGGTTCTAAGTAGCCCAAGCGATCCTCAAGCTCATCTGTGCTTGGTGCTGAGATTACAAGCATATGCTACCATACCCAGTTCTGCTCTTGAGACCATTGAAAAGTAAATCAAATGTTTATGAACCCCACCACTACCTGCCTCCCCACTCCCCAACACACACTGGCCCAGGGAGTATCTCTGCCTAGCATGGGAAGGGAGGGAAACAAAGGCGGCATTCAGTTACCTTCCCCATGGCTGTTTCCCCTGGTAGTCCTTGTTAACAGCAGTTGTCCTCCATGGAGCTGGGGTGCACCTCTCTGTGCTCCTTGCTGCAGCAGGACCCTGCTTCCACTGCACTCCCTAAAGCTGTTTCAGAGCCTGTCAGTGCCCCTTCCCCACCTCATGCCTCAGGCTTGCCCTTCCTCTTGTGACAGTGTCCCATCCTTCCTCCCAGTCTCTCATCCCATGAGTATAACCTAGACCCTTTTTCCTAGCATGATGCTAGCCAATTGCCACCTCCTTCCTGTTGGAGCACTCCCTTGGAGTAGGTGTAATACCCAAAGCAGCTACTCTTCTTGGGGCTGGACCAGCTCACCCTACAACCACAAGATGGAAGCCAGGTTCCTCAGTCCCATGTTGCTAAGACAGCTTTAAAGAGGAGCTTCTAGCCTGGGGTTGTCTGGACAAGGCCAGGCCCTTCACTCTCCAGACTGGAGTACTGTGACGAAGCAGTGCGGGACCCAAGCCAGGCACCATCTGTGGACGTGCACCGGCCACCTGTCTTCCTGCACAAGCTCCTGCAGCTGACTGGGGTCTGCCTATACTTTGAAGAGCTGCCCTCCCAGGTGGACCCGCCAACGCCACCTTTGCAGATCGGCAGCTGCACAGGATACATGGAGCTAATGGTGAAGCTGAAGCAGAATGAGGCCTTCCCAGGCCCCAAGGTGAGTCCCAGGCCTTAGGAATTCGACCCGTGGGGCTAGAGATGGCTCAGTGGTTTAGAGCACTGACTGCTTTTCCAGAGATCCTGAGTTCAATTCCCAGCAACCACATGGTGGCTCACAACCATCTGTAATTGGATCTTATACCCTCTTCTGGTGTGTCTGAAGCAGCGACAGTGTTCTCATATTAAATAAATAAATAAACAAATAAATAAACATTTTTTTAAAAAGGGGAAAAGAAAAAGAAATCTGAAGATACACCCAATAGTGGTGGTGCACGTCTTTAATCCCAGCACTTGGGATGCGGAGGCAGATCTCTTGAGATTGAGGCCAGCCTGGTTGAGCAAGTTCCAGGACAGATAGAACTACACAGAGAAATCATCTTAAAAACCAAAAATAAAATAAAATAAAAAACAAAAAATAATAATAATAAACAACAACAATAAAAAGAAGAATAAAGAAACCTGAAGGTTAAAAGAAGGGATGGGGGGGGGGAAGGAGGTGGAAAAATGGTTCAGTGGTTCAGAGCATTTACTGTTCTTGCATAGAATATGAGTTTAGCTCCCAGCAACCACGTGGGGCTGCTCACAACCACTGTAACCCCAGCTTTAGGAGTTCCAACATCCTCTTCTGGACTCCAAGACACCTGCACTTGTACATACGTATTTTACACAGGCATACATATATACATAATTTAAAAAAGAAGTGGAATGCCAGGCCTGGTGGCCTGTGATCCTAGTATTTGGTAGGTAGAGGCCAGAGGATCAGGAGTTCAAGGCTAGTCTCAGCTGTATAGAAGTTTGAGGCAGTCCAGGGATACATGAGGGGTGGAGATAATTTGAGCTCTATGGAGCCGGTGACAAACCTGGCTGAGCTTAGCGTTCTGTGACTGTGCAGGGTCAACAATAGGAAGTGGAAAGTATAGCCAGTATCTCCAAGGCCTCTCCTTCTATCTTGGCACTCACCCTTTCCAACTTCACATGGCTCATTTGTCACTTAGGGTGCCTGCCTGTCCCATCTGGGCAAGCATAGTTGTACTGTGGGTGAGCCATGGAGTAAGAAAGAACCTACCAAAGGCCACTGCAAGGCCCTATTCCAGGCACTGAGGAGTCCTCCGACAACACCTCTTAGGATGCTCTGCTTACCTCCCACTGATGTCTATCTTGGGGACACAATAAGGGAGTGTTTTCAGCATTCAGTGAGCCAGCTTAATCATTAAGGACATGCCATACATCTCTGTGAATTAGCCCAGTGATAACTGGTTTGTAGAAGAGGCAGTTTGATGGTCAGAGCTATCTGGGGTTTCCCAAGAGTCTTCAGGAAGTATGACTGCAACAGGAATGTAAGGACCAACTGAGTCAGGGGGCATGGGACAGGCAGATGATGGGAGTGAGGAACCTACCTCCATGATGATTATTGTTGGCTGCCCGTCCCTGCTGATGAACGATGCTCCCTAGGAGACCTGGGGCCAGGTAGGGACCTGGCTGGTTCTCAGTGAGGCTAGGGCCCAGGCCCCTATCTGAAGTGCTAGAGTCTTCCTGCTCACTCGGCTCAAACTCTGGGATCTGGAACATACTCTGGGCTGTAGAGACAAAGTAAGGAGTACTCAGTACACAGCTAGGCAAACAGTATTGATGAGAAGCAGGGGAGAGGTACTGCTGTCTCCATCTCTCACCAGAGTAGCCCCACTCCCCAGCTTCCCCAATCTTCCCAATCCCTCATCTGTCTGCTGGGTCTGGCCTGGCTGTCGCCGAAATACTAAATCTCTTTTCAGAGCTCTGTCCAGACCCTGGTGCGTCCCCCCTGCCCGTTATGACCGCGAATAGGTCTCACCCCAAGCCCGATCTCGAGGCCCCTGGCTAGGGCCTGCCTCCTCCCTCCAGCTCTAAGGGCGCCCGGCCCTAGTTTCCTGGGCGACGGGAACTGTCACAGATCTGACCCAATCAGTTCTCGAAATAAATCCCGGGTCGTCCTGGAGGCGGGGCCACCCCAAGCCAGGTCCCACCCCTGAGCTGACCTGCTGGTCTCCACCGCCTTCCTCCCGCGTCGCTCCCCAGGCTCCGGATTCCGGAATCGGACTTCCTCAAGCCTAGGGCGTGTGCAGGAGCCAGCGAGGGCTGCTTTGGGGTTCCCATTTGGATCCTGGAGGCCTGCTTCGGCTGATAAGTCCTCCAGCCCTTCTGGGCCCGAATTCCCTCTTGTAAAATGGGGCTAATGACACCTCCCTGGGGAGCTGGTGAAAACTCTGTAAACAGCTTAGTGATTACTTATAGAGCCGTTCACTGAAGCTCGGCCGTCGGATGCAATGTTCGTTGCGATGGTTATTGTTCCCCCTGGACCGAGTGACCGGGATGAGAAGACCAGCTCCTTCCTCCTCCCGGTCGTGGAGGCCTTTCGCTGACTGCCTTGGGGACAACTCCCCGCGCCATCTCGGGAGCTCCTTTCCGGCAGGATGGCCGCTCGGGTGCGGGAGAAAGGACAGGGGCGCCCAGGATGGCGATCCGTGGGGCTCTAGGGGGTTCTGCTGCTAGGATAGGTGTGCGTAAGCTGCCCCAGGCCGGAGCGCGGGGCCTGCAGACAGAAGCTAGGGGGCGGGGCCCGGGTACCATCTTGGTTGTGGGCGGAAGTTTCCTTCAGCAACCCTGTGCAGGGAAGTCATTGCCGCCCCCATATGGGCACGCCGATCACTATGTGGGTTTGGGGATCTAAGCGTGGGAAATGGTAGTCCCCAACATTAAGAGCTGGCGGTCCATGGCATTGGTAACCCAGGTGCTTGCTGTGTGCGGCCTATTCTACTCTCGGCCTCCCGCCGCTATCCGTAACCCCGGACACCCGCTCGCAGCGCACCTTGCGCCGATTCTCAAAGAGATGCACGCCGGGCGCGGCGCAAGGCTTCGGAGTCCCTGCCGGCTGCTACGCAGTTTACGTAGCGAACGGACGCCCGCGCAGGCGCAGGAGTGGGGCGGAGCAGCGGGAGCGGGGAGCTGGAGCCCGGTGTCCTGGCGACCGGATCCCGCTTCCCCAGCAGCGGCCTGAAGACCTGACATCGACTTCTTCTTATTCACCCGGGGCTAAGGGTGGACGCGGTGGGGGAACACGTCTGGAATCTTGAGGACAGAGGAAGAAGCCTCCCAATCCGGATTATTGGAGGGGAAAGAGGAACCAAGCTTGGGGAGGGGGAGAGCGGGGCGTTGGACGCCCCCGCAGCGGCCGCTGCCCTAAGCTGACGGGCATCGGCCGGCTCTCCCCCTCCTGCCAGCCGGGCACGAGCAACCAAGGCCAGGGACTCTCTGTTCCACTGCATCCTCGCATCTTGGCTCTGGGGCTGGCCCAGGGAGGGACACCCCAACCCCCATTTCATTTGCCCTGGGTAGAAAAGACTACCCCTTATACACTCCAGAGTGACGGGTACAGGGCCCAGGGCCCATGTTACCCGTGCCCACCCATCTCTGCTGAGGAGGAAAGGCCTGACAACCCCAACTTCTTTTTTCCAGAGTTCCCAGCTCTCACCACTTATTGCAGTTCCCACCCCTTCGTATTTATTTCCCTGGCTTCTAGCCAGCCCTCTATCTCTTTCTCTGGGTTTCAGGCCTCTCTCCTTGACATGGAGAGCAACCTGTCTGGTCTGGTGCCTGCAGCTGGGCTGGTACCTGCACTGCCGCCTACAGTGACCCTGGGGCTGACCGCTGCCTACACTGCCCTATACGCTCTGCTCTTCTTCTCTGTCTATGCCCAGCTCTGGCTGGTGCTTCTTTATGGGCACAAGCGCCTCAGCTATCAAACGGTATTCCTGGCACTCTGTCTGCTCTGGGCTGCCTTGCGTACCACACTCTTCTCCTTCTACTTCCGAGATACTCCCAGGGCCAACCGCCTGGGGCCCTTGCCTTTTTGGCTTCTCTATTGCTGCCCTGTCTGCCTGCAGTTCTTCACACTGACGCTTATGAACCTCTACTTTGCGCAGGTAACCACGGGAACCGGTGTGGTGGGAGTAGGAGGGCAATCCCAAGGGTCCCAAGGAGTGATGGTTATCTCTGCTCCCAGGTGGTGTTCAAGGCCAAGGCGAAGCGTAGGCCAGAGATGAGCCGAGGCTTGTAAGTACTGGAGACGTTAATGGGTCAGTGGCAGGGAGGAGTCCACCCATCGGGGTTAAGATAAGACAAACCTCAGAAGTATTTGTGATAGAGCTTGAAAAATCTAAAGCATCAAATACAGACATCTATGATAGTGTCAGGGGAGAGAGAACATCAACATCATCTGTGGTGGAGAAAGATGGAGGCTCCAATCCATGGAATGTATAAAGTCTTGCTGCACTTTTAGTGACCTTGGCTGCAACACCCCTATCCTTCTTTACACAGTGCCTTCCAGTTTATAAAGATTTTCACAAGCATCTTTGCACATCTCACCTGAGGTGCTATTCCTATCCTCAATTGAGAGATGAAGAAACTGAGGCCCAGTTAGACAAAGCAACATGTTCAAGGTCACACAGCTGGAATGAGGCCCACTCAGCACTCAGGTCCCGATGTTTGATCCGGTGCTCCTGTGATGCCGTAGCTTTCAATCACTTCCCCTCTTTGAGCCTCAGTTTCCTCATATGCAAAACTAGATGAATGAACAGAGTTTGGATTTGACCATCTGAGTTTCTAATTGACCCTGGGGTCTCCTGAGGTGTCAGGGTTGCTGGTGAGGGCCAAGGAGATCCATGGTCTGGGGCTGACTTTGCTGTGGGCTGCAGGCTGGCTGTCCGAGGGGCCTTCGTGGGTGCTTCACTGCTTTTTTTGCTGGTGAACGTACTGTGTGCAGTGCTGTCTCGCCAGCGCCAGGCACAGCCCTGGGTCCTTCTGCTGGTACGTGTTCTGGTGAGCGACTCTCTCTTCGTCATCTGTGCCCTCTCGCTTGCTGCCTGCCTCTGCCTCGTGGCCCGTCGAGCCCCTTCCACCAGCATCTACTTAGAGGCCAAGGTAGGGCCACCAATCCTGATGTAGTATCCTTGGGGCTCCTTGGACATAGCACTTTAGGATTTAATGGAAGATAGGAGCTTCCTCTCCCTGAAGATCCTCTATTGTCATCTCTGCCAGGGGACCAGTGTATGTCAGGCAGCTGCTATAGGGGGTGCCATGGTCCTGCTCTATGCCAGCCGGGCCTGTTACAACCTGGCAGCTCTGGCCTTGGCCCCTCGGAGCCGGCTAGATGCCTTCGATTATGACTGGTACAACGTATCTGACCAGGTAGGCAATGGCCATGTTTGTCACTTTAGTAATTATAATATCTAGCCTCCAGCTGGCCAGGGCCCTGCCAGCATCCTCTGTGGTGACAGACTGTCCTCAGCCTCTACTTTTCCCCAGGCAGATCTGGTGAATGACCTAGGGAACAAAGGCTACCTGGTGTTTGGCCTTATCCTCTTCGTGTGGGAATTGCTGCCCACCACATTGCTGGTGGGCTTCTTCCGGGTACACCGGCCTCCACAGGACCTGGTAGGACCCCCAACCACCTCTTGGCCCAGTGTAGAGGGCTGGACCCTGGGAATTCTGGTCTGGGGTTCTGGGACAGTTATGGAGGCAGAAAAAAATATCTAGAGTAGTGACTTCTTCCCCTATACCTTACAGAGCACCAGTCGAATCCTCAATGGGCAGGTTTTTGGCTCCCGATCCTACTTCTTTGACAGGGCTGGCCACTGTGAGGATGAGGGCTGCTCCTGGGAGCATAGCCGGAGTGAGAGCACCAGGTAGGAGCCTCAACCCTGCCTGAAGTGCCTTGGCATCCTGCCTGGTGCCATGAAGCAATGGAGACCAAGAGCCAACCCCTTGTTCCCCATTCTGTTCTGAGTGAATCCCCTCTGAGTTCCCAGTGCCCACTCCTGCCCCCCAAAGCAGTTTGCCCTTTGGCCTAGGGCTCTCTATTCGAAGCTTCTCTCCTCTCCCATCTCAAGAATGTGGCCCTGGGCACTGCCTGGGACTCACCTTGCTTCTCTGCCTGCAGCATGTCCGGCAGCCTGGGCTCTGGCAGTTGGTATGGTGCCATCGGGCGTGAGCCAGGCTGGGGAGGGGCCAGCCAGACGAGGACCACTCCTCTGCTCTTCTCCCAGGTGCCAGGACCTGGTAGCCACCACCACAGCCTCTATTCCACGCCACAGACGTGATCTCCTTTTACTCCCCTTAGAATACCCAGGCCCCAGCTCCCCGATCCCTGGCCCCTGTGCCAAGTACATCTGCTGCTTCTTGCCCAGGATGCCAGGAGACTGTGGCTGCTTCTCTCCTCTGGCCGGCTCCTTGCTGCTCCTATTGTAGTGAGCTTGTGCCATCCTCCTAAAATGGGGACAAGGCCCCAGGATACCAGATGACCACAGTGCCCTGGCATGACCTGCCACCTCTGCTTCCACACTGGAGCCAGCTACCTCTCCTGTGCCTACCACTCAATAAACAGAGTTTGTGCCCTGTCCTTCCTCCTGTCCTTCTTACCTTGTCCTGTTTTGGCATCAGGATGATCAAGCGCTGGCCCTTGGCATGGGTTGCTAGGCTGGGCAGGTGGGCACTGAGCAGCAAGGGTACTGCACATGGCTCTGTTCTTAAAGCTTTCCTGGTTCAGAATAGCCTTTGTGCTGCCCAACCTGACTGGAGACTCCTGGGCTCAAATGATCCTCCTGCCTTAGCCTCAGCTCACATAACTGAAGCTAGAGGTTTGTGCCCTGTCCTGGTTGAAAAATCGCTTCTACTGGCTGGAAATATGGCTTAACTGTTGAGTACTTTCCAGGAATGTCCAAGGCCATGAGTTGAATCTCCTCAGGAGGGGCCAGGGAATCAAAGCTCCATGAAACTTTCCACTGGTTGTGCAGAGAACCATAACCCCTCTCGGACCATACAGCACTGCAATTATGTGACTTTTAGGCATCCTTAAATGTTTTTATTACATTTACTTATTGTGTATGTGTATATGTGTGGGCTCATGTGTTGTAGAGACAATTCTCTCCTGTTGTGGGTCCTATAGATCAAACCTAGGTGTAAGGCTCGGTAGCAAAGGCCTTTGCCTAAGCCTTCTCACCAGCCCTTCAACATTCTTTGTTGTTGTTTCTGTGTAGCCTTGGCTATCCTGGAACTCCCTCTAGACCAGGCTGGCCTTGAATTCACAGAGATCCACCTGCCTCTGCCTCTTGAGCTCTGGGATTAAAGGCATGTGTGCTACCATGTTCAGCTAACTTTTTTAAAACAGCATGTATTTATCTGTATTATGTCTTTGTGTATGTATGGACAAGCACTTGGCACAACACATATGTAGAGGTCAGATGACAACTTACAAGTTGGTTCACTCCTTCATATGGATTGGCAAGGTAGAACTTATATCATCAGGCTTGGTGGCAAAGGCCTTTACCTGTTGTTGTTTGTTTTTTTTTTTTTTTCTCGATAGGGTTTCTCTATGTAGCCCTGGCTGTCCCTAACTCACTCTGTAGACCAGGCTGGCCTTGAACTCAGAAATCCACCTGCCTCTGCCTCCCAAGTGTTAGGATTAAAGGCATGCGCCACCACTGCCTGGCTTTTCTTTCTTTTTTTTTTCTTTTTAAGATTTATTTATTTTATTTATATGAGTGCACTATAACGGTCTTCAGACACACCAGAAGAGGGCATTAGATCCTATTACAGATGGTTGTGAGCCACCATGTGGTTGCTGGGATTGAACTCAGGACCTCTGGAAGAATAGTCAGTGCTCTTAACCTCTGAGCCATCTCTCCAGCCCCAGGCCTTTACCTGTTGAGCCATCTCATTGGCATCATTTTTTTCTTAAGATATTTTTACTTATGTATAGGTGTATCTGCACCTGTACCTGTGTGTAGTTCCCGAAGAGTCCAGAAGAGGGCATCAGATCCCTTGGAACTAGAGTTAGAGGTGGTTGTGAGATGCCAGTGCTGGAAACTGAACTTAGGTCTTTAGGAGGAGGAGCAGCAAGTGCTCTTAACCACTAAGCCATCTCCACAGCCTGTTAGGATTAAGTTAGTTTTGTGGAGGCCTAGTGTGTGTGTGTGTGTGTGAGTGTGTGTGCTGTGCTGCATGTACTTGTGTATGCATACATGGATACAGAGAGAGAGAGAGAGAGAGAGAGAGAGAGAGAGAGGGGTATAGAGTCAGAAAAACCCATGTGGGTTCCAGGAAACAAACTTGGAATTTCAGGCTTGGTGGCAAGCAGCCCTTCGAAGCACTGAGCCATCTCATTGATCTGAAGCCTGGTTTCTGTCACCACCTCTAATGTCTTCAAATGTCAACTTTATGGAGAGTCTACAAAGGGGGTGCTTTTGTGGCACAGCCTCCATCTTCTTACCTGGGTATGAGTTCACCCTGATTTCCTGGCTACTTGCATGCTGAGTCAACTCCTGGTACACTCCTGCTGCCCCCAAAGGTTTAGTCACTGCCCTGTGTTCCTGACATCCTGGCAGATTTGCCCTGTGGTTCAGAATTGATTATCAGAGCCTGTGACTCCTGCCTATAAACCTGGTGATCCCAGCTCCTTTGAGATCTCAGCCTAGCAATAAGTCTGCCTTGAAATCCTTTCTTTGGGAGCCAGGTCTACAAGGTCTCCAGAGAGAACAGCAGAGGCTCAGACTTCAGCAGCAAGCTGAACAATCACTTTTGATTGGAAGCAAAATTGCTAACATTTATAGGGCACTTAATTCTGTGTGCCTTTAACTCAGCATTTGAGGGGCAGAGGAAGGTGGATCCCTGTGAGTTTGAGGCCAGCCTAGACTAGAGAGCTAGTTCTAGGACAGCCAAAGGTACAAAACCAAAAAACAACAACAAAGAAAAAAGAGGAAGAGAACAAAACAAACCACTGGCTTTGTGTGTGTGCACAAGCATTGGTGGTTTGCCTACATGTATGTCTGTGTGAAGGTGTTCCAGACAGTTTTGGGTGCTGGGAATTGAACTTGGGTCCTCTGTAAGAAGAGCTAGTGCTCTTAAAGGCTGAGCCATCTCTCCAGCCCCCAAATACTGACTTCTTAAATACTCAAAATCAGCATCCAGAGTTAAGTAATCATCCTTTCATTGTAAGTGGAAACTAGAGAGTTTGGTAGCCCGCCCTGACCCCCTATCATCTGGGTGGCCACACTAGGCTTAAACATACTGACCATTACCACAGAGTGGTGGTAGGACACACCTTTAATCCTAGCACTCGGGAGGCAAAGACAGGTGGATCTCTTCGTTTGAGACTACCCTAGTCTACAAGACAGCCAGGAGTACACAGAGAAACCCTGTCTCAAAAACAAAACACTCCAACAACAACAAAAGTACTGACCACAAAAGCATGGGATCTCGGAACACTACAGGAGAGATTTTGCGGAGATCAGTAAAGAAATGGATATGAATATGAACAGAGGATAGCGATAGGCGAGGACCCAGCCCTGGCTATTCAAAACAACGCTAGCACTCTTTCTGCTGGAATTGTCAGGCAGCAGATGGCCCCCCGGGGCTGACTTCAGGGCCTAGAGGATCAGAAATGGGGATGCAGCCGGAGGACCAAGAGGTGCTCCCTCAGTGACTTCCCAGAACTGGGGCCCAACCCATTCAGCTGGTTACATCCAGGTGGCCTCTAAGAAATGTCCCCGCCTTCCACCCCCACATACCCTCTTCTCCCTGAGGGCCTCTCCCTCATAAGTGCCGAGCCCAAGGGCCAGACTATCCTCATGGGCGGAGAAACGAAGGCTCTTCCCAGTCCAGTAATAGACCTAGAAGATTCCAGGAGATGAGTGTGGCGGCTGTCCTGAGCCCCGGGCCAGCTGATGTCCAGGTTAGGGCAGCGCTGGGGCCCCGTTCCCAGCCTGGAAGGTTGAACTCCACGCTGACCCCTCTCTGGCTCTTCTGCCACTCACTGGCCTGGACAAGACAGGATTGGGGAGCCCAGAGGCTGCAGGTGCAGGTAAAGGGCTGGGTGCAAGGCGGTTGGTGGCGAGAGCCGGTGGCGAGGGTGCGGCACGTAGGGAGACGCAGCTCTGGTAGGGTTAAGCTCCCAAGGAGGGGGCTTTAGAGGGCGGGAGGAGGGGGGTCCCAGTCAGACGGCCGCCTGCTCGGTCTCTGGGCTGCCGCCGTCACCTCCGTGGCCCAGCCCGCACCCGCTCGCGGCGGCGCGGAAGACCTGGCCGCAGCCAAAGCCGCAGCCACAGAGTGGGCAGACAGTAAGTGCGGAGCAGGCGAGGGAATGTGGGCTGGATCCCAGGCCCCGGGAGCTGGGAGGCAACCGGCAGGGCGGGACACCTCCCGCGCGTGGATGCCTTCCTCGAGTGGTGTGACCGTGCGTCCCGTCGCCGGTCACGCTCGGAGGCGTCGGCGTAAGGACGCGGGGGAGGTGGTGGGAGCAAGCGGCTGGCGTGCGGTGTCACGCGGGTCCGATGTGTGTGCGCGTGTGCGCGTGTGTTTGCATTCCTGAGCGTGGACCTCTAGGGTAGCTCTGCACTGCGGGCACGCCCATGGTGGTCAGTTGTGCCAGGGTCCGCCGGAGCATGGTGCAGTGCTATGCCTGCAGCCTGGATAGCGCGCGGCTAGAGCTGCAGGATGGAAGGTGGCTCAAAGATCTTTGTGGCACATGTAGCAGGCTGTGTATATATATGTGTGTGAGCGCTTGCTATCTCTCGCTGTCCCCTATGTGACAGCTGTCCCGTGGGCTGTTGTATCCGTGCTGCCCTTCCCACCCTGTCCCTCGCTTCTTCTGGGATCCTTGTGCCCACCTTTCTTTTCCCTGGCTCTGGGCCTTGCCTATACCCTCCAGCCAGATCGCCTTGGGGTTCCTCGAAAGCCCAGCGGGTGGGTGGGGACCCTGGAAGATCTCCGCCCTGTTGATCCCTGCTGGGCTGGAAGGCAGGAGGGGACAGATGCATCTGAGGAGGCTGCCACAGCCGCACTGAGAGAGCCAAGTATGGACCTGCTATTCCTGTCTCCAGTTCTGCGGGCTCCAGCCTCTCCCGATTTCCCCTGGAACGTCCTAGTCTTCCCCTGGTCTTCTCCAAGGCAGGCTCCCTATGCCTCATAAGTCCCCCCATTTTCTCACTCACCCTACCTGGCTGGCTAGTGTCTCCTCCATTGTCTCACTCTCCTTATGGCTCCGGAGGTAAGAGCCTAGGGAGATGGGGGCCTAGGTGTTAGTACCTGGAACCAGAGGATATGAGGGGTTACATCTACAGATAATAAAGCTAGGGGCTCAAAAAACTTTGGGGAGTCTAAGATAGAGAAGGCAGGTGTGGATGTCAGATCTCTTCTTGACCCCATAAATCCTTGTTTGGCCTGCAGTGACCACTGCTCCCCAGGAGCTCCCTGCTCCTCTTTCCCAAGCAGAAAGTGGAGCTGGACCTGCTTCTGGAAGGGCCATGCGCAGCACCACACTCCTGGCCCTGTTGGCACTGGTGCTGCTTTACTTGGTATCTGGGGCTCTAGTGTTCCAGGCTCTGGAGCAGCCTCATGAGCAGCAGGTTCAGAAGGAACTGGAAGATGGCCGAGACCAGTTTCTGAAGGACCATCCGTGTGTGAGCCAGAAGAACCTGGAGAATTTCATCAAGGTGGGTTGGCAGAGTTGGTTAGCAGTGGGGTCCTGCTTAGGGTGCTACTTCCAGACAGACATGTGTCTTGAGGACAGGGTAGGTCCTTGAATATCTCTGGGAGGGCTGGGCAGGAGCCGGGATCCAGGTGTTTGTTTTTAATATGCCAGCTATGTTGCTGCTTGTCTTTGCTAGCATCAGGTTGTGCCTCTGTAATGTCTCATTCCCTGTGTGATGGTGGTGGAAGGAAGGAAGAATGAACAAATAACTGAATGGAGTGAATGAGTGAATGGGTGGAGCACATAGGATGTTACATTTGCACTGCACCAACATCATAGCTCACCAGACAAAATCTTGGATGCTCAGTCACATGTGACTTTAAGCTAAACAGCCGAATTTAAATATAACCCTGGTAATGATTTTTTTTTTTTTTTTTTTTTTGAGACAGGAGCTTGCTATGTAGCCCTGACTGGCCTGGCACTCACTGTGCTACACAAACTGACCTTGAACTCTGGGTCTTGTCTTGCCTCAGCCTCCAGAGCACTGGGATTACAGTCTTGAACAAGCACACCTGGCTCCCTGCAGAGTTTTTACTTTCTAATGTTGGCTGCTCCTCCTACCCAGTTCCTATGCAATTTTTTGAGTTCAGATGTTTTAGAGAAACCAAAGAATACTACACACACCTCCCCCTGTGTTCCCAAGTTTGCACATAAACAAGTACAGATGATTTTAGAGGGTTTCTGTTCAGACCATTGTGGATGTCAGTTGTGTGTGTGAGGGGGGCCTTCTCCCTAGGACTCATGCTTACCAGTCAAGCAGGTGGGAAGGGGTGGGGGCATCAGGCTTTCCCAGGCTACTTTTGCTTAGTCTCCATCCAGCCACTAAGGGAAGCTCTGAGCTTCCACCTTCATGAGTCCAGCTAGTGAGCTCCTGCATAATTTCCTTTGATCTCCCAGTCATTGCTCTGGAATGCTCTGGTTTAACCTTAATAAATTAATATTTCTCACTTGACAGAAGAATATCCCTTGTTCCCTGACTGTTCTTTGTGGAGGGTCTACATGTAAGCCTCAGCATCCTGATTCTTAAGGTGGCAGGATCCAGTGCAAAGATGTGGGTAGAGAGATGTGTCTCTCCCACTTCCAGAAATCAGGACAAGCTCTGCTCAGAAATGCCTAGGTGGAAAGTGCGCCTGGCCAGACCACAGGGCAGAGGGAGGGAGGGAGTCTGACCTATTTATCTTCACAATGGAATTGCTTTATTCTGGGATAAGAAAGAAGAAAAGGAGAGTCAGAGAACCTGACTGGGTGGGTAGCTGATGCTCTACTTCTCTTCCAGAAGCCACTCCCAGAGTGAATGAGTCCTGCGGCAATTGTACATCAATGAGTTCAGTGTGGAGGGTGGGGGGCAACAGAGGTACAAACACTGGGGTGGAGCTTCTCCCGGAGGTGGCACATCCAGGCACAGATTAGGGACAGATTGATCACTGCAGGATGCAGTGGGCATGGAGGAGAGTTCCTTCCTCCATCATGGAGCACCTTGTGGGTTGCTGAGCCTTGGGTTGCATGCTGGGAGTGAGGTAGATGGAGAGGCTTTGAGGGGAGCCAGCAGTTGGGAAGTACCAAGTGAGCAGGATGTTGTGACAAACAACTCCCAAGCTGAGGGACACTCATGGCCAGTGTGGAAGCTGGCAAGCTCAGTGTGGAGCAGATGCCTAATCATTGAAACAAGGCTTAGACAACACTGGACGATGAAGGAGTTGGGGGTTGTGGAGACATGTGATTAAAGAAAATGAAATCATGAGCCCTGAGATGGTGCACACCTTTAATATCAGCACTTGGGAGGGAGGCAGAGGCAGGTGGATCTCAGAGTCTGAGGCCAGCCTGGTCTACACAATGAGTTCCAGGATAGCCAGAGCTACACAGCGAAACCCTGTCTCAAAAAACAAAATGAAACAAACATACAACAACAACAAAAAGCAACAAAAATTAAGTCACTGGAGCTGGTGAGATGGCTCAGCAGTTTGGAGCACTTTTTGCTGTTCTAGGGAACCTGAGTTCTTCATAATCATCTGTAACTCTAGATCCAGAGAGTCTGTACCCTTCTGGCCTCTGTGGGCACCAGGCATGCACATGATACACATGCATACATGCAAAAAAGGAAAAGAAATAAATCTAAACAATTAAATCACTTTAAATCAGACATCTCACCTCTTTATACAAAGATCATCATTACAGAAAATGGAATCCCCTCAGAAAATCTGGAAAGAAGGTTGCTCTATTTTGGGGTGCAAAATCAGGATCTCGTGGGAGAAGACTGGGAAAAGGTTGAGACTAGGGGCTCACACCTGTAATCTCAGCTCTCAGGCTGAGGTGGGAGCACTGCTGAGAGTTCCAGGTTAGCTTCTGCTACTGAGTATGACCCTGTCTCCCAAAACAAAACCAAATACACCTCCAATAAGAGAGGGGGGAGGGGCTGGGGTTTGGTTGGTAGAGTACTTGCCTTGCATGCTGCAGGCTTGGGTTGGTTCTCTAGAACTGCGAAAACTGAGCAGAGCCATTCACACTCGTAATTGTAGCATTTGGTGGAGACAAGAGGATCAGGGGTTCAAGAGCATCCTTGACTACATAGTGGGTTTGAGGCTAGCCTAGGCTACATGAAACATTTTTCTCAAAACAATGAATAAATGCTGAACTAAGGAGTCTAGACTCCTTCGGACAAACAGGAGCCTGGAGGGTTCACAGAGGTTTCTTCAGCGAGGATGAACTCTTGAAGGGGGTCTTACTAATGGGGACTGACCTCAGGGAGGTGAGACAGGTTGTAAACTTACCTGTGGAGTCTCTTCTTGCTTAATTTGGGGAAAGGCCCCCCTCTATGACCCCCCTCTTCTGGGACTCTGGTATCCCAGCACCCAGGGCAAGCTCTTTTCAGACACAGACCATTCCCTGGAATCTGAAGGCAGTCCCTGGTCTTTCAGTCATGCTTACTGAACACCATTGGAAATACTGGGTTTGCATTAGATGTTATGAGGTGGCCTGTGGGTACAAGCACATGCATATAAACATCTTAAAATCGGCCACAAAATGTGCTATGTGAATCTCTCTGGAGAGAAGGTCTCACCTTTCAATACATTGTTCAAAGGCCACGCACTTTCAGTCTCCACAGGAGCAGTGTGATGGGTGGAGTCTGCTGAAGCTGGAACTCACAGGGCATAATGACCCAAAAAATCCCAGTGTTTATTCTTTATGCCAAGTCTATGATATTGGTGCTCTGACGATCACTCCCATGTGAGAGAGGAGAAAGCTAAGGCACCATGAGTTAACTTGCCTGAGGTCGCCAAGATTAGAACTCAGGCAGCTTGGTTCCAGCATTTATGCTCCTGAATGTACAATTAGGAATTTATCATGTTAAGTCAGTTATGGTGGCTTATTCCTGTAATCTCACCAACCAACCACAAAAAGATAGCTAGGTAGAGAGAGTGAGGGAAACATCTCAAAAACTAAAACCAAGGAAGAGAGAGAGACACACAGCCAGTAAACTGTGCAAGGGGGCGGGGCTGGGAGTTAGCCCGCTGGAGGGAAGGACTGAGGTTCCTCCTTGTGCGCCTTATCCTGCAGCTCGTGGCTGAAGCCCTGGGAGGGGGCGCAAACCCAGAAACCAGTTGGACCAATAGCAGCAACCACTCATCAGCTTGGAACCTGGGCAGCGCCTTCTTTTTCTCGGGGACCATCATCACTACCATCGGTGGGGGTGGAGATGGTGCATGTGGAGGGAGGCAAGGGGCAAGGAGTTTCCCTATGGGGGAAGGTGCAGGGAGAGGCAGGGGGTACCAGGTGGCGCTTAGACTTCCTGCACTGCCCTCTCTATCCAGGCTATGGCAATATAGCCTTACACACAGATGCCGGGCGTCTCTTTTGTATCTTCTATGCACTGGTGGGGATCCCGCTGTTCGGGATGCTGCTGGCAGGAGTCGGGGACCGGCTGGGCTCCTCTCTGCGCCGGGGCATCGGCCACATCGAAGCAATCTTCTTGGTAAGCTGCACTGTGCCCCTCACAGGGTCTTCTTCCCTAGGTCCCTGGCAAGTGAGTGTGCACTCCTAGAGAGCAGCCTCTCACACACTATGCCAGGATAGGGGGAGGGTGGGGTGGAGAGAATGGAATTGGAGGTTACTGGCATCTCATTGGCTCTATCTACCACCCTTCCCCACAGAAGTGGCATGTGCCACCGGGGCTGGTGAGAATTCTGTCTGCAGTGCTCTTCCTGCTGATTGGCTGCCTGCTCTTTGTCCTCACTCCTACCTTCGTATTCTCCTACATGGAGAACTGGAGCAAGCTGGAAGCCATCTACTTTGTTATAGTGACACTCACCACCGTAGGCTTTGGCGATTATGTACCGGGTGAGGCTAACTTTGCCCAGCATTTTTCTTAAGTTCCTGCACTCCACCTATGCACTACTGTGGGGCATTTGCCCCAGCTTCCTCACCAGTCATGGAACGCACCGTACATTCTTCCAGCAGGCAGCACCCAATGCCCACTCACATCTTGCATGCCTGAGTTCCATGCATGCTCACACATATATTAAGTTCACCCCCTCTGGTGTGCTCTTATCATACACAGTTACAGCCCGAGCACACTCACTGTGTACATCTACACATTACAGCACATCCCCTTCTTTTCTAGGGAGGGGCATTCTCTCAAGGTGCAGAAACAGGCAATGAACCAGAGGCTCACAGGCTTGCCTCCTGCCCCCATCAACTTACTTTTCCCGTCTAGGCGATGGCACCAGGCAGAACTCTCCAGCCTACCAGCCTCTGGTGTGGTTCTGGATCTTGTTTGGCCTAGCCTACTTTGCCTCAGTGCTTACCACCATCGGCAACTGGTTGCGAGCGGTGTCCCGCCGAACTCGGGCAGAGGTATATGCATGTGTTCCAGGAGCTGTTCGCTGCCGCGCATGCGCCATGCAATTCACTTGTGTGTTGTACCCTTAGCCCCTGGGCACAGGGGCTGCTGACCAGTCTGGCTCTCCTCCAAAATGTGGGCGTCTCTGAATTTGAGACCCGGACGGTGCGCTAATGGGAACATTGGGGGTAAATTCAGGTTTGTCAGAGATTCGACTACCTCGTTCTTCATGGATAGATAGGGTCGCCAGGGTTAGTAAATAAGAATGCAGAGAGGGAAGGTGGTAGGTAGTACACGTCTGTAAATCCCAGCACTTGGTAAACAGAGCAGAATCAGGAGGATTGCTGCGAGTTCAGACCTGCCTGGGCTATAGATGAGACTAGGTTCCAAAAACAACAGAACTAGAAAGGCCAGTTATATGTGAATTTCAGATGAACAACGAATACGATTTTAAAATATGTCCCAAATATTGTGTGAGTCATACTGGTTTTGTAATTTATCTGCATTTTGCTAGCCGAATACAGAGAGGCAGTAAAGGTTGGAACAAATCCGGGGCTTTCAAGAAAGGTTCCTAAGAGAAGGGGGTGCTTTCGGGCCAATGCAGGAAGGGACGGGTGTGCCCATGGGATCATCCACAGGCTGAAGTTCGAGGGTTAGGCGAAAAGGTGGATGCAATTGGTAAAAGGGCGGCTTCCGGAGCTGCAATGGGCCGACACTTTTTCCTCTCTGTGCAGATGGGTGGCCTCACAGCGCAGGCTGCTAGTTGGACCGGCACAGTGACAGCACGAGTGACCCAGCGAACTGGGCCCAGCGCCCCGCCGCCAGAGAAGGAGCAACCACTCCTGCCCTCCTCTTTGCCAGCACCGCCTGCTGTTGCTGAGCCAGCCTGCAGGCCCGGCTCCCCTGCACCTGCAGAGAAGGTCGAGACTCCTTCCCCGCCCACGGCCTCAGCTCTGGATTACCCTAGTGAGAATCTGGCCTTCATTGACGAGTCCTCAGACACGCAGAGTGAGCGTGGCTGTGCCCTGCCTCGTGCGCCTCGGGGTCGCCGCCGTCCCAACCCACCCAAGAAGCCCTCCAGACCCCGGGGTCCTGGGCGGCTCCGAGACAAGGCCGTGCCGGTGTAGGGGCAGGATCTCTGGCCCGGAACCCCACGCCAGGGCTTCGCTCTTCCTGATGCCCAGGAATGCTTGGCTTATTTGACCAAAGAGCCCTCTTTTGTTCCACGCAATTGCAACCCTGAGAGGAGCCCAATGGTTGCCAGGTGCCACAGCTCTTCCCTGACTGGTTCTTCACATCCAACCATTTCCAAAGCCCACCATCCAAGGCTTTCTGTTTCGCTTCCCTGCCGGTTTTGCCCCTCACACCTCACGACTGTGCCTCAAAACCTGCATCAATAAAACAAAAAGTCTGCACCACCGAGTGAGTGCTCCCGGGACCCAAGTGGGTGTGCGAGTGCTTTTCTCGCGCCACCAAGGGGTTATATCAGGCCCACTGCCGTCTTTGGGCACCCATACCGGTCAAGTCGTGCCCTTTTGGTTAAGCGCAGGTATTCAGACTCTTGTCCCTGCCTGGAGGAGACCTGGACTCGAAATTGGACTGGGCACTTCCAGTCTTGGCATTGATATTGGGGGGTGAGAGCAATTTAGAGTCCTGATGCTATCTGCAGTTTGAAGTCTCCTCCCGCGAGACCACTATAACCATCCGGGAGAGACTCTGCCCCTCCCCCTTCCTCGAGCGTGACCCCCGCCCCCCTTCTTGATTGAGCCCTGTGGATACTGGTCCGTTGGTGCAGAACGATGGAGGAAAACGATACCAAAGTAAGAAGTCTGTCAGAGTCCCTCAATCCCAGACGCACCTTAGGACTCCTTCAGGCCTCTAGAGTAACCTGTCATTCAGCCTGCGTGCTTGGCAGCTCTCCTAGAGTCCCCATCCCAGTCCAGTCTCCCAGTTCCCTCCAGCTCCTTGAATTCCTTGGCTACCTTACTTGTGTGTGACCCACAGCTGGTGCCCAGACACCATCACCGCAGCTCGGTTAGAGCCAGCCTGTATGGAGATGCTCGTGACCTATGGAGCGTGGCCACGCAGTCCACAGAGAACTTGTCGGTATCCGACGTCTGCGAGGACTTCGACGAAGAGGGCAAATCCCTAAGGAGGTTTAGCAGGTACAGCCAGACCATTTCTATTAGAGAAAACCTCAACCTCGAGCCAGAGGAGATCCAGCAACAAGCACGTCTAGAGCTTGATCAGTGGCATGCCAGATCCTTGGAGCATGAGGACGACCACGAAGAATTTGTGTCCTCAGGTCAGTGTAGCCTCGCCGAGGCGATGGGTGTGCCATAGGGGTGGGGCTAGCCCGGGTCTTAACGTCCTTTCATGCGAAATGGGAGTAAGCCCATAGAAACCCAAGTTTCTAGGATTTCTCCGGAGAGTGCGCAGGCTGGAATCTTTCACGCTTTAACTCAGACATTCTTTGAGCGCCCCCTACCGGGCAGGCGTCCTATTTTGAGGAACCCGAGAAACGCAGAAAGAAGGACACTCAGCCAAACAGGGCAGTAAAAACCTGGTCGGTTTTTGTTTTTTGTTTTTATTTTAATGTGGTGCTGGGGGTCGAACCGAGTGCATCACTAGTGGTAGGAAAAGTCTTTATCACTAAGTCACATTTCGAGTCCTCCATCACCTGTGGTTTAATTTCGTCATTGCGCCGGGTGTAAGGACGGAATTCATTCCCTGGCTGGGATCTGGCTGTTTTGAAGTCTCTCTTTTGGTCAATAGTTACTTTATTTTTATTTTTATGTTTCTTTTTGGAATGAAAGTCTCACTATATGGCCCAAGATGACCTTGGCTCTTGGTATCTTTCTGAGTGTTGGGATTACACACAGTATGCCAAGCACTGTTTGAGACTTGTGTGTGTACATTCTCTGTCCCCTCCATGTCCACCTTCATCAAGGAATGAGAACTTATAACAACCCAGTTGTGGAAGTGTATACCCTTGTTCCCAGTATTCAGGAGGCTGTGAATTCAAAGCTAGCCCGAGTTCCAGGCCAGTTAGGTTCACATAGTGAGAACATGTCTAAACAAACAAGAGTGATACAGATAGAACAGTTAATATATATTGAACTTGTTACATGTCAGGCATAAGACTTCTTGTACTGTGACCTTTACATGTCACAACTGCCCTAAGAGACTGTTCTGGGCTGGGGAACATAGCTTACTGGTAGAATTCTTTCATAGTTTAAAGAAGTCCTAAGTTCAATTCCCAACAACACACTTACACAGGGCACACACTTCTCATAAAAGGGAATTCCTATGACTCCATTTACAGGTGATGAATCAAAAAAAGTCTCCAAGTCTCACACAGTGGGACAGTTGGTTCTGGATCTTAGTTGAGTGGGCTGAAACCAGTGTCCCATATGGTCTTTGATGAAGGTAGTATCTGGAGCTATTCCCTGAACCCCGCTCCCATCATGTACCTACCCATGTACAACTCAGACCCAGGAGCCTGAGCATGACTGTGTTCTCTTTTCATTTCTCCAGAAACTTCTACTTCAGAATCATTAATCTTCAGTCTATCAAGACCGAATCGAGCCTACTGGATAGAGCAGCAGAACAGGGTTGGAGGGGCCTGGGGAGATCTGGGGTTGGGTAGAGGGTAGGAGATGGGCAGGCTGAGGCTTGTAGTGGTAGCAGCGTGGGGCAGATTTCAGGAAAGTGGGGCAGGCAAGCTGGGGAGGCCATGTGGGGAGCACTTCAGCTTTACATGGAATTGGGGTCCCTTGGTTGGTTAAGTCTCTTGTTGCTTTTCCAGCTGCCCCTGCCTCTGATGGAACTCATGGAGGCTGAAGTTCTGGAAATTCTCAAGAAAGCCCTCAATAGTGAGCACCCCCTACCCCAGCTTCCACAAAAGATCCTGGTGGCTTTGGCAGGGCTTAGGGCTGTGGAGTTTCAGGATATGTATGTCTTGTCAGATCCCCTTAGCACTCACAAATACTCCAAGGATGCCTTAAAATATAAAAGTCAAGAGACTAGATAGGCACAGGCAGACTCAATGGAGTGAGTGACTCAGACGACTTAAAATAAGCCCCTTTCTAGCAAGTCTGTTTTCTCCACTTGTCCAATGGAGTGACAGCCTTTGTGTAGCTTTGCTTCACTCCCAGGTGGGGGAGCTGTGACACATTGGGATTATTTGGGTAAATGTACTGGATATTGAATTATCTGGGTAACCTTCTGTTGATGATATATGAGCATATAAAGGGACATAAGGACCAGATAACTAGTTAGCGTGGGTGGCTCAGGAGGAGGCTGGCCCTCACTATCTCTGTTCAGGCTTGCAGCAACTTCTTCAGCCTTTATCCCCTCCATTCTTCACATCGCACCTAGGAGATCCAAAATCCCCAAAACTAATATAGATCTAAATCCAGCACTAACTGTCACCTCAAATCACCTGTGGTTCATCAAATGGGAGAAACCCTTTGCTGTTGCTCATGGCCCTGAGCTCAGCTCTGCCCTCTTCCTAGCATATAAGTCCACGATTGGCAGGAGCCACTTCATGACTAAAGAGCTGCAGGGATACATCGAGGGGATCAGGAAGCGCCGGAACAAGAGGCTGTACTTTTTGGATGGGTGAACCTCTAGCTCAAGTGGCCGACGAGAAGCCCGCCCCGTGTCCTTTCGGGACCCTCGAACCCAACCTCGGCCCCATCTGCGTGGAATTTGAATCCTAGAGAAATTAAAGAGTCTATGCATGGTTCCAGAGTCAGTGCGTGGCTGCTTGCGTGAGGCGGACGCACGTGGCCCCGCCTTTCCCCGTGACCTTCATTCGGTCACCGCAGTGACCTTGAGTTTTGTCTGCTCGCATCTCACTAGTACTGCCTTTGAGAAACTGGCAAACCAGGGCTACTTGCATGTTTTAGGTCTGCTTCTCCACTCGAGGGTCATCAGGGGTGCTGGTCTACCAAATCTGTCAAGTGTCCCATCAACATGGGGTGTGGGGGGGGGAAAGCAGCACCCCGTTAGGCCCCACCCCTTATGCATATGCAGTTACATAAACCCGCCCTCTCATTTACATACACGTTCAACGCCCTCACAAGTGAGTTCACTGAACAGCTACGCCCACTCTTATAAGACAGAGCACCGCCCTCTTTCGTGATGCAAGGGTGCTCTGGCTTCTCTCTAGCACGGGTTCCTAGTCCTCGCACCTCCTCTAGGCTCAGGTCCCGCCCCCAGGACGGCTGCGCACCGCCTTTGTTGCCAAGGTCCGCCCACTGGCCTCCGGGTACGCAGGCGCCGCCACCTCCCTCGGATATTAGCATAGGGCACCTGGCCCCGCCCCCTGTTTTGCATGCGCACGGCCGACCCCGCCTCCGCTGTCAGCTGGAGGAAGCGGAGTAGGAAGCAGCCGCGATGTCCTTTTGTGTCCTACAAGCAGCCAGCGGCGCCTCCGAGTGAGGGGGGACGCAGCGCGGCGGGGCGGTGCGGCCGGAGGAGGCGGCCCCCGCTCACCCCGGCGCTCCGGGCCGCTCGGCCCCCATGCCTGCCCGCCAGCCCTGCCGGAGCCCAAGGTCCGGGGGCGGAAGGGAACGCGGCCGCGGGGGTGGGCGGGCGCGGCGGGGGCCATGTGCAAGCGCGGGCCGGGGGCGGGCTGCGGGCGGGGTCGCGCCTGGTGCGGCGGCCGGGTCAGGACTGGCTTCAGGTCCTGGCCTCCGGTTTGCCTAGGGCCTTGGAACGAGTCCCCGGATAGCGTTCAGATCGATCCTTGAGCATTGCGGGAGTCCTCGGGGTGGGCTGGGATTGAAAGTGGCCCTTCATGCCACGTGGGGGCGCTTGCAGGGGCTTCGGGCCACCCTCCTCTCTGGGTCATAGGTCATTGTAGCGCGAGGGAGAACTTCTTCCTTGTCGCCTCTTCTTACTTCCTGATAACCTGATAGAAGTCCCCCGCGGGCAATGGGGGGAGGGGAGATCAGTAACTTCAGGCAACTTCCCATAGGTGTGCGCAGGTTGGTGGTGGTGGGGGCAACTCTGGAGGTCGCGAGAGGTGGTGAACTCTGCGGCAGCTGGAGTGTAAGAATGAACCGTGCAGATATGGGGTGCAAAAGAGGTGGAGCCGCGCCCTACACGGCGTGGCTGGACTGGGCTTGCTAAGGCAGGAGGGGGTGGTGTGTCAGAGGTGAGAGACTGACTGCCTTACAAGAGTGTGGTGAGGGATTATAAGACTTGAGTGTGAGTTTGCTTATTGAGTGTGGTCTTTTGCTGGGAGTATGTGAGAACTTGTGTCTGGTAAAGGCCATGTGTGAGTTGAAGGTTCCCAGGAGAGAGTGAGCATGTGTGGACATGTGGAAACTCCTGAGAGAGTGGCCATATCCTTTGCCTCCCTCCCCCCTTTCCCCCCATCTCAATATGCTCCTCAATATGCTCTTGAATACTTGAGAGTACCTCCCAACATCTGGAGAAAACTGAGGAGAGGTATCATGCTTATGTTTGGGGGTTGAGAGTTGCCTGCAGGTTGAGGTTACCCTGCTTCCTGGCTTGGGTGGGAGCTAGACTTGCCAAGCCGCTCCCAGGTTCCCAAGAGGAGGACCTGCTGTCAGTTACTGGCCCCAAAGGCTCTGGAGACTCTGTTCCCATGGTGACAGCTGGGGGCCCTCTTCATGGGCAGCCCTTCCTTGGACTCTGCCTCCTCCTTCTCCTTGGCTGAGCCTGAAAGCCTGGCCTAAGCCCAGTGTTGCCCAACCTATGTGGCAGGGTGCCTCCCTGTGACCCTGATGGTCTTTCCCTGCAGGTGACCAGCACCATGTCCAGCCAGGTGGTGGGCATCGAGCCTCTCTACATCAAGGCAGAGCCAGCCAGCCCTGACAGTCCAAAGGGTTCCTCAGAGACTGAGACTGAACCCCCGGTGACCCTGGCCTCTGGTCCAGCTCCAGCCCGCTGCCTTCCAGGGCACAAGGAGGAGGAGGATGGGGAGGGGGCAGGGTCTGGTGAGCAGGGCAGTGGGAAGCTAGTGCTCAGCTCTCTACCCAAACGCCTCTGCCTGGTCTGTGGGGATGTGGCCTCTGGCTACCACTACGGTGTGGCATCCTGTGAGGCCTGCAAAGCCTTCTTCAAGAGGACCATCCAGGGTGAGCCCCTACCCCCATCCCCTGCTTCTGTGCCCTTTGCCCTGTACCCTTTGGGCCTGGCACTTTCTAATTGGTACAGTGCTGCATGCAGGAGGCCCTGAGCCTGGCTGTTGCTGCTTGAGGTTGGCAGTCTGGAATTTGAATTTCCTTGTACTTCCTGGGACATCATTTTTTTTTTTTTTAAGGGGCATGATGGCTGGGGATATAGCTGCAGTTAGTAGAATGCTTGCCTAGTTTACAGGAGGCTCTGGGTTCTATCCTTAGCATAAATCAGGTATGGTGTTGCATACCTAAAATCTCAGCTCTTTGGAGATGGAACTAGGAGCATCAGAAATTCAAGGTCATCATTAACTACATAGTAAGTTGAAGGACAACTTGGGCTATGTGAAAGCCTACCTCCTCCCTCCTTGGGCAGTGGTGGCTCACACCTTTAATCCTAGCACTGGTAAGGCAGGGGCAGGTGGATCTTCGAAGTTTGAGGCTAGCCTGGTTTACAGGGTAAGTTCCAGGACAGCCAGGGCTGCACAAAGAAACTGTCTTGAAGAAAAAGAAAAAAAAGAAGTAGAAGAAAGAAAAAGCTACTAACATAGGTCACTGGTGGATTGGATGGGATATGAGCCAGGATGCAGGTGCCTGCACCTGTTATAAAACTTAGCTCCTGACTTTCCTATTGCCTCTAGTAGCTGCCTGCAAATCCCTAGCACAGCACAAAATCACTCTTCTTGACTCCCCCAAAGCACCATACTACTAACTCAAGGCAGGTTTGGATGGGTAACTGATATAGGTTTGTTATGTTTTAGCATCCAGCTTTTAAAAGGCAGGCTTCCTCACTCTTTAGCCACTGTTTTTTTCCCTCTTACCCAGGAGAGCCGTGGTGAAGACATTGATATGAACATTGTCTGGGACAGGCCTATTGTTCTTAAGCAACCATTGGTTACTTTGAGGCTATAACATCATTTACAAAAAAATATTTTTTGAAACATTATCTTGTTATGTAGTTGGCCCAGAACTTACTGTGTCTTCTGGGCCAGTAGTGCTGTGGTTGTAGGCAAATACCACTGCAGCTGACTTGTAAAAATTTCCTTAGCATGTATTTATTTTGTGTGTCTATGCATTTGCACCCAGTGTATGTGTATAGAGGTCCAAGGACAGATTGTGAGAGTAGGCTCTTGATGTCTTCCATAAAGGACCTGGGGACTGAACTCGGGTCATCAGGTTTGGCAGCAAGTGCCTTTACCTACTGAATCATCTTGCCAGGCCTAAACTGGTTTTGAAACATTTTTTCTTGAGTGCTTACCCTGCGATAGGCCCTGTGCGTCTCCTGTTAATTCCAGGATGTCTCCTTATTGCAACTCTAGGAAAAAGGGTTGGGGAGGCGTTGGTGCCTACTTGGATCTTTCAAGTAGAAAATGACCGCCCTGGTATTTGGTGCAGGTCCAGAGCTGAGCTCTTAAACTCCAGACCGATGCCTCTGTGTATCACTAGTAACCTGGACTTTGGACCACTGATAGTGATAATCCCGAGGGTTGTTTTATGGGGTTTTTGATGTTGTTTTGAGATAGGGTCTCATTGTTTAGCCTGGCTGTCCTAGAACTCACTCTATAGACCTGACTGGCCTTGAATTCACAGAGCTCTGCCTGCCTTTGCATATGAAGTGCATGGTTCCAGTGAGTTTTCATTTGACTGAAGTGCACTGGTCTAAAACTGCTCCTTGCTGGCCAGAGCCAGGTGTCTCCCATACACCTTCATGCTGACTGTAGTTAGGCCAAACCTAACTGCCGCAAAGTACCTTCGTTTATTCTTTTCTTTTCCTCTCCCTCTCTCCTCTCCCCTCCCCTTCTCCCTCCCTCTTTTCCTCCCCCCCTCTCTTTCTCTCTTTCTTTCTTATGGAGACAGGATCTCACTATAAAACTCTTGCTGTCTGTCCTGGAACTCACTATGTAGCCTGGCCTGGACTCCAAATCACAGAGCTCTGCCTGCTCCTGCCTCTCCAGTGCCGGATTAAAGGCCTGAGCTGTCATGCCTGGCTCCATTCAATTTTTTGTTTTTTTTCAACCGGCCTCTCAAAGTATGATTTTGGGGGTGGGGTGGGAGGGAGATTGTTAGTGATGGAATTTAGGGCCTCATAAATGCTGCTAAGCACATACTACACCAATGTGCTACACTCTAGCCTCAAGTGTATGTTTTTTATCATGCCATCTTTGCAGGTAGGAAAACTGAGAGCTCACAGGTATTAGGAATAGGAATAGGAAGTACAGTGGGATGGTGTTGGTGTATGTCTTTAATCCTAGCACTCGGGAGGCAGAAGCAGGCAGATCTCTATGAGTTCAAGGCCAGCCTGGTCTACAGACTAAATTTCAGGATAGCCAAAGCTATATTCATGTATACCAGGGGGGTCAATGTCTTGCTCTATAGCCCACATATACTCAGTATGAGTATTGAATATCTATTTGAGCTGAGTATAGCAGGACAGAGAAACCCCATCTAGAAAAAAACAAAGAAAATGGGCTGGAGAGATGGCTCAGCGGTTAGGAGCACTGACTGCTCTTCCAGAGGTCCTGAGTTCAATCCCCAGCAACCACATGGTGGCTCACAACCATCTATAATGGGATCCGATGTCCTCTTCTGGTATGTCTGAAGACAGCTACAGTGTACTCACATACATAAATAAATAAATCTTGAAAAAGAAAAAACAAACAAAAAGAATAGGAACCACATATGGTCACAGTTGATACTCCGGAGACAGAGGCAGGTGGATCTCTCTAAGTTTGAGGCTAGCCTGATCTATATAAGGAGTTTCAGGGCAGCTAGAGCTATATAGAGAGACCCATGTCTCAAAACAGACACTTAAATAAGTAAATAAAGCAGAGATGAGATCGCACAGCCCTTTACTTTTCTTTCTTAAGTAGGGTCTTGCTGTATAGCCCAGGCTGGCTTCCATCTTGAGATTTTCTTCCCTTGGGCTTCCAAGAACAGGTGTGTGCTGCAGATTCCAGATGTCTTTGCTCTTTACTACTCTAGCCTGTGTTCCCACACGGCTGGGCCTGAGGCTGGGGAGTTGAAACTGACTTGGTCAAGCAGGGTGTGTGCTAAAGGCCTGTCAGGACTGAGGCTGGAGGGCTTCCCTGGGGAGGTATCTTGAGCTGAGCGTAGCAGCCCTGTGGACATAGGAGAGAAACATGAAAGGCCTGCTGGCTCCTTGTGTGCTTTGGTCCTTGGGACAGCCCTGTGAAGCTGAGGGGGGGCATTGGGACCTACTACAGTACATCAGGCCTTGTGACTGGCCTTGGGAGACTGGAACTGACACTACACTGAGAGAGAGCATGCAGGGTAAACTCTTCACAGTAGTGTCATCTAATCCCAGCATCTGGGAGGCTGAGGCAAGAGGATTGTGAATTCAAAGCAAACTTGGGGTCCATATTGAATATATATAAGCTACGTAGCAAGACACTGTCTCCCCCTGGTGTGGTGGCACATGCCTGTGATTTTAGCATTTGTAGTTGGAGGCAGGAGGACCAAGGTTCAAGGTCATCCTCCACTATATAGTGAGTTAAGAGGCCAGCCTGGGCTACATATGATCCTGTTTCAAAAAAAAAAAAAAGAGGGGGCCGAGGAGATGCACTTTTGGTGTTTGCTGCCCAAGGAAGAGGACCTGAATTGGATGCTTGGTACTCACATAAAAACTAGATGTTGGGAGGCAGTGACAGGAGGATTTGGGCCACTCTAGTTGAGTTGGTGAGCTCCAGACTCAGTGAAAGACCTTGTTTCAAACTATAGGGTGAAGTCATGCATGCTGGGCACACCTTTATCCCAATGCTTAGGAGGTAGAGTTTGAGGCCAGCCTTGTCTATATAGTGAATTTAAAGCTGACAAGGGATACACAGTGAGATCCTGTTTCAGAAAAAAAGTGGAGACCCATTGAAGGAGACACCTCATATGAACCCAGGGCTTCCACATACATACCCACATGTACACGGAACCATACCCAATCCCACAAAATCTAAAACCAAACAGCCAGGTATGGTGGCTTATACCCACGAGACTGATGGAGGAGGGCTGTTGCAAATTCAAGACTAGCCTGAGTTAAGGTGGGAAACTGTCTCAAAAACAAAAGCCCAGCAACCCAACCATTACAAAGGGAGCTGGAAGCAGCTGGGTAATTGGACACTCACACATGTTATTTATCAGATAGTGGGAAGGCCAGAAGTAGCTTTGAAGAAGGATTTGTCACAGGGTGCTCAGGAAAGGCCTCTCTAAGGTGATGGGAGGTAAGGCTGTCAGGACCAGAGGTCAGGCAGGGAACAGAACGCCCTGAGGCTGGCCCTGTCTGAGGAGCATACAGTGCAGATCAGAATTAGAAAGGATGATTGGCCTGGGCTGTGAGAACCTATAGGACACTGCTTCACTTATTCTCAAGAAAACTTACTGTGGAGTTTGATCAGAAGGGAGGGCCAGTATCCCTCGGGTTCCTGAGAATAGAGACAGCAGCAAGCTAGTGAACCACAATGGTGACAGGTCAAGTTGGAAGCTGCAGGCAGGAGTTGGGTAGGTGAGGTGAGACTCCCAACACTGCCAGTGGTTTGGACATCAGTTAACAGGAAGGGAAGATGGTACTCAGGTTTCTTGAGCAATGGAAGGTAATTGCATGCTTGGCAGAAGTGGGGTCCTTGTACAGTGGGTGGATTGGAAGACCCTCCAGATGTCCTGGGGCTGCTGGACATGTGCATACAGATAGCACAGTGCTGTTGAGGCTAGAGATGCAAACCTCAAAGTCTGGGAGACAGGGAGAATGAGGTGGGCAGGCCTAGGGACTGCATCAGTTTGCTATATATACAGCACAGAGGTGCCAGAGGGTATGAGGGTCATGAGAGCTTGTCCTAGAAACAAAAGAAGACAGCACTGAAGAGTTTCTAGAAGTAGAAAGCAATGCTTTAGGCAAGGGAGTTGAGAACCCAGTGAAGTCCTGGATTTAGCCTGGAAGCCATGGTAGCCCATGACGGGAGATGAACCCAGAAGTACAGTTTCAGGGCAGATATGCAGCTTGACCTCTGGGGCCCTGCTTCGTCCAAGCAGGGCTCCCCCAGCCCAGTGGCTGTTTGAGTCCCTGTTCTGCTTATGGAATCCTGCTCTCCCTTTCCTCCCAATACTCCCAGACTGGTGCTTGCCCGGGGTGAGTCAGGGCTCTCCTGTCATCTGGGCCCCCTCCGGGCTCTGGGAGGCCGCCACTGGAGCCCTGCCTCTTCCTGGCAGGGAGCATCGAGTACAGCTGTCCGGCCTCCAATGAGTGTGAGATCACCAAGCGGAGACGCAAGGCATGTCAGGCCTGCCGCTTCACCAAGTGCCTGCGGGTGGGCATGCTCAAGGAGGGTGAGCGCTGGGCAGAGCCTGGGTGAGATGGGGGTGGTCCAGTGGGTTGGGTGGGGAGCCTGGGGAGAAGGTGGGGAAGTAGGGCAACGTGGAGCAAGTACTTCATGAACATTCTGGCTTTACAATTCAAGGTGTGCGTCTGGACCGTGTCCGAGGTGGGCGACAGAAGTACAAGCGGCGGCCAGAGGTGGACCCTTTGCCTTTCCCAGGCCCCTTCCCTGCTGGTCCTCTGGCAGTAGCTGGAGGACCCCGGAAGACAGGTGAGACCCTGGGTTCCTAAGCTTTGGGGTGGTGGTGGGAGCCATTACATGTCTGTCTGGTGTCCTCACTTGCTCTGAGACCCAGGTCCTACTTTTCTCATTTCTCCCTAAGAGATAAAGCATCTTCGCAGACTGAGGATGTAGCTCAGTAAACCAAGGATGTAGCTCAGTAGAGTGCTTGCTTACCATGTAGGAAGCCCTGGGCTTGATCTTTAGCACCACATACACCATGCACACTTTAATTCCAGCATTCAGGAGGCAAACCAGGATTGGGAGTTTAGGGTCATAGGTGGCTGTATGGTACATTCAAGGACAATAAACTACTTCACAGGCCAGACACCCAAGTAGAAACATGATCTGGATGGGGGTGTCTTAGGGTTCCTGTTGCAGAGATAAAACACCATGACCACAAGCAACTTGGGGAGAAAGCGTTTATTTCAGCTTACAACTCTCAGGTCACACTCCCTCACTGAGGGAAGTCAAGACAGACTCAAGGCAGGAGCTGATACAGAGGCCATGGAAGAATGTTGCTTACTGGCTTAATCCTCTTGGCTTGCTCAGTCTGCTTTGTTCCACACAGGCTCACCTGCCCAGGAATGACACCAGCCACAGTAGATAGGGCCTTTCCACATCAATCAGCAAACAAGAAAACCCTACAGACTTGCCCATAGGCCAACCTTATAGAGGCATTTTCTCAAGATTCCCTCTTCCCACATATACATGTGTCAAGTTGACAAAAACAAATCAGCACAGGGGGATTTTGTAAAGATGTTGGGGGAACCAGGGCCCACTAAATGCTAGGCTGGGGTGTCTATAAGCTACCTCCAAGCTTCAGGTAATTTTCTAGAGCTCACAGCCCTTCTCTGAGGAAGTGAACACTGTGTCTTCTGGCTTTCCATTGGAATCCAAGGAAGGCCAGAGGGGAATGTCTGGGAAGGCACTTGGCTCTGAGGGGCTTCAGAGGTCTGCCAGGTATGTGTTCATGACTCTTGTCCTGTAACTGTCACTATAGCCCCAGTGAATGCTCTGGTGTCTCATCTGCTGGTAGTTGAACCTGAGAAGCTGTATGCCATGCCTGACCCAGCAAGCCCCGATGGACACCTCCCTGCTGTGGCCACACTCTGTGATCTTTTTGATCGAGAGATAGTGGTCACCATCAGCTGGGCCAAGAGCATCCCAGGTAAAGAGCAAGGTGGTTGAGCATCCTTGAACCATAGGCCATATTTGGCCCTTCTGCCTTCTTGACCTGTCCTGTTTCCCCTGCCGTGCAGGCTTCTCCTCACTGTCACTGTCTGACCAGATGTCGGTACTGCAGAGTGTGTGGATGGAGGTGCTGGTGCTAGGTGTGGCCCAGCGCTCTCTGCCACTGCAGGATGAGCTGGCCTTTGCTGAGGACCTGGTCCTGGATGAAGAGGGGGCACGGGCAGCTGGTCTGGGGGATCTGGGGGCAGCCTTGCTGCAGCTGGTTCGGCGACTACAAGCCTTACGGCTGGAGCGGGAGGAGTACGTCCTGCTGAAAGCTCTGGCCCTTGCCAATTCTGGTGAGTGTTCAGGGAAAACACACACAGGTCTCCCTATTAGGTCCTCCAATGGTCAATGATGTGGTATTATTCTTTGTTGTGGGTAAGGACAACTGAGGCTTAATTATGGGAAGTCACCAAGTAAGCCAAGGTCCTGGATTATATATAGGATTCTGAGCCCTAGTGGTGTGCTGACAACGCAATAGTAAGAGGGGAAGTGTGGAGGTTGAGAGGCGGCCACAGGTGAGAAAGGGTGGGCTCTGGCTCACAGGCAGAGCAGAGTGTATTACCTCACCCAGTGTCCAAACAGATGAGTCCTGCCCTTTAGTCATCTCAGACAAAGGTTCTCTTCCTTCCTAGACTCTGTGCATATTGAAGATGCTGAGGCTGTGGAGCAGCTGCGTGAAGCCCTGCATGAGGCCCTGCTGGAGTATGAAGCTGGCCGGGCTGGCCCTGGAGGGGGTGCTGAGCGGAGGCGTGCAGGCAGGCTGCTGCTTACGCTGCCACTCCTCCGCCAGACAGCAGGCAAAGTCTTGGCCCATTTCTATGGGGTGAAGCTGGAGGGCAAGGTGCCCATGCACAAGTTGTTTTTGGAAATGCTTGAGGCCATGATGGACTGAGGCAAGGGGTGGGACAGGGTGGGGTGGCTGGCAGGATCTGCCCAGCATAGGGTGTTAGCCCCAAAGGGGCAAAGCTGGAGTCTGGGCAGTGCCACAGCCTGCTGGTAGGGCCAGGGCAATGCCATCCGCCCCTGGGAGAAGGCTTCATGCCCTCCTCTCCCCCCTTTGGGGGGATTGTCAGAAGCCAGGAAAAGATGAATGCCCAGGTATGGGCACAGTGCTGCCCCTTGCAAGCCATAACATGACCCCCAAGAGTGTCGGGGGCCTTGCGGAAGCCATAGGGGGCTGCAGGGGATGTATAGGAGGCAGAAACTGATCTCAGGGAGGGAAGGGGATGGAGGCCTCAGTCTCCCAGTGGGTGATGCTTTTGCTGCTGCTTAATCCGACCTCCTCTCCAGAGCAGAGAGGGGCTTGGGAAGCAAAGGCCCCTGTCCCTTCGCTCCTCTCCTCATTCGCATTGGGCATTAGTGCCCCCCCCCTTGAAGCAATAACTCCAAGCAGGCTCCAGCCCCTGGACCCTGGGGTGGCCAGGGCCCCCTATCAGCTCCCACCTCAAGGGGTGGGAGACAGCACTGCCTCTATGCCCTGCAGAGCAATAACACTATATTTATTTTTGGGTTTGGCCAGGGAGGCGCAGGGCCATGGGGCAAGCCAGGGCCCAGAGCCCTTGGCTGTACAGAGACTCTATTTTAATGTAAATTTGCTGCAAAGAGAAACCGCTTTTGGTTTTGAACCTTTAATGAGAAAAAAAAATATACTATGGAGCTCAAATACACGGTGGTCAGTGAGTCACTGGTGGTGGTGGGGAGTTTGGGGTCACACACGACACATCTAGTTAAAAGACCATACAACAGAAACACACAGTCACAAAATACCAAAGTGGTGGCTAGCAAGGTTACGTCTCAGTCTCCTCATCATTCAACAGCATATTGGGGATCCCGCGGCTGATGGGGAAAAGACGACCAGACTCTGGGCATTGCAGGGTGCCCTCCAGTACATCAACCTGCAGGGGAGCAGGGCAAAGTTAAGCACAGGGAGCCTCAGTGGGAGGGCTAGGCAGGTGATGCACAAGGATTCTCACCTCAAGCAACACGTGATGCATCTTCCTCAAAAACGTCTCGTCGTGCTCATAGCCTTCAGTCGGCTCTTTAGGTACCTCTGCCAAGTTTAACTGTGGAAAGGAAGCTTAGGTAGTTAGTAGGCACACAAACACCGAGCCTGTCCCCGAGGGGTGACAGAGGGGCGGGGTCCTCACGGTGTCCGCTGCCTGCACAAGCGCCTCCCACTCCACTTTGGGGATCATCCGCGCCACGAAGTCGGGGTTGAACTCCACGGGGTTGATGCGGACCTCGGTGGCCTGCGGGAAAAATGGTTTAGCGAGGTAGATCCGGGCTCCGGAGTCTCCATCCTGAGCTATAAGGGCGACAAAACCTTGTGCAGTTACCTGCAGGCGCAACGGGAAGCCACGCGTACCCACGCCCCGTACATGTGAGCTTAGGAGATTGTGGGTGAGCAGCTTCATGTTGTCACACCGGAGCTCGGGAAGCCGGAACCGGAAGGACTCCAGACTTCTCCTTTGTACCACTTCCGCTGTTGAAGCCGTTGGACACTTCGCCGGACCGGAAGTGGCGGATTTAGGGGCACTTTTAGGGCTTTGCGGCAGCGGAGAGATGGGAAGGACTGTGTTGGGTCAAGTCCTGATACCGGAAGCGTTTCTCGGGGAAATTGCAAAGGTTACGCCGAACCATGCTCTCAGTAAATCGTACTATGCAAATCACATGTAAATCGGCTGCATTGCGGCGCTCTAGTTGAGTGTAAAACAAGCACATTTGAGGCTTAGCAAGATTATCCCCCGACCTCTGTTTGCAGTTAAGGGTCAGGAACTGTCGCATTGGTAAATCAGGTACCTCTTTCTGCACACAAATAAGGCGTGCGACCCCTGGTAGCCCCGCCGCGTCATAATGCGTCACGACCCAGCCCCTATAAGCGGGCGTAGTGGGTGCAGCGTGCTGCCGTGGGCGGAGCGGTCTCGGCACCACCTCCTGTGGGCAGAGCCGTCTGCGGGTGGGCTGCGGCCGCGGGGCGGGCATGGTACTGCTAGGGCTTCGCGTCCTTGGCAGCGTAGCCGGTTCGGTGCTTCGTGCGTCGACTACCTGGACGTGTGTGGCAGGCAGAACAGGCCGGAAAGGAGCAGGTTGGAAGTGTGGAGGAGCCCGCAGCTTCAGCAGCGCCGCGGTGACCATGGCCCCGATCAAGGTGACCGGTTTTACCTCTCTTGAGTCCAACCTATCTCGTCTCTTCGGGTTCCACGAGGGGTCTCGGGCTGTCCTCCTTGACCTTTCTTCCTGTCATGCTTTCTGTAAGACCCTGCAGCTGCCTCTCAGTCTTGGGACATTTCTTGAGCCTCCCTCTCACACCTACTATGCCACGTCTAGGGACAAGTACCCACCATTTTCAAGGGATCGAATGTTGTGTCATTTCCCACATTCGTGAAATACCTCGTTTGCCGCTTGGCCGCTTTTTCAAACCCCATATACCCTTTCCCGAAGCCCCAGCCCTTTTGTGATCGTACTAGACTCCATTTCACCACATCTTTTGAAAGAGCTGTGGTCCCTTGGAGACGGGGTCTGTCTTTCCCACTTCTGTCTCCACTCTGTGAATGTTTCCCCGCCCCCCTTCTGTTTGGTCTTTCAGGGAATTCTTGAACCTATACCTCTCCTGTTCTTGGACTTCATTTTTAGAGAGAGCCTGTTCTTGGACTTCATTTTTAGAGAGAGAGGGAGGAAGAGAGGGAAGGAGATAGGCAGGAAGGGAGGAAGAGAGGGAGGGAGGGAGAGAGACAGACAAACACAGAGAGACAGAGAGACTCACTCTTGGCTGGCCTGGAACTTGGTGTGTAGATCAGACTGGTCTCAAACTCCTAGAGATCTGTCTGCCTCTGCCTCTTGAATGTTAGGATTAAAGGCCCTTAAAACAAACAGACAAACAAACAGACTTTAAAATATGTACTTAGAGTGAGTGTTTGGTAACAGGTGTGTGCGTGTGGAGATCAGAGGACAATTTTCTCAGGAGTCAGTTCTGTCTCTCTCCCGTGTGGATTGTGGGGATAGAACTCGGGTGATGGGCTTGGTGGTGGGCACTTTTACCTACTCACCTCATCCTTCCCTCCTCTTGAGGCTCCAGGAAGCCTCCAGGTGGGCTAACACTTCCCAACCTGAAAGCCTACATCCTGAACATTTTGGCTTAGGCATTTTCCTTGGTTTTCCAACATTCTCCTGGTGTATGGGTGGGATTTGTTTTCCTCCCTGTTGCCAGGCACTTTCTCAACCCCAGTCACTCCTCTGTGCATTGATTCATCTTGGTTGGCTTGTTTACACAGCATTGCAACACTTGAGAAGGCCTCTCCCTTTCTCTGTTGCCACCAACCGGCCTTAAGCAGAATGAGGCTTTGGAACGTGTAGGGTGTGGGGCAGGCGGGACATACAAGAGAGGGAGGACAGAAATGGACCCTTGAAATTCCACAAGCACTTTCTTTGCTGGGTGTAGACTGGTTCCATCAAGATCTGTCTGGCTGTGGTTTACTAGGCCTCTCTTTACTCCGTTTTACCCTGGAGTCCTTTTCACCAGGTGGGAGATGCCATTCCCTCAGTGGAGGTATTTGAAGGGGAACCAGGAAAGAAGGTGAACTTGGCCGAGCTGTTCAAGGGCAAGAAAGGTGTTTTGTTTGGAGTCCCTGGGGCATTTACACCTGGCTGTTCTAAGGTGAGACTTCTCCTTTCCAGAATCAGACACTGGGACCAGGAGTGTGAGAGAAAAGGGTCCTAGTTAAATCTAGTAGTTCTGATTGATGCTGCTGGTGGAAGCGCTGTGAAAATCCCTTGGGACTCAGGTTAATGAGACAAAAGCTTTGTCTATGGGATTTCATGGTCTTGGCCATAGATACTTAGGTCCAAGCTTCCTAGTAGCCAAGGCAAAAAGGAAGTGGCAGGTTTCACACTGGTTTCCTTACCCTGATCAGGGATGTTAGGAAATAGGAGGAGCAGGCTGAGCAACACCAGCAGTTGTCTCTCTTTTGACCCTTGGTTTTCCTCTCAGACCCACCTGCCTGGGTTTGTGGAGCAAGCTGGAGCTCTGAAGGCCAAGGGAGTGCAAGTGGTGGCCTGTCTGAGTGTTAATGATGTCTTTGTGACTGAAGAGTGGGGTCGAGCCCACCAGGCAGAAGGGAAGGTAAGGTTCGGGGTCTATGAGGGGTTGGGGCCAGGTAGGAGGTGTCCTTGTCTTTTTTTTTACATTTTATTTACTTATTTTGTGTGTGGGGTGAGCGCTTGTGCCATCATGCACAAGTGGAAGTCAGAGGATAGCTTGTGAGACTTGATTCTCTCTTACCATGTGGGGTCGTGGGGATTGAATGCAGGTTGCCAGACTTGGCGGCAAGCACCTTCATTCACTGAGCCCTCTCACTGGAGATTTCCTTGTGACATTTATTCTCTTTCCTTCAGGTTCGGCTCCTGGCTGACCCCACTGGAGCCTTTGGGAAGGTGAGTGTACCAGCCTTCCCTCAGCCTGCAGTTGGTCCTTGAGGGACATGTTATGTGGGAACAGCCCCTGGCCTGTTTGGGGGGTTCCTGACACCCATGTCTGCCTGTCCCTTAGGAGACAGATTTATTACTGGATGATTCTTTGGTGTCTCTCTTTGGGAATCGTCGACTGAAAAGGTAAAGTGGAACCTCCCCAACCCCCACCCCTGTTGGCACTAGGGGCCCTGGCTGCTGCCTGGGCTTCTACACCTGTACATCTTTCCGGCAGGTTCTCCATGGTCATAGACAACAGCATAGTGAAGGCCCTGAATGTGGAGCCGGATGGCACAGGCCTCACCTGCAGCCTGGCCCCCAACATCCTCTCACAACTCTGAGGCCTGGCTAGATGTCCTCTGACTCTCCCATCTCCCCACCTGGCTCTGGGCCAAAAGGTCCAGTGCCTCCTTACTGGGGGCCACTTAAATTGAACCTTGACCATATTTCTGCAATAAACAGTTTAATTTGTCTCTTTGCCTCTGGCATGGAATTGTCTGCTTTGCCCTTGCTCACATGTAGCAGAAGATAGAGCTTAAGTCAATGGCAGGGGTTTGGAGGGACAGCCAGGATAGGTTTCTGAAAAGGTAGCATTGTCTAAACCAGCCTGAAGCTGAGAGGAAGCCAGAACTGGTTTTGCTTGGTCCATCCTGGGACAGCTGGTGCTTGGTCTAGGAGCTGGCAGATTCCATTGATTCTTAATACACAGGGCAGGAAGCTCCCCTTTGGGCCTCCCATCTTCCAGGAGCACCCTGGCTCTGACTTGGCTTCATCAGAGCACACAGTACCAGGGTCAGTATGTCAGTATAGGAGACTTCCCGAGGGAAGAGCCTTGGAGAGATGTCACATGCCAGTGGTAAGTGGGAATGAGGGCCAAGAGCCAGGGTCACCAGTAGGGCTTGGGGCTTCAGGAGATACAGATCCTGCTCCTAGCCTTTGGAATCCATGTTCAGGGTAACAGGGGGATTGTTGGGAACCCCTTGTTGTGTTTAGGAGGTTGTACTCCAACAGGTAGATTCTTACAGAATATCTGACTGATCTGTGTAGACATAGTGAGGTATGTCTCGGGACCAAACGAGCTCTGCAGCAGCCAGATGATGGGAGGCCAGGCAGGGAGGAAAAGGCCCTGTACCTAAAAGGAACCTAAGGATGGGAGTGGCAGACAGCCAGGTTGAGCTGGAACTCTGGGAGGCTCAGGCACCCTGGGCACTGGGGCTACTTACTGAGGCCATCTGGTAGTCAGCAGGAGTGAGGTCTCTGAGAACAGTTAGCAGCTTGCCTCCTAGCTTCCCCAGTTAACTACAGGACTTCTCCAGGGCACAGGTCAGATACCAGTCTGAACCACTGTGTGGAGCTGGGAGCCAGAAGAAAGGCACGGGAAGATCTGTGATGGGATGGCAGGTGAAAAACTGGGCCAGTGGGGACCTGGACTTGCAGGGAAGAAGCATCCGTGGTGACACTGGGCTCTCCTACTATGGGACCCACAATTTAGCCGTCTGAGTGGCCAATGCACCTATCTTTTCTCCTGATATTCCCTCATCCTACCCACCTGGTGTCTGGTTTTCCCCATCCTTGTAAGACCTCTAAAGAAGTGTCCCCTCCAGAGTCTCAGCTGAGAGAAAGGAGTTTGAAGGCTCCCTGTTGCGCCTTAGTTGTGGGGGTTGGGAGTTTTGCTTGCATAGCACCTAGGCTGTGGAATGTCTAGCAGTTGAGCCAGCCCTGGAGCAGCCCCAGGGCTCTTGGGAGATCAGTACCTGTCAGGAGAGTGCAGTAAGGCTGGGCTTCAGGCCTGAGGTCAGGCTAGCCAGGTCTGAGGCTGCACCTGGAAGAGGGACTGGCGCCTTTCATGGACTGTAGAGACCAAAGGACCAATATTAAAACCAAACAGTTGAACAAAATGTCCTAAAATGAATTAACACACTCTTACCTTGCACTGCCAGAGCAAGAAGCCTGAAGGTCAGCCATTAAGAAGAGATGTTTGGGGCTGGAGAGAGGCTCAGTGGTTAAGAGCACTGGTTGCCCTGCCAGAGCATCTGGGTTCAATTCCAGCATCTCCATGATAGTTCACAACCAGTTCTAACTCCAGTTCTAGGGCTTTTGATGCCCTTCTCTGGCATTCATGGGCACTGTGCACATAGACATACCTGCAGACAAAACACCCATGCTCCTAAAATAAATTTAAAAAAAGAAAAAAAGAGCCAGGTATGGTGGTTTATGTGTTTAACCCCAGCACTCAGGAGGCAGAGGCAGACCAACCTGGTCTACAAATTAAGTTCCAGGACAGCCAGGGCTGTTAAACAGAGAAACCGTGTCTCAAAAAACCATAAATAAATAAATAAATAAATAAATAAGGAGGAAAAAGAAGAGGAAGAGGAGTAGAGGGAGAAGAAGAAGAGAAGAAAGAAGCCTGATCTCAACTCCACACTCCGCCATGGGCGACCTTAAACTAAACGTCCTGTGTACCTTCAAATACTGGAACTGTAGGTGCAGTCTTAGCATGTCCTACTCACCTTCTCTTGTTATTGTTAAACAGGGTCCCACTGTGCCCCAGGGTGCCCTGTAACTCTCTGTGTAGATCAGGCTAGCCTAGAACTCAAGAGTTCTGTCTGCCTCTGCCTCCCAAGTGCTGGGATTACAGGTGTACAACACTATACCCCACCCAACTCTGTGTGTGTGTGTGTGTGTGTGACAGCTGCTTACTGTAGCCCAGGCCCTGGCAATCCTCCTGCTTCAGTCTGGTATTACAAACATGAGGTACCACTCCAGGCTAGAGATGGTCCTTTAGATATGTTGCCTGTCCCATGGTGAAAGGTGGAAGGGGCAGGGAGGGAGCAGCCACCCCCTAGGCTGGGCTGTGTAACCTGGTCACCTACCTTCCTTAGTCCCACATTCCTCTGCTGCACCAGTGACCAAGTTTTCAGCATGTAAACTGGGCAATACATTAAAACCATAGTACATCCCCAAGTAAAGCCACTGGCCAGCCAGGACTGGAGCACCTGGAATCCCGGGGCCATTGTTTTAACTCAACATTTGAAGTGCTTGGCTCTTCTGGGTTGAATCTCTTTGAAGAAGTGCTACTGAATAGAGCCTGCATAATCCCAAGGACTCCAGGAGACCCTGAGTCTTTCCACATTCCCACAGGTAGGCCTACCTGGAAGGCACTGGAGCCCAGTGGGATCCTCAGGCTTGGGGCTTTGACTTCCAGAGTGTCAGCTACTAGATGTTGCTGTCCATGGCCAGTCTGGTTTTCTAGGACTGTATTTTCTTTATCCCAAAAGGCCTGTCAAGATGGCTCAGTGGGTAAAGGTGCTTGCTGCCAAGCCTCATGATTTGAGTTTGATCCCTGGGACCAAGATGGTAGAAGGAGAGAACCAACTCGTGAGAGTTGTTCTGTAACCTACCTAGGCACGTCATGGCGTGTGCATACCCCCAGAATGAATGAATGAAAATGAATGAGTAAACAAATTTCACAAATTAAGAGAAAAGAAATGATTTAGGCTACTTTACAGGATCAGTGTGGCCAGTGAGGTGACATCTGAAGCAAGTGTCACACTACCTAGCACAGAGCAGATTGTGGGAGAACACATGCATTTGTGCCTCTGTCTGTTACTGGAGATGGAATCCAAGGCTTAGCTTGAGTTAAACCCTTTACCACTGAGCTACATTTACAGATCGACAAATGCTTTTCGTTTGTTTGACTTTGGGGATAAGTTTTTGTGTGTATGTGTGTGTATGTGTGCATGTTTGTATGTGTGTTGTTGATTTGTTTTCTTCTTTTTTCTAGACAGGGTCTCACTGCATAGCTCTGACTGTCCTGAAATTCACTCTGTCGACCAGACTGGCCTCAAACTTACAGAGACATGCCTGCCTCTGCCTCCCAGAGTGCTGGGACTAAAGGCATGTGCTATCACCCCCAGCAGGGGACAAGTTTTTGTTGTATAGCTCAGGTTGGACTGGCATTCACAATCCTGCATCAGTTCCTTGAGTGGTGGAATTGTAAATGTGCATTACCATGCCTCTCACCAAAAAAAAAAAAAAAAAAAAAAAAGGCTTTTAAGAAATCAATCAAGACTCCCCCCAAGTAAATAAATAATTCTTTTAAAAAAGGGGAGGGGGCTGGAGAGATAGCTCAGTGGTTAAGAGCACTGACTGCTCTTCCAGAGGTCCTGAGTTCAATTCCCAGCAACCACATGGTGGCTCAAAACCATCTGAAGACAACCATTTCTCAAAAGATAATGACAGTGTACTCACAAAAAGTAAATAAATAATTATTTAAAAAAAAAAAAAAAGACTCGAGGGCTGGAGAGATGGCTCAGTGGTAAGGAGCACTGACTGCTCTTCCAGAGGTCCTGAGTTCAATTCCCAGTAACCACATGGTAGCTCACAACCATCTGTAATGGGATCTGATGCCCTCTTCTGATGTGTCTGATGTACTCACACACATAAAATAAATAAAACCTTTAAAAAAAAAAAAAAAGACTCCCCCTTACCTAGGACTCGAGGGTACCATGGTAGAGGGGCAGAGGAGGAGGGTGTCTCTGTGAGATCCTGTTTCCTAGAACTGACAGGGAAACTACACCCATGACACCACAACAGTGCAGCTGTCTAAACTATGGCACCAAAGGCCACGATGACGTGTAAGGGGGAAGTCCCACAGGCCACACTCTAGACAAAGAACTATGGTCAACTAATGACTGCTGAGAATTCATTTTCTCCAGGGAGGTGTCCCCTAATTGATTATTCAATTAGTCCTAAAATCATTTACATACAAGCAACACTGAACAGACTCAACAGGTCATGTAATATACACCTTTATGTGCACATGTGTATTTGGTAATAGTCTTAGTTAGGGTTTCATTACTGCGAAGAGACACCATGACCAAGGCAACTCTTATAAAGGCAAACACTTAATTGGGGCTGGCCATGGTTTCAGAGGTTTAGTCCATTAGCATCATGGTGGGAAGAAAGTATGGCAGCGTACACGCTGACTTGGTGCTATAGGAGCCAAGAGTGCACCCCCATGATCTGAAGGCAGCCAGCAGCAAACAGCCAGAAGGAAGGCCTCATCCTCATTGGGCAGAGCCTCAGCATAGGAGGAAATCTCAAAGCCTGCCTACACAGTGATACACTTCCTCCAACAAGGCCACACCTCCTAATAGTGCCACCTCCCATGGGCCAAGCATATTCAAACCACTGCAGTAATTAAAGAAAAAGAGTCCATGAATTTGAGAGGAAGGGAGATATGGAAGGGGCCAGAGAGAGGCAGAAGCAGGTGGATCTCCATGAGTTTATGTTTGGTCTACATAGTGAGTTTCAGGACAGCCAGGGCTATGTAGAAAGACACCCTGTCTCAATAAAGGGGAGGGGGAATTACAGCATCGGTTCTCAACCTATGGGGTGTAACCCCTCTGGAGGCTGAACAATCCTTTTACAGGGTTTTTATATCAGATATTTATGTTATGATTCATAAAATAGCAAAAACAGTTTTGATGTATCAAGGAGAAGATAATTTTATGGTGGGGTCACCACAGCACGAGGAACTGCATTAAAGGGTCACAGTGTTAGGACGGTTGAGAACCGCTGGGTTAGAGAGAGGTGGGATGGGGAAGTTGTGTCATTTTATTTTGATTTAAATGTTACAAAAATTTAAAAAAAAAAACTTGATTGAGAAAAACAAAGAGAAATCAATCATGGAACTGGAGAAATGTCTGGTCTTGCAGAGGATCCTGGCTCATTTCTCAGCATCCATATGGTGGCACATAGCTATCTATGACTGCCGTTCCAGGGAATCTAACACTCTCTTCTGGCCTCCACAGGCACCAGGAATGCATATGGTACACAGACATACATACGGGCAAAACACCCGTGAAATAAATTTTGAAAAAGAAAGAAATTCAATAGAAAGAAGCTGGGGGAGGATTAGAAGGATGGCTCAGTGGTTATGAACACTCTCAGTACAATCATGAGGTTTGCTGTTTGGGTCCCAGAACCCATATAAACTGGCAGCCTGTCTGTGCAAGCCTATAGGCTCTAAGGCGGGTGGAGGCAGGGAAATCACGGTGCCTTGCTGACTTCCAGTCTCGCTTGTGTAGAAAGCATTTTAGCCACTGAGCCTGAATGTGTGCATATGTGTTAATAGGTGTGTGCTAACAAACATTTGCATCTGCCTGCCATCTTACTTATGTGCTAACTCTCCTTGCCTGAGCTGCAACTCATGTATTTTACCCAGAACTGACAGCAAAATCTGAAATAAGTGAGTGGCTATCTATCTCCCAGCTTTACTTGACCATTTTGGGTCTAGGATATAAAAGTTAACCAAATGACCATGATATAAGTAAGAAGAAATTTTTGTTGTTGTTTTTTGAGACAGGATTTCTTGGTGTAGCTTTGGCTGTCCTGGAACTCACTCTGTAGACCAGGCTGGCCTCGAACTGGAGATCCGCCTGCCTCTGCCTCCCCAGTGCTGGGATTAAAGGCATGCACCACCACTGCCCAGCAAAGAGAAGGTTTTTATTGCAGAGATGAGAAAGAGACAAACCAGGCATCTGGAAGAATTCAGAGCAAAGAACCAAAGAAGTGGACTGAGTATGGCCAGCAGGCTGCACATGGCCTGGGCTTTCTGTGACAGGGAGGAGAGTAGCAAGGGATGCAAGGTAGAGAAGACACAGTAAGAGAAAGCGTGCAGAGCACAGAGTGGGGGAAAGAACGGAAACAGAGTTGTAAGGGGACTGAGGAGCTGGGAAGGAAGCCTGTTAGCTAGAGGGAGTTTAGGCAGGAGAAGAGGAGAAACACATGGACTTTGACACCTAGGGAGCCTGGAGGCCAGCATTCTCTTTGATACGCTGATAGGCAGCATGGGTAGCCTTATGTCCTTTCTGACAGAGGTAAGGGAAATCATTCCTTTTGGTAGTTGGGATCCAGTTCCACAAGCTCCTGAGAAATGGCTGGCTTTTCTCTAACCTCCAAAAATCCTCAAGTAGTCCAGGTATCCCAGAGATCTTTGTTGAGGTTATTCTACTGCTATGTATTGTAAATGCTAAAATCTGTACCCAACGTTCTCACGGTTACCAGCTTTTGTTGTGCAAACCTTGATCCTAAATTTAAAACTATTGGTTAAATAAAAAATGGCTACAGCCAACTACTGGAGGGATTGGAAGTAGATGGGCTTTGAGTTTGACTGAAAGTGGCAGGAGGAGGAGAAAAAGAAGAAGCAGGAGGTGCCATGAGGGGAGATGTATGATGAGCACATGGCCAGGAGAAACAGCACGTATCTGGGGAACACTGCTGGAGAGGTAACCAGGTCAGCAGTTAGAAAAGTAGATCAGGGTGACCTTCCAGTAATTTTCAAAGCCAAGCAAAATAACCACAGTTGGAGTCTCATTTATTTGTAAGCCAGTCAGGGATAAGTTTAAATTGGTTGTACTACATATCTGAACAGCCTTTTGGAATTTGGGGAATCGATTTTCCTTTGACCCTGATAAGGGATAAACCTAGTTTTGCTTGGGAGCTCATAGACATACGGAGATGGCAATGGCTGCTGGGTCACTACTGGGGACTCACATTTCTATCATACTGCTTTGCCAATTTGAACATGTTTTCACCTGTAGTCCCAAGATGGCTGCTGGAATTGCGGCGATCACACCTATAGACTAGCAGACAGGAAGGAGTGTTGTGTCCCGTGCAGCTTGGGCCCTGGTACCCTGGCTAAGGGCAGCAAGAAAGTGAAGAAAGGACAGCCCTGGACATGGACAGTAAAGCTGGGATCAGGTGGAATCTGTAACTTATACTGCAACAGGAAGCCTCAGTGTGTGTACTAGGTGTAGCACTGTGGGGAGAGTTACCTAGTTTCAGTAGGTGGTCTCTGTAGGTGAGCAGTCTCATCTTATAACAAGCAAGGAGAAAGTTGTGCACACTGATCAATAGTTCATAAACACTTATCCTTGCACTCCAGAGGAGAGCTTCATCACTCCTCTGGAGCCTGGCCTGCATGGGTAACAGCTTTGCCCAATTCTCAGTGGGTCCAAGATTTTAGAGCCCTCACCATGGCCAAACCCATATCAAAATATTCATTCAGGGCTTCCTTGGCTCCCTACAAAAGAAGAAATAGGGAACAGGAGAAAAACATCCCATTACCTTTAAGGTTTTCTGAAAGCTTCCACTGTTCCCTTGGTACATTCTGAGACCCCCAATGAGTGCCTTTCTTGGTTGGATTTTTGCCATCTTGAAATAAGCTAGAGTTGGCTCAGCAGTTAAGAGCACTGACTGCTCTTCCAGAGGACCGAGTTCAATTCCCAGCAACCACATGGTGGCTCACAACCATCTGTAATGGGATCTGAGCCCTCTTCTGGTGTGTCTGATGACTGCCACAGTGTGTACTCTTAAATAAAATAAATAATCTTAAAAAAAAAAAAACCAAAAACCACAGTAAAAAGCTAGAGTTATCTGGAAGAGGGAACTTCAACTTAAAACCAAAATAAAACCCTCATCTCTGTCAGGTTGGAGATGTAGGAGGACCTGGCCCACTCTGGGGGCTGCCAACTTGAGCAGGTAATCCTGAGTTTGTTAAGAAAGTGGACTGGGATGGAAGGGGCAGGTGGATCTCAGTAAGTTCGAGGCCAGCCTGGTCCATAGAGCTTGTTCCAGGACAGCCGGGGCTGTACAGTAAAACTGTCTCAAAGAGCAAAACACAAAACAAAACCCAGAAAGCAAGCAAGCAGGGTGAGTCGCTCTGTGGTTCCTCTGTGGTCTCTGCTTCAGTTCCTGCCTGCAGGATCCTACCTTGGCTTCCATCCACAATGGACTGTCAGCTGTAAACCAAATCCTTCTCTCTCCAAGTTACTGCTTTTTGTCATGGCTTTTTTTCCCACAGCAACAGAAAGCAAACTAAGACAGTGTTGGACACTCATGTATAGTATATTTTCTTCTTTACGTACTTTCTAGTGACAAAGTTTAATTAATTAATTAGCTAATTAATTAATTTTGAGATAGAGTCTTGCTACGTAGTCCAGTCTATACTGGAACTTATAATCCTCCTGTCTCAGCCTCCCATATGCTAGACTGTAGGAGTGAACTATCTACCCAACAAAGTGTAAGTCAGGCACAAGATAATTGTGTGTGTGTGTTTGTATCTATCTATTTGATACAACGCTATGTATATTGGTTTTTGACTGTGGTCACTGGCTTCTAAGTCCCTTCCCAGGGCAGCTATAGAAACTAAAATCATCTTCAAAGCTGCTCATGACACTCTAAATTCTGTTCCCTGTCTTGGAGCTAAACATAACAATAATTCTTTGACCTAGACTTGTCTGATAACAGATCCTGAGACCCTGATCGCTCTGGAGTGGCCCTGGAGGAGATGCTGCAGATGGGGCCAGCAAGAATCTGAGCGGACAGGCTGAGCTGGCTTCCACACCCAGTTTGACCCTTTCTGTCTAACTATGTTTTAGTGAGGGTGTGGAACTTCAGTCTGCCTGCATGGAGATGCCACCCTGAGAACCCAGAAGGGTTTGTCAAGATCCTCCAAACTACCAAACAAGAAGGGCCCTGAGGGCAGTGAACCCCACCCTTCCCCTGCTCCCCTCAGGGCTCTCCTGAAGAGTTGTCTTTCTTTCTCTTCAGTCTTTGGGTGTGGAACCCAGGCCTTGATAGGCGAGCAATCTTCTCTGACTGACACCCCCAGTTTTGTAATACTATTTATGAGAAATCAAACTGAAGTGCATGTCTGAGTTTTCTGACATGCTGTGCAGATGAACTGTATGGAAGGGCTGAGGATACAGCTCAGGGACAGAGCCTTGCATTTATTGCTAACAGAAAGCAAACAGAAAGAAATGAATATTAACAACTGGGGACTGGATAGAAAATTCCGTGGTTAACAGTACTTGATGCTCTTGCGAAGGACCCAGATTCTGTTCCCAGCACCCACATGGCAGCTCACAACCATCAAGCGACCACAGTTCTAGAAGACCCTATACTCTCTTGTAAACTCTGCAGGCACAAGGCATGCATGTGGCACGCAGACATATATGCAAACAAAATACTAATACACATAAAAATAAAAGTAAATAAATACTAAGAAAGGAAAAAAAAGTGGACTTATTTGTAATCCCAGTATTCTGAGGGTGAAGGCAGGAGGGTCAGGAACATAGTCCAATTTTAGCTACATAGCAAGTTCATCAGGCCCTAGGTTTAAACAACACACACACACACACACACACACACACACACACACACACCCTACACATGCATGAGCATGTACCCACACAAACACACATACTACACATACATACCTGACTCCAACTCCCCATACATGAACATGAACAGATACTACACACATACACACACACACACACACCACACACACCACACACACCACACACACCACACACTCCACAAGATTCTGAACCCAGAGAATGTATTATTTCCTGGTAAAATCTGTTTCTACTCTAATCCAAGAGCTTTCTGCTTTGTTTTGTTTTTGTTTTTTAAGGAATTATTTATTTCATACTTTATTTACATTTCAAATGTTTCCCCCTTTCCAGATCTCCCCTTTGGAACCTCCCTATTTCCTTCCCCTTCCCCTGCCACTATGGGGGTATTCCCCCAATCACCCACCCATGTACTCTCGCCCTCCCTCCTTGGCATTCTCCTATACTGGGGGATCTAACACCCACAGGCCCTAGGGCCTCTGCTCCCCCTGATGGCTAACAAGACCCTCCTCTGCCGCATATGTGGCCAGCACCATGGGTCCCTTCATGTGCATTCTTTGGTTGGTGGTCCAGTCTTTGGGAGCATTGAGAGGTCAGGCCAGTTGCCACTGTTGCTCCCTCTCTGGGGCTGCAAACTCCCTCAGCTCCTTCAGTCCCTTCTCCAACTCCTCCATCTGGTTTTATTTATTTATTTTATGTATATGAGTACACTGTCGCTGTCTTCAGACACATAAGAAGAGGGCATCAGATCCCATTATAGATGGTTGTGAGCCACCATGTGGTTGCTGGGAATTGAAGTCAGGATCTCTGAAAGAGCAGCCATCTCAGCCATCTCTCCAACCAGCTTATTGTAAACAGGATTAAATAAAGTCAACCATTGGTCATGAGCTACAGCAAGCAACCAGTCAACAGGAAGTGAACATAGGAAAAAAAAAATCCATAGCGAGTAAGAGGAAGTCGGGAGGATGGAGAGAGAGATGCACAGGAAGTAGAAAGGAGGAGCATTCAGTTTGAGTGGTGTTGAGACATTGTGGAGAAGAAGCTCCTTTTCCTTTGGGGATGTCAGCTGTGGAGGAAGGTCAGCTGGATGCTTTCTCTGCCTCTCTGAGCTAGAAGGCTTTTACCCCAGCATCTGGCTCCCAAGTCTTCAATGGTAAAATTGAATGTTTGAGATTTCGTTTAAAAATAAACATGTGCATGCACCCACACAAAGACCCCCCTACACACACACACACACACACACACACACACACATGTTTACACACCCACATGAACACATACCACCCAGAGATGTGTTATGCATGCAGATGAACACCCCATATATATGCTCATTAGGGCTGGAGAGATGGCTCACTTAATAAGTGCCTGCCACACACAGACAAGGACCTGAGTTCCGATCCCAGAACCCATGTAAATCTTGGGGGGAGGGTGCTCTCCTAAAAAGCCAGAACTGCTGTGTGTGTGTGTGTGTGTATGTGTGTGTGTGTGTGAGAGAGAGAGAGAGAGAGAGAGAGAGAGAGAGAGAGAGAGAGAGCGAGCAGAGCCAAGTGGATCCCTGAAGCTCATAGGCCACCAGCCAAGGTTCAGTTTGATGTTTAGTGTGATATCTTGTTTCAAAAAAATAAAGGTGGGCCTGGAGGTGGTGGCTCACACTTTTAATCCCAATACTTGGGAGGCAGAGGCAGGCAGATCTCTGTGAGTTTGAGGCCAGCCTGGTCTACAGAGCGAGTTCCAGTACATCTAGGGCTATAGAGAGGAACCCTTTTTCAGCAAAACAAAACAAAACAGAGCAAGCAAGCAAGTATGTAAGGAAAAGATGGAAGGACGGAAGGACGGAAGGAAGGACGGAAGGATGGAAGGATGGAAGGACGGAAGGTGAAAGGCCAGAGAGATGCTGGGCTGCTGGCCAAGTAAGGGCGCTTGCCATACAAATCTGGGAACCTGAGTTTGATCCCCGGAACCATATAAAGGAGAGAACTGACTGCGCAAAATCATTCTCTGATTGACACATGAGTGTTGTGGCATGTGTGCCCACACACAAGCATCATACAAACACAATGATAATTAATGTTGGACAGTGATTGAGGATGGACTCAATATTGTTTTTTGGCTTCCACATGTTATGGGCCACACGAACACATACACGCCCTCTCAGATGTTCACACTCGCACTCACAAGTACATATCATAGACACAATCTTGAAAAAATATTTCTTTTTTAGATTTATTTTTATGTGTCTGTCTGTCTTAATTTATGGCATGTGGAAGGGGGTAGTCATGAAAGCCACATGAGAGTGTTGGCTCCTCTGGAGTTGCAGTTACAGTTACCACCTGGAATGAGCTGCCTGTTGTGGGTTCCATGAGCCCAACCTTGGTCCTCTTGAAGAGCAGCAAGTACTTTGAACCACAGAGCCATCTCTCCAACACTAACACACAAATTAAAAATATATATGTTGTGGGAACCTGGATGTAAAGATAGTAGGTATAAAGCACAGCTAAAATAACCTGAAGCTTGGAGCTGATATCTAGAACTTGACAATCCTGGGGACTGAAACCTCCAAGTAGTGGGATCTTACATCATTTCCAGGCAGAGATTATCAGAACTGAATTGGATCTGAGGTCACAGCACTCGCATGTGGAGATCCCTGAATCTGGTGAGCTTTCTCTCTTGGACTGAGGCAGGAGAACAGAGGAAAGAGAGGACACATTAAGCCAAGTGTGGTAGTACATACATACAGTTCCAGCACCAACAAGTCAGGCATGGTAGTGCATGTGTATAGTTCCAATACCAACAATCTGAGGCAGAAAGATCAAGGTTCAGAACCAGCCTTAGCTAAGGAGTGACTCTGAGGCCAACCTGGGCTGTATGAGACCCTGTCCTAAAAGAGGGAGGGAAGGGGGAAGGAGAGAGGGAGGGAGGGAGAAAGAAAAAGAAGGAGGAGGAAGAGGAGGAGGAGGAAGAGGAGACACACAGAGAGAGAGATTTCCCCCAATCCTTACATGTCATCACTATTTTTGGGGTCATTATTGTGTAAAGTAAGTGCTCAGTGTGAGCCTTTAACAGCTGAGCCATCATCTCTCCAGCCTAGCAAGTGCTATTTGAACAGGAGCTGTGGTATTATGACAGTCCATCTGATGACCAAGATCGCTACTTAATTACTAATGGGAGGGTAGCCTATACAATGTGGATACGCTCAAAAGGATGAAGTGGAATGAGGCTCTACTATGTTATTTAGAATAACTTAAAAGGTATGGATTATTTATTTCTAAAAAGTTCTATTTAAGCCAGGTGTTGTGTCTTTTGTCTTTAATCTCAGCACTCAGGAAGCAGAGGCTGATGGACCTCTGTGAGTTCCAGGCCAGCCTTGTCTACAAAGTGAGCTCAGGACAGCCAGGGCTATTACACAGAGAGAACCCCTGTCTCAAGAAACAAAACCAAAAATAAACAAACAAACAGAAAAAAACAACAAAATTCTATTTAATGTTTTTAAACCCTGATAAACCACTGACAACTAAAACTGCAGAAAATGAAACCAGGGGAAAAGTTCCTACTATGTGCCTTTTCCTCTATGTCTTATTGGGATCCAGGAGTCATCCCACAACCCACACAAGCACCAATATCAGTCCAACAGGGATTGTTTATTGAACATATACCTTAAGACTGATCCATCGAGGATTAGCTCAGAATTTGGGGGCTGAGGCTATGACCCCAACATCTTTCTCTGTCAGATTATAAAGGCTAAAGCTTCAAAAACCACAGTGAGCTCATATGCAGGTACAGGAAGTGCTGTCTGGTGGTTGGCTCTGACTCAAGCCATTTTAGACAGAACAGTTCATATTGACCTTTAATTTAATGGGTCCTATGTAAAGCTTTGTAGAATTTCTTAAAATTAAAAAACCCATACAGAACATAACAGGGGATGTGGTCAACATGACTCTGCTCTGAGTCAAGTTACTTCTCTGTGTCAATGACTGGCAGGCATATTACAGCAACAATATGAAATAGCTGGCAGGCATGGAACTAAATGGCTACAGCTATGCTGGGAGTTGGGGGTGGGGCTCAACATTCTCCTTTTTGAGTTGTTCCAGTGAGTCAAATCATTAACTCAAAAATTTTCTCTGAGGCCAGGGGGACCAATTAAACAAACTTTTTAGTTTATTTTTTTTTTTAAGATTTATTTATTTTATGTATATGAGTACACTGTCACTGTCTTCAAACACACCAGAAGAGGGCATCAGATTCCATTACAGATGGTTGTGAGCCCCCATGTGGATGCTGGGAATTGAATCCAGGACCTCTGGAAGATCAGTCAGTGCTCTAAGCCACTGAGCCATCTCTCTGGCCCCTCTCTGTGATTCTTTATTTGACTATTTTATTAGGTTTTTTAATAAATTATGTCTGAATGATTAGCATATAAACAGCATTGTTTACTTAGAGCCATATGTAAACTTCCTTGTGGCATGAAGAGAAGGTCAAGCTATGCCTACGCCTCTGAGGAGGGGAACTCGTACTGGAGCTGCTCTGGCCATCCGGGATCGGGATCGGTGTAGACACCCTAGTGTTCCCAGTCTCCTTCTCCAGAGTAACTTATACTTGAGGCAATAGATGCACAAATGACCTACAGAGTCTAGGTACCTCAGATTCTTCCGTCCCTAAGGGGGAAGGAAGAACTCTTGGGTAGAGGGAAAGGCGACCAAGGTTGGGGAGAGGCTGGTCAGCCATGTAGTGGCAGAAATAGATTGCTGGGTGGTTAGCTCTTGCCTAACTAAAGGCTGTCTTTTCTGGGACAGGGAGAAGGTTTAACACTTTATTGAGACCAGTGATGTCTATGATTCTATTACTGTTACCTGGAATTTCTGGATGGTGAACATCATCTCAGGGTCATTACCAGACCCATAGAAGTCAGAGTCTCCAAGTCTTCCCATATGTTACTTATACCAATTTTTATCTTAGTTTGAATGGAGTTAATTTCTTTTCAGTTTTTTAGACAGGCTCTCAATCTTCTGTATCTGAATATAATTATCTTTGTCGGTGATCCAGAGAGCTAATGTTTCACAACCCCATGTAGCACAAAAGTACATATCTTGTCCCCCCACAGTCAGGGTCTGAGGGACAGGCATGTGCTTGGAGGGTGGCTAAACTATTTTCCACACTCTGAATCTCACATCCAAAAGACCCAGAGAATGAGGGAACATATATGTTTGCAGTCTTTGGATGCCTATTCAATTTTGGCCAATTTATTTAAGTCCAATGTGAGAGTGGGGGAGCCACAGGCAGTGAGTGATATTAGCAATCAGGCTCCCATCTGTAATTCTAATCAAAGTTCATATGTGTTGTACTGGAGCATGTGCCTCAGCAGCCCAAGGCAACACAAAATAGAAAACTAGTCTCTGGAGTGTTTTATCAGTCTGATTTAAATGGGTCCTGTGGATGTTGTTTGACATCTAATCACCGTGGATGTTGTTTGACGTCTAATCACTAGTTTGGGTCCTGATGTTTACAGGGAGTGAATTTCAGATGAGAGTGATGAATCCAGGATTGAATACTATTTACTTTCATGGCCATCAGAGTGGTCAGGATCACAAAGTGGGGTCCTTTTCAGTGTGGGCCCAGGGGATTCCTTTTTGACTTAGCATTTTAGCCTGTAAGATGGGACAATGGACGATGTAGTCTCTTTTGTAACTGCTACCAGTTGACATTAGGACATTGTCATAACGGCCCAGGAAGGCTGAAATGCTAGTCAAAGGCTGGACAATGGGGCATTTATCAGAAGCATCTGATTAGCTGATCCAGATGAAAGACAGGGAGCCATCACATCAGCTGGACTGACTAACATCAGCTTTCAGCAAGTCCAGAGCTCAATCCACAGGTGATCCTTGGATGGAGTCTGTCAGCCAGGTGAAAATCTGCTGAGACAAATATAGACTATGGACAGAAGTTAAAATTGTCTAGTAACTGGGGAAAGTAAGGAATCCTAAGACCAAGGGGCAATCCCATTTTCAAGAACATGTGGGTGTTCTTATCTGGAGTCCATTTGATTTGTGGCAGGTGGATCCAAATCTTATAACTTTTTGATTCCCTGAAGCTTATGTGAACTTTAGTTTATAAAAGGATACACATTAGTAGTTACCACTGTATTGAAATACATTATTTTACAAAAATTCCTTAACAGGTATCTCTAAGACAACATTCATGGCGTTGAGACCTAGCAAAACTTAAAAGTTTATACTTAAAAGGTATAGAACATTCTTTCCTCAGTCTAGAGAGCTAGACGTACAGATTGAACAGAAGTGTTTTTAGCATGATGAGAAGCACCTTTAAGTCTACATTTTGAAGACAACCAAAGGGAATTTAAAATCTTCAGCTTGTGACTTAATTGTAAACAGTCAGTGCTCCATTAGCTTATGAAAACTCCATCAATCAATGTTAAAATTCTGAACTTTGAAATCTTAGTATAACAGTAGCATGGGGGGCTATGAAACATTTCCCTCTTTATATATATCTTAAATCATTTTCTAACACCTCTATAACTTGCATTTGTGTACCTTCAAACACCTCTTAGACCCTCAGACCCCCAATCTTACGTGTCTTCTTAGACTCTCCAACATCTACAACTTGCATTCATCAACTTTTAAACATCTTTCATCTAAAGCATTTTTTAATTTCTAAATAATTTCCTATCATCATCCAAGTTTGTTGTGTCCTTCAACCTTTATTATTTGCATTTATCAATCTCAAATATTGTTATAGACCCACAAACATTTCTTCTCAAACCTTAAACACAGTTTACATTTTATATTTTTCATCCAGTTATTTACTACGAGACATAGGCAGTTGATTATTGAGAGCAGTCATTTAATATGAAGCCTGTAAGCATGGCACACCTGTTTGCCCTTCTTAATAAGAGACCTAGGAGGTTTAACTAACTAATGAATTGACTAATGAACTAACACAGTCCTGGATTAGCTTGAAATAAGGAGCTAGTTGCCTGTTGTTTTCTAGCTGTTAATCTACAATTATGTTAGCTGTCAATATGATCTGAGACCTGAGAAGGATCAGTTGTAATCTAAATGGCCTATGTGTTAATTAAAATGACAGAGACTAGTCCGTATTTTATTATCTAGACAGTTATCCCAGGCTCCTCTGTCTCTATGGCACTGAGGGCAGGGCAGTCTTTGGCCATCTGGCCCAGAAGATGAAGAGGGTTTTTCCTGTGGAGGAGGAACATGGGAGAGACTGACCTCACCTTGTTTTATGCAATGTATGGCAGTCAGTTCTCCAGTTGTCTTCTGTTTGTCCACAGTTCAGGCTGGGCCTTGAAAGCAGGAGAGGGACTGGGGCAGTTATGATCAGTAGTTATCATTCCATGATTCTGGTGGTGTCCTTTGTCATTGTGCCCATATCTTCTTGGAGACATTGTGTGTGTGTGTATGTGTGGGGTCACTGTTAAGATTTGGGAGTTTCTGCCATGGTCAGTTTAAACATATCAAATGCAATATTCAGCAGATTTCTGAATGGTTTGAGAGCTAGTACCTACCTAGTATATCTGAATTAAACAATCTTTGTCTGTTTCTGGTCATTTACTCTAAACTGTATCTTACAAGCATAAAACAGAAGATTAAATAAAGCTTTAACCTTGTAATTAACTGTATCTGTACTTAGAATGGCTTTAAATATATTTCTAAACATATTAAAGGATTTGATCACTTTCAAGGTTACTATTAATTCCTGTTAGGTTTGAGCCTTAAAAATTACAGTTTTGAATTGAAGCACTTTTAGTACAAAAATAAAACCTTTTTAACCTATAAATATACTCCATAAAGAGACTAGGAACTTTTCTGATCTTTATATGGTATATCATTACAGAACATAACAGTTTCCCATATGATTAGGTGTAAGCTGAAACCAGTGTCAGGATAGGGGAAGATTAACAAGTTGGGGAAAATGGCAAGGGAGCTCTTATCTGCTTGGTTGTTGGGCTGAAAGGATATGGGTGCTGGAGCCTTGCTGGGGCTCAGACAAGCTGAAAGGAACCGTGGGTGGATTTCAAGAGCCAGGGTTCTTAACCTTTTTAATATTGTAAATCTTAAAAAAAAATTATTAAAAAATTCCTTAATTTTTATTCTTGGTATCATTACCATAATTTATAGAGCAATACACCTGATGTAATGAAAAGAAAAAGACAAAGCTACAACAGATAAAAAATACCTCAGGAATGTATATGTAATTGACATCATATTTCATCAATCAATAGCTGTATTTTTTAAACAAAAACCTTCTGTTACCATAGTCATTATTCCCATTGTCAGATCCATAGCTATCATAATAGGAATTGACTGAGTTTTTTTTTTAAATCATAATTGTCCTCCCTTCATGGGTCCATAATTTAATTGCTGTTGTTCATTATAATTTCTAAAGTCATTATAGTTTCTATCACCATTATAATTATTTTTATTAAAATTTTATTTTTCATTATAACAATCATATATTAATAAAGACATCATAATAAAATATTTAATAAAATTTAAAATGTCCCATAGCTTTATATATTTTAATATTTTTTAAAAGTTGTTTTTGCAATATCAAAATAAAGTATCTTTTTAAAAGAGTGAAGTCATAGAGCATAATCATAATTTTTAGAAGACAAAACCAAGGTTTTTTTAGCAGTTTAAACAATCCAGTGTTTCTAAAATCAGTATCAAGTGCAATGCAAACAATACAACACCAAATGTTACAAAGTTTGGCTGCTAGAAAGAAAAGTTCTTGTATACAGATACATCAAGGTGCAGCTTTAACACCTCACTAAAGAAACATTGTTTTAAATCCTATCTTTTATATGGCTGATTTTTAGGACAGGAATTACATACAAATATTATCCCAATTTAAAAGTATCTTTAGGTATCCGTTTCCCTGGGTTGGCTCATACCCTGTGTGTTGGTTGCCCAGAAGGGCTCTAACCTGGAGTACTAGTTTTAAGCTGACTTTTGTTACAGATGTTACAGATCTTTAACCATACCCGATAGTTTGTAAGCTTATAATCTATAACCAAGACATGCAGAACATAGTAAACACACATTTAAGACTAGTCAGAAACAAAGATGTAGTGGCCACATACACTTATACATTTAGAATAGACAGACAAATTTTTCTTACTTTTTCTAGCTGTAACGTCAAGGGAGGAGCACCTTACCATCTGCTGAATCCAATTCTCATGGGCACAGCAGTTTTGTAGGACTAGCCATCAGCTTCCTTACCAGGGAAGCAGAGATGCTGCGGATGCCTCTTTAAGAGTGGCTTGTGCAGATCAAGCAGCTTAGGGGGGTTTCTCCAGTAACTCTAGACTCCTAGCTGCAGGTGCAGGGCTCCAAAGATAGTTTATTAGTTACTGTTGTCCCAATTCAGTTGAGTTTTTTTTCCCCTAAAAATCCTTGAAATGAGTTAAAGCTAAGTCAAGGGGCAAACGACCAGCAGATTAGGTTTTAACTATTTTTCCTTTAAATATGAAACACAGAGCAACAACCAAGCAACTAAACGAAATTACGGTCATAAACTGACAGACTTAGACAGACCGGCATGCCAAGGACAACCAATAGAATTGGAGAGGAGAGGGAAGGGATCCAGATGTCCTACCAAAAGGACCTAGATATTCCATAGTGAGGGAGTTAAAAGCAGAAGAGAGAGGCGCCAAAAAACCAAAAGGAAAGTGGAGAACAAAACAACTGACTTTCAAAGACCTTAGCCAAGAGAAGCATCGAAGCGTCCTCCATCCTCCTGATCCAAGGGCATTACTTCATCCAGCTTCCTTCATCTGAGTCACCAAAAGATACCAGAAACAAGACCAAACCAACAAAAACCAAGACTGAACCAAGAAAAAGAACTGCACAAATACAAAAACCTTTATCTCCTCACGGCGGGCCCAGCTGGCTGGGTGGCCTTCACTGTCAGCAACTGAGGGGTGTTCGACAGTAGGAATCTTCATGGCCAATGCACCAAATGTGGGGGTCCAGGAGACACCCCACAAACTACACAAACATCGATCTCAGTCCGACAGGGATTGTTTATTGAACACACACCCTAAGACAGATCAATCCGGGATGTAGCTCAGAATTTGGGGGCTGAGGCTATATTCCCTAACATCTTTCTTGGTCAGCTTATAAAGGCTAAAGCTTCAAAAACCACAGTGAGCTCATACACTGGTGCAGGAAGTGCTGTCTGGTGGCTGACTCTGACTCAAACCATTTTAGACAGAACAGTTCATATTGACCTTTAATTTGATGGATCCTATGTAAAACTTTGTAGAATCTCTTAGATAACAAACCTCATACAGAACACAACAGGATACGTGATCAGCATGACTTTGCTCCGAGTCGTTATTTTTCTGTGCCAATGACTGGTAGACATATTACAAAACAATATGAAATAGCTGGCAGGCATGGAACAAAATAGGTATAGCTACTATGCTGGGGGAGGGGAGGCCTCAACATATCTCATTGGACAGAATTTAGTCACATTACCCAAGTAGCTGCAAAGAAACTGGGGAATTACTTCTAAGCTGAAACCGAGGGCACTGTTGCTACAGACACTGGGTAGGAGACAGGACATTGCACAGACAACAGGAAGTATCAGTCACTCCAGGGTGGAGTCCATGGTTTCCAAATGGTTAGTATCGCCTCTACTAGCCTTGGAAGCCAGGCATGGTGGCACACACCATTAATCCCACCACTCAGGAGGTATAGGCATAGAAGATTTTTGTGAGTTCAAGGCTAGCCTGGTCTACATAGTGAGTTCCAGGCCAGCCTGGTCTACATACCCATCAGCTTTGGAGGGGGTATGTGCTGAGCTGTCCCAGATTTCAGTGTGGCCTCATCTCCCTATCACTGACCTCACAACCTTGATTTCTGTCATCACCCTAATTATTCTGCAGTGGATCTTTCAGGCTCCCCCCTTTTAGCATCTCTCAGACCAGAGGATAACTTTCAGGAGTCAGTTACCACCATCCCCATACCCTGAATGAACTCAGACCCTCAGGTTTGCTCTGCAGCCACCTTTACCGAGTCTTCATGCTGGCTTTTTTTTCCAAGTCAGGGGCTCTCTTACACTTTACATTGTAGGTCAAGCTGGCCTCAAAATGACTACATAGTCTATAATTGCAATAATCCTCCTGCCTCCTGCTCCTGAGTGCTGGGATTACAGGTTTGTGCCACCATGCCCAGCTCCTAATATGGATTCTTAATATTGCCCCACTGAGAAGCCATCTCTGTTTTGTGCAGTGCAACTTTGTATAATTCTGAGGGGGCATATTTGGATGTCTAGGGTTCCACATTCTCACCTCCAGGTCCCCTCACAGTCATAAAAGGTGCAATGTCTTAAGTAGCCCTCTGTTGAGAGTCCTCTCTGAGTCTGTCTAGCACTCAGGATCTCAGCAGTGAGTGCCAGGCAAGGACCCTGAAGGGACACCTTGGATGGATGTTCTAAAGTGTGGTAGGAACAATCTGTGCTAAAGCCTAAAGAGAGGAGGATACGGGAAGTCTAGACATAGTGTGATAGAGATGTGAGGTTCTCTTGCCTTCTCATGGTGGAAACCTGGCATCCTCAGCTTTCAGGCAAACAGCGGCTTCAGACACATTTTCTGTTTCTTTCCTCTTGGACTCCGAGGCTGGGTTGCCAGGGCAAAGGTTGACTGTTTAATTGGCCCTCCTGGAAGGCCTCACTGAGGAGCCCTGTGGGCTTTCTCACAGCTTGCTTTCCTTTGGGATTTGGTTTCCCTGCTTAATGGGTGTTTAATGGTGGCAGATTCTTAACGTGTATTTTAATTACAAGGGTGGTTGGTGACCCCAGGCGTTTTCCGGCTCCTCCTTGCTAGCTGACATGCCTGGATGCCTGACTTGCTCTTTCACCAATGAGGGCTCAGAAAGTGGGTGCCTTGGAGCCCAAGGTGGTAGACTTTAGCTCCACCTTCAGGCTCTGCTTTCTTATCCCCCATCCAGTCCCACTGAGCTCTCTCCCTTTCCCTCTCCCTTTCCTCCTCCCTCTCCCTCTTCCTCCTCCTTCCTTCCTTCCTCTCTCTCTCTCTCTCTCTCTCCTTTCCCTCACCCTTTCCCTCTCCCTTCCCCCTCCCTCTCCTCTTCCTCCTCCTTCCCCCCCTCTCCCTCTTCCTCTCCCCCCTCCCCCCCTTTCTTGCATAGGTTCTCACTATGTTGTCCAAGCCAATCTTGAACTCTGAGCTCACATGATCCTCCTGCCTCAGTACCACTTGGTACTGAGGTGACTTCTTCCTCCCTTCCTTCCTTTTTATTTTTGTTTATGTGTATGAGAGTTTTGCCTGCATATACATGTGTGTGCACTGTCTGCATGCCTGGTGAGATTCCTTGGAGCTGGAGCTAAAGACAGCTAAGCTGCCATGTGGAGCTTGGAGCTGAACCGGGACCCTCTGCAAGAGCAGCAAGTGCTCTTTGTTTTAATCAAGAAAATTGAAAACTGTTTTGTTTTATGTATATGGGTGTTTTGCTTCCTTGCATATCTTTGCATCGTATGTGTGCACTGTCCTTGGAGGCCAGAAGAAGGCTTTGGATCTTTTGAAACTGGAGATGCAATTGTCACATGGGTTCTGGGAATCGGATACAGGCCCTTTGGAAGAGCAGCCAGTGCTCTTAGCCTCTGACTTGAACCCTGGTCCTCTGGAAGAACAGCCAGTGCTCTTAACTGCTGAGCCATCTCTCTAGCCCTAAAGATTAATGTATTATTTTTTATGTGTAGAAGTCTGCTTGTTCACCACCTGCATGCATGGTCTGTAGAGGCCAGAGGAGAGGATGGGAGTTTCTGAAGCTGGAGTTATAGATGACTGTGAGCCACTATGTGGGTGCTGGGAACTGAACTGTGGTCCTCTTAACTGGGAAGCCATCTCTCTAGCCCTTCATTTGTTTTTGAGACCAGATCTCACCTATCTCAAGTAGGCCTTGAACTTGTTATGTGACTGAAGATGGTTTTGAACACCTGATAATTCTGCTTTCACTTTCCAAGTATAGGATCATGGGCATGTGCCACCAGTCCCTAGTATATGTGGTGCTGGGACTTGAACCTAGAACATCATGCATGCTAAACAAGTACTCTACCAATTTACCAATTGAGCCACAGACTCTGCCCATGATTTCAGAGGGTTCAGTTCATTGTGCTGGGGGAATGCATGGTGGAGAAACTGGAATCACATCATGGCGAAATAGGAAGCAGAGAGCAAGACAGGAAGCATTAAAATAATGCACACTCAAGGACCTTTCCCTGGAGACCTTTCTTTAGCTGGGGTTCAATTTCCCATTGTTTTCAGAACCAAAATAGAGCCTCATCTGGGATCCAAACTTTCAAGCCATGAGCCATCAAGGGACATTTCAGATTAAAATCTTAATAGAGTTGTTTCTTTGTTTCATTCTCTTTCTTTCTTTCTGAGACAGGGTTTCTCTGTGTGTCCTGGAACTCACTCTGTAGACCAAGCTGGCCTCAAACTCAGAGGTTTGCCTGCTTCTACCTCCTGAGTGTTGGGACTAAAAGCATGCGCCGCCATGCCTGGTAGAGGGGTCTTTTCTTTGGGGTTTTGAAGGTCACAGAGTTTCCAGCTTGATTTGAAGCACAGGGAGAGGCCATTGGAGAAAGCCCGGAAAGAGATGGAGGTCTGTGTCCTAGTGAGGCCTAGAGCCTTGGGGACAGTCAGGGAAGGGGTCTTAGAAGTGAGACTTTGGGGAGAGCAGGGAGGAAGATTTGATTGATTGACAGGCAGTAGGCCTGGGCTGGGCTTCACTCTCTTCAGATGCAGCTGGCACTGGTGGTGTATGGTGGGTGTTGGCACCTAGTAAGCTGTGGGCAGAGGGCTCACATTCCAGCTGGATCTGGCCTTCCACCTAGGCAGCATGGGTCACTGAGCATTTCTGAACCTGAACAGTTTCTCCCACAGGTGGCTGGGAAGGAGGGAGTCTCTGTGGAGATGCCATCCAACCCTGGAGACTGTTTCATGTTTTGAGTTTCTGAATCTGGGACTACGAACCATCTGAATCCTGGGTGGGAAAGCAGCCAGGCCACATCCCACCAGGTGGGACCCAAGGTTAACCAGCTAGAAAGAAAAAGCTTCACTGTGGCTGAGGCTGCCTGGTCAGGCCTCTAGCCCCAGTCGCAGAGCCCTTCTGGCCTTCCTGTTGGATCACGGCTATGCAGAAATCTCAAAACCAGAAGAGAACTGAAGGCTGCAGTCTTTCCCAGCCCTGCCTTGTGCAGGTCTAGTAGTACACCCAGGGAGGGATACTGGAGTCCACAATCCATTTGTCTGTCTGACAGTCTCAGCTTCTTGCCCTTCTCTTGGGTCCCTCTGCTGGACGGCAATGTGAACTGAGCCCTTTTAAAAACTGCCACCAGTGGGAGGGGTGACACAAGCCTGTGCCCCAGCAATCAGCAGCCTGAGGCAGAAGGATCTTGCTTGACTTTGAAGCCAGCCTCGGCTATACAATGATACCTTGTCCCAGACCAAGCCAAACCCGATCACTCTTAGCTTGTGTGGTTGTTTGTTTTGGTTTCGTTTTTACGAGTCAAGGGCTCTTCTGTGTAGCCCTGCCTGTCCTGGAGCTCACTCTATAGACTAGGTTGGCCTTGAATTCCCAAAGATCAGACTGCCTCTGCCTCCTGAGTGTTGGGATGACAGGTGTGCACCACTACCTTTGTATTTTGAAACAGAGTCTAGAACTTAATAGACTACAGAGCAGAGGCAGGGGCTGAGCTTGTAATCATTCTGTTTCAGCTTCCCTTAGAGCTTGGAATATAAGTCTGTGCCACAAAACCCAGATTTTTAAAAACAGAACTTCATGTAGCCCAGGCTGGCCTCAAAGTCCTTATGTAGATAAAGATGGCCTTGAACTCCTGATCCTCCTTTTAGCATCATGGGTTCTTCTTTTCCCACCCTTTATCTCCCCCTACCCCATTTCACCCCCTAACACTAGATAGGAGAGAAAGAAGGATAGAAGGGAGGGAGGAATTAGGAAAATCCCTGAATCTAATTTCTTTCTTTTTGTTTTATTCTTGACCATGTCTACTAACAAACTGCAACCAACTCCCCTAAAACAACCACCAGCCACCAACCCACCGATCCGGCCCTAGCATTCATTTACCTTCTGAAAAGTTCCCAGAATTCCAAACATCACACAGTCACAGAAATTATCTGTTGGCAAAACCACACTTCTGCTAGAGCACGAGGCAAATCATAGTCAGCTGTTGTGGACAGTTCAAAGCATGTGAAGAGCTCATGGTGCTGCTTCAAGAATATCAGCAGAATATTTGACGTTGGGTTAGGGCAAGAAAGTAGGCTCAGGATAAATACAGCTGAGGAATGTGTTCCTTGTATCTTGATCATCTTGATGAGTCCCTGGATACAATGATTATAGGACGTTTGTTTATGCCTTGTTTGTTCTTTACCAAGGACTAACCCTATTTTTTGCATGTACTTAGAATGGTATCAAAGCAGCTTGGGAAAGAAAATAAACTCGCTTCAGCACTGCTGGAGCCATACTATAATGCTGTCTACTTGTCTTGTCTTTCTTTAGCCCTCCCTCCGGACCTCGTTGATCGACTGAGCAGCTGGGTCAGGCGGTGCCCCAATGTGAAGGTTCAAGAAGGAGGGGCTCAGTGACAGACACTTCAGGAACTGGAAGTGAGCACAAAGGAAAACAGAGAAAAGTTGGGCCAGTGGTGAGTAAACCCTGTAGAAATGGGTCAGGGTAATGGTAGAATGCTTTTTGTACATATGCTGAGAGATATGCTAAAATCTCGAGGAGCAAAGATAAGTCAACAACAGCTTACCAGTTTCTGCTTTTTATAACTTGTCCCTGGCTCCCCAAGGAAGGTACAATAAACTTACAGACATGGGAGAAGGTGGGAGAGAGGATACGGGTACTTACTCTACAACACATGGTCCTGAAAAAATCCCCATAGATGCTTTTAGCCTCTGGACTTCAACTAGACAGAGTTTAGACCCTGGACTTGAGAGGGAGAAGTAAACTTCAGAAAAGCAGCCCTCTCCCCTGTCTGGGAGTGTCTCACACTTTGTTGAAGGAGAAGGAAAGTGAAAGTAAGCTGTTCCAGCGCTCTCCTAGGGTCAAGAGGAGGTCAGGAGACAGCCTGCTTCCTCTCTGGCTCCTACTGGGGGGGATGCCTAGTCCTGGTTCTGGGTCCCTTTGGTAGGATATCTGGGTTCCTTTGGTGGAACGTCTGGTTTTCTTCCCTCTCTGTCTAATGTCTGTCCTTGGTGCACCAGTCTGTCCATGTCTGTCAGTTTATGTCTGTGGTTTTATTCTGTTGCTTGACTGTTGGTCTGTGTTCCATAAACTGATCTTAAAGGGGCCAGCAGTTTCTCCAATAAGGAAGCTGATGGCTATTTCTCCTACAAAAATCTCTGTGACTGTGATTATTGGGTTCAGCAGGTGACAAGGTGCTCCTCCCTTGAAATACAGCTAGAGAAAAATAAGAAAATTTTGTCTGTCTAGTCTAAATATGTAAATGTGTGTAGCCACTTCATGCTTGTTTCTGACTGGTCCTAAATGTATAAATATGTTCTTCATGTCTTGGTTATAGATTATTGGCTTATAAGTCATTGGGTAGGTTAAAATTTTGTAACATTGGTAACAGAAAGTTGGCTTAAAACTGGAAACTCTGTGTTGGAGACGTTCTGGGCAACAACATCTGGCATGAGCCAACCCAGGGAAATATACCTCTAAAGATACCTTTAAATTGGGATAATGTTTTATGTAATTCCTGTCCTGGAAACCAGACTTACAAAAGATAGTTTTTAAAACAATGTTTCTTTAATGAGGTATTAAAAACTATACCATCATGCATTCATATACAAGAACTGGCAGCCAGACTTTGTAATATGAAGATAATGCACTTGGTATTGATTTTAGAGAGACTGAATTGTTTATACTGTTAAAAATTGGTTTTGCCTTCCAAAATTAAGGTTACACTCTGATATTGCAAAAGAAACTTTTAAAAATTATAGTTAAATATATATAAAGCTAATGGAACATTGGCAGTTTACAATTCAATCACAAACTCAAGATTTTAATTCCCCTTTGGTTGTCTTCTGAATATAAACTTAAAGATGCTTCTCATCAAGCTAAAAACACCTCTGTTCCATCTGTATATCCAGCTCTCTGGATTGAGGGAAAAATGTTCTGTGCCTTTTAACCCAATCCAATAGCGTTTACTTGGTCTCAAAGTCACAAGTCTACTCCTGTTATCTAACAGACCCTGTGGGAACAAACCTGGCGCGGTGGAAAGAAGCCCCATGTGTCTGTCCTGGGCGCTGCAGCTCTGGGTGGGACAGGAGACTCGTGGGAAGTGGCTGTACGTCTTCCCACACAGTCCTACGGGCAGGTGGGGGCTGTGGGAAGCCTTTGCGGGCCCTGCCCGTGGATGGGGGAGGGGTCATTCCTGGGGAATGCACAATGCACAGCAGCTATCTCCGTGGTTTCTCTAGCCCGGGGCACCGCAGTCGCAGTCGCTGGCAGGGTGCTGCAGACAGGCTAGCTGGAGCGCAGCTGGGGTTCCCGCTGGGACCAGGTCTCGGTGGCTTGGGGTACCGGGCTAGCTGCTTAAGCTTGGGTGAATGAATACTGTCTGGGAGCTCTGGGAAGCCCTCGGTGAGAAATTAGATGAGGCTCCTTAATCGAGAGCTGGATCCCTTGATTCCCACGGCGGGTCAAGAAAAAGAGACAGTCCATAGTTCTAAGATGTTTATTTTCATCGTGAGGAAAGTGGTGTGGATGGAACTGTACCCCCACCCCTCTGGGAGAGGCAAGGCAGATATAGTAACTGGGAAGGGGCATGGCTAAGCCTCTAGGTGTCTCATTAACATGGGGATGGCTTGGGGCTGTGTGGCCACAACTCTACCTGGGGTATGGCCACGCCTCTACCTGAGGAGGGGTGATATGTGACTGTGACCAGAGCCAAAAGCCTCCTGGGAGCGTTAGTATAACGTTTCCAGACCCTTTCAGATACTTTTGGGTTGCCCAGAATTTATGCCTGTGCGCAACTGGGTGCCAAACTGCCTATCACAGATCATTGCCCCACAAGACCCCTGTTAACTTTATTTCTAATTCACATAATTCAAGGACAGAGAATTATGGAACAAGCCCACAGAGCTCTAAAAATCGGTTACATAAAACAGAAATGTTTTTGACCTTAGATGCTAAGGAACTCTCTGCTGAGTGTCTACGGCACCCTACAACTCAGCAGACTTACACCGAGCTGAACTGGAAGAATCCACTGGAATATGGCTGGCTCCCGATTGGGGTTAATGTGGGGAAGTGGGCATGTTTGTTTTTTTCCACAGGATCTTGAAGGAGCATGGTGGCTGCCAAAGCAATTGATGAGACATGCTGATGTTGGGACAAAGAAAGATGCTGACCATGAGTTTGCTGAGTGCCCCGACAATGGTGACAGGTAGGCTACATTGGGCATATGTTCCTGACCCACCTTTGCTTGCCTATATCCCGGACTGGACAAGCTGCCATGCCTCAAGCTTTTAGTCTTCGTGGAACTGAGAACATGGAGACTGTGGAAACTGCCTTCAAAAAATTAGTCAAATAGAGAGGTTATAATGACCCTTCTCTTTTCTTTAATGTGACTGACTCAATATTATTCTGACTCAATCATGGACTGGTCTGGAAATCAATCCGATATTGGAAAAAAGGAAAAGACAGTGGGTATTTGGAGGGATGGTTCTGGACATTTTCAAAGACATATTTGAAAATTGACAGCTGCCTTGTATGATGTTACCTTTGCTGTGGACAAAAATGGAACAGGTTCTGGGGTCAAGGTAAATGTGACATCCTGCTTTGTCTCAACTAATCTTTTACTAATTGGGAACGTTACCTTTGTTATTGGCTCTGATAAGGAGTTCAGTGTTTCTTGTTTTAATTGCTTTTTGTCCAATCGTGTTTCTGTGCTGTACGATGGTCACTCTGTAGTGGCAGTACATCAACCAGCTTCTGTTATGGTTCCTGTAAATTTATCTGAACCTTGGTATTCTGAAAAAGGCTTACAAATGTAAGAAGCGAGTCAGGCTTTAAGTAGAAACAAGAGGATAATTGGTGTGCTTATGAAAAGATAAAGAGAGAGGGGATATGTTTTGGTGGATGTGTTCAGGTATGAGGGAAGGGGGTGCCTTCGTGGGCCCATGCTGAGACATCCCTTTCCCCTGAGGGACCAGCCTCATGGCAGTATAGTATAGAATAGAGTTTAGTCAGGGCATGGGGAGGGGAGTTGAGAGGGTAGTAGAGGCAGAGAAAGGCACAGAGAGAGAGAGAGAGAGAGAGAGAGAGAGAGAGAGAGCAGAGAAGAGGAGTAGAGAAGTAGAGGCTGGCCATGAGCACGTGGAGAGAGGGGGGGGAGGGGCATGAGAGACAGGTAAGGGGCAAGAGGGCAGAGCAGGAGCAGGAAGGCAAGAGCAAGCACTAGAGAGAGAGGAGAGGGCAAGCAGCCGCTTTTATAGTGAGCCAGGCACACCTGACTGTTGCCAGGTAACTGTGGGGCAGAGCTTAGACAAAAAGCTAACAGTTATGGGTTTGATTATTACAGGTATGGCAGCATTGATTACATTAATAGCTAGCACCACTGCTTCTGCAATTGTTTTGAGGCAAGAAGTTAAGACAGCCCATTTTGTTAATCACTTAGCAAAAAATGTTATTAATACTCTTAGTATTTAGATAGCCGTTTGGAACAACAAATTGATGCTTTTATTCAAATTATTGGAGAGGAGGTTCAGAATTTCAGAGTAAGAAGCCATCTCAAGTATCACACTAAATACCAATGGATTTGTGTCACTTCTAAAATTTACAATGACAGTCACTATAATTGGGAGAAAATCCAAAGACGCTTGCAGGGTATTTGGCATAATTCTAACACCTCTCTGGATGTTTGAACTTTGCAAACCGAGATTATGAATTTAAAGAATGCTGCTCCACTGAGTTTTGATGCTGTGGATTTTGCTGATTAAATTATTCATGGCTTAAGGTCAGTATTTCCATCTTGGTCAAGCTTCAAGAATGGCATATATAGTTTGATCATGTTAGCCTTTCTTGTCCTGGGAATACTTCTATTCCTGCCCATTTTGATAAAACTTGCCTGTTTTGATAAAACAGATTCAATATGTTAGCTGCCAAAATACATGGCTTGAAACTTAAAATAAACCCCCAGACAGAGCCACTAGTTTAACAGGCTGGCAGTCAATGACAGGTAAGATTCTGTACAAAGCCTTACCAACCTAAGACAGAAGTTCATTGCTTTGGATAATACCTTTTCAGTGACTGGTAAGGAATGCATTCTTGTTAGAACATTCTAAGACAGATGCAGTCTCAATTATGAAATAAAAAAGGGGGGAGATGTGGAGAGTTCTTGGTGCTGCTTCAAGGATATTTGAGGTTGGGCTATGACAAGGAAGTAGGCTCAAGATAAATACAGCTGAGGATGGAGTGCGCTCCTTGTATCTTGATGGGTCCCTGGATACAGTGGTCATTGGACTTTTGTTTATGCCTTGCTTCTCCTTGACTGAGAACTGACCCTATTTTTTGCATGTACTTAGAATGGTATAAAAGCAGCTTGGGAAAGAAAACAAACTCGCTTCAGCACTGCTGGAGCCATACTATAATGCTGTCTACTTGTCTTGTCTTTCTTTAGCCCTCCCTCCAGACCTTGTTGACCGACTGAGCAGCTGGGTCAGAAGCAGCCCCACACCTGGGATTGAAATGAGGACACATTCTTATATTTCTGTGGGATTTTGTTTGTTTGTTTGTTTGTTTTTAGAGACAGGGTTTCTCTGTGTAGCCCTGGCTGTCCTGGAACTCACTCTGTAGACCAGGCTGGCCTCGAACTCAGAAATCCGCCTGCCTCTGCCTCCCAAGTGCTGGGATTCAAGGTGTGTGCCACCATTGCCCGACTATTTCTGTGTTTTTAAAGAAACCAAAATTCTAGAATTCTCACTACACTTCTTCCTCCTCCCAAGTTTTGGATCATAGGCATGTGTCATGACTTTTGGTTTAATTTGGTTTATCTAGTATTGGGGATGGAACCTAGGGCATGGGGCACAAATGATCTACTAGCTCAGCTATATCCTCACTCCCCTGGATTTAATTTGCACATTCTCTGCTTCTTGTATGAATTTTATGAATTCTTTAAAATAAAAATATTTAATTAAACTTTATTTAGTGTGTGTGCTTGTGTATGGTGTGTGTGGTGTGTGTATGTGTGTGAGGGTGTTTGGTGTTTGTATGTGTGTGTGCTTATGTATGGTATGTGTGTGTATACATGTGTGAGTATGTGTGTAAGGGTATGTGGTGTGTGTGTGTTTGGTGTCTATGTGTGTTGTATATGTGGTATTGTATGTGTGAGTGTGTGTGTGGTATATGTATGGTGTCTGTGGTGTGTGTGAGTGTGTGTGAATTGTGTGTGTGTTTGGTGTGTATGTGGTGTGTGTATGTGTGTGTGTATGATCTATGTGTGGTGTGTGTATGGTGTGCATGTGCCTGAGTGTGTGTGTTATGTGTGCATGTGTGTGAGTGTATGTGTGGTGTGTGTGTATGTAAATTGTGTGTGTGTGTGATGACCTATGAGGGTTGGTTCTTTCACTCCACCATGAGGGTACCTGGAATCAAACTCAGGTTGTGGACTTGGCCAAAAGTACTCCTGCCTGTTGAGGCACCCTGCTGATCCTGATTTTTGTTTTCTGAGATAGGGCCTCACTGTACAGCTGACAGTGGCCTGAGACTTGTTATTTAGACTAGCCTTAGTTTTTTTTAACCTTCTCATCCTCTTGCCTCTGCCTCTCAAATGACAGGAATACAGCCTTGAGGTACTTACTAGGCCTGCTGGTGTGTGTGTGTGTGTGTGTGTGTGTGTGTGTGTGTGTGTGTGTAGAGAGAGAGAGAGACAGAGAGACAGAGAGACAGAGACAGTGGCAGGCTCTGGCTGGTCTAGAACTCTCTCTATAGACCAAGCTGTTCTAGGACTCACTGAGATTCACCTGCCTTTGATGTGCTTTCATACCCAACAGGCTTTTGAGGTAGAGTCTTTATGTAGCTAAGGCTAGCCTCAAACTCACCATCTGTCTCAGCCTCCTGAATGCTGAGTTTTCAGGTGTGAATGACCCCCCAAGCCCCATGCTGAGCTGAAATGTTAGAATAAAAAAACCCAAATAAATAAAAAACCCAAAACAACAAAAACCCTTTGAGGATGCCAGATCTTGTGTCTTTGAAGTTTATAGTACAAGATCCAAATGTGTCCCCACATCCATCAACAGGAGACTAAATGAAGGCGGTGCGCGGGGGGGGGGGGGGGGGGGGGGAAGGACTTAAATTCCAGAACTTGGAAGCAGAGGAAAAAGACAGATAGTTCTTTGAGTCTGAGGGTAGCCTAGTCTACAGAGTGAGTTCCAGGTTAGCCAGGGCTACATAGAGAAATCCTGTCTTAAAACCAAACAAAAATCACAAGAATAAATGAAGAAAAGACAGAGCTCTACAGCCGAGACATCGAGACTGAGCAAAGAGATGGCTCAAATTGTTAAAAAGCAGGGCTTTAGTGGCCTGTGCTTGTGACCAGACCCTGGAAAACTCACGCAGGAGGATTGCAAATTTGCAGCCAACCTGGACTACATAAGTGATACTCTGTTAAAAACATGAAACCAAAACCCAACACAGTATAATCACACAGTGTATGTAACACAGTGTAAAACACCTGTTATCTCAGCTCTCGGGATGTTGACCCTCAAGGCTTATCACAGGTTCGAGGCCATTCTGGGCTATGTGATAAATTTTGGGCCAGGCTGCCATGCAAGTGTGAAAGTTTGAGTTAGAGTCACTAGAACCTACATAATAGCCAGATGTGGAGTCTAAGCATCTGTAATCCTGGAGTTCTGAGGAAATGGAAGCTGGAGACAAGAGACTCTGGAAGCTCATGGGCTACCTGCCCTGGCACACAAGTGCAGTGATGACGCTCTGTCTCAAACGTGGTGGAAGGTGAGGATTGATACTCATGGCTGTCCTCTGAATTCCTGCAGTAACATGCATTTATTTATTTTTTATTTATTATTTTGGTTTTCTTTCTTTTTTAAAAATATTTATCTTTTTTATTTATGTGAGTACACTTTAGCTGTCTTCAGACACACCAGAAAAGAGCATTAGATTCCATTACCAATGGTAATGGTAATGCCATTACCACCAATGGTAAGCCAAAGCCACCATGTGGTTGCTGGGAATTGAACTCAGGACCTCTGTAAGAGCAGTCAGTGCTTTTAACCACTGAGCCATCTCTCCAGCCCATTATTTTGGTTTTCAAACACATGGTCTCTCTGTATAGACCTAGTTGTCCCGGAACTCTCTATGTAGACCAGGCTGGCCTTGAACTCACATAGATCTGCTTGTCTCTGCTTCCCAAGTTCTGGAACAAAAGGCACATGCTACCATGCCTGGCTCCTTGAAGAGAAAGACAACAGTTCTTGGCTGCCTGGGGCTGCAGTTCAGGCTGTACTGTGTACTTAGCATGTAGGAAACCATGGGCCCCTCTTAGCACCACCAGAAAAAGAAACAAGATTGCAAACACGCTGTGAAGCGACACAGAAGGCACATGGTCATGTGTGTGCCAGGTTCACACAAAAGCAGACCAGTGACTCTCTCTCTAGCCCAGGAAGCGGAAGTGATGGTTGATAGACACTTTTCTAGAGAAAAGAGACACTTTTTCCAGAGTTTCTTTCTGTACATTTTGTTTTCCTAAGACAGGATTTCTTTGTAGCCCTGGCTGTCCTGAACTTGCTCTGAAGACTAGGCTGGCCTCAGACTCAGAGGTCCACCTGAGGACTGGGATTAGGGGCATGCAGCTGATCTGGAACACACCACTGAGCCCACTCAGGCTGGCCTCTGACTCAACCTTCTGGGATTTTGGGATTACAGGTGTGAGCCACTATGATAGGGTCCAACTATGTAAAATTGTAATCCTTCTGCCTCAGCTTTCCAAGTTCTGGTTATAGTCATGTGCCTCAAAGGTCCTGATTTTCAAATGATTTTTTAAATTATTGTCTCAGGGGTTTATTTCTGGAATAAAACACCACTACCAAAAAAGCAAACTTGGGGATGAAAGGGTTTATTTTCATTTTACAGTTTGTAGCTCATGATTCAGGGAAGTCAGGGCAGGAACTCAAGGCAGACAGCTGAAGGCAGGAACTAAGAAGAGGCCATTAAGAAACACTGCTGACTGGCTTGTGTTCAGCTGCTTTTTTAGGCCACAGCAGCCCAGGGGTGGCAATGATGCTTTGCCCATAGGCCAATCTGGTGGGGACATTTTTTCAATTAGGTTCCCTCTTTCAAAATGACTCTAGTTGGTGTCAAATGGACATAAAAGCAGCCAGCATAATCATGCATACATATATGAAAATGTTTAATGGAAGACACAAGCCAAGGGAGGGACCACTGACTGCCTCCCAGCAGGACTAGCACCCTGGGAATTGCAGGATGTCTGTACCAAGGGATGGGGTGCCCTACTACCCAGCCTGCCACCCCTGACTCAGCAGTCTGTAGATAAATGTAGGTGCAGCCAGGCTTGTCTAGGTGGAGGAAGTAAAAGCAATCAGGATATGGTCTCTGCCTCAGGGCTCAGGAAGGGTGTGACACAGCATTGAGCAAGACAGGGGTGTCCTTCTGCTGCAGTGGAGGCGAGCCCTGGTTACCATGTCAGGCCAGCTCTGGAGGACCTGAGAGGCCAGGGCAGCAGCATTTCCAGGAATCTCTGGACTGAAAGCGTTGGAGGAGGCAAGTGGGCACAAGACTCAAGAGGCCTGGAACCGACAACCCCTGCATAGTATTGCCAGGAAAGCCCAGGGCACAGCTGTGTCATTTGACAAGTGATTGTACTGAACCCCATCTTGTGAGCTGCTCAGCACTTCTTGACCTGATTTCCTTCTTTCCCAGACATTCCAAGGTTGAGCATGCTTTCTCTGATGCTGGTCAGCCCCAGCTTGCCTTAATTAGATGTCTCTTGCTCCTTACCCTCTGGCCTTGCTGCCCTCTGCTACTAACGTCATAGCTGTGTGAACTTGGGTTTCTTAACCTCTCTATGTCTTAAGGTTTTCTCTCTGCAAGATGAGAAATATTTCATAGGTTTTATTTTACAGAAGAGCCCAGCTCAAATAGGTCAATGAGACTCCAGTACTTATTAACTGTGCCCAGGTCATGTGAAGCCTGCGTTTGGTCTAATTTCTATTATTTGTATTTACTTTAATTTTTGGTTACATTGGTGTATAGGGTCTCATATGGCACCACGTGTGTGTGAACACCAGAGGACAGCTTGCAGGAATTGCTCCTTCTACTGTGTGGGTCCTGGTGAATGAACTCAAATTGTCAGGCTTCGGGGCCTTAGATGTAGCTGAGACAGGCCTTGACATTTTGATCCTCCTGCTTCAGCCTCCTGAGTGCTGGGATTACAGACATGTGCCGTCACAGCTCATGGCCATTTTTATTACCTCATTATTATATCAACTTTAAGATATCAGTAAGTATAATAAAAAATGCCACTAACGAAAAGCTAACCATGTCCCAGGCGCTTTATTGCTAGGATTTTTATTTTAAATTTCCCAGAAGATCTGCTTCCTGACTAGATTCAGGTTCCATCATATGTAATTCACACACACACACACACACACACACACACACACACACACACAGAGAGAGACAGAGAGAGAGACAGAGAGAGACAGAGAGACAGAGAGAGACAGAGAGACAGAGAGAGAGAGAGAGAGGATGGTAGGATCAAAAGGAATTGCTGAGCTCCATGGCAGAATTCCCACACAGAGGCGATTCCTGAGATTGCTTCTGTTGTGAGTTCTTATGTCTGTTTCCAGTGTCTCCCACTCTGGGACATCCAGAGTGCTCCACAGAGCTGCCACCATTTGGGTTGTAGGTTCAGAGTGCTCCCTGAAGGACCCCAGAGTCCTCCTCTAAGCTCCTTGCACCTTTCTCCAGGAATTGCTGCTGGGGCTTTGGAATCTGCTTGTGCCTGCAATGACAGCTGCATCAGGGCTGAAGCCAGCTGAAGGGCAACAGTACCTTGTCACCTGACTTCAGAAATGATGATCATGACAAACAAGAAGATAAACATGAGTAGTTCCTGATCTATGCTTCTAGCTGTCTCAGAGCAGCTGTGCACTATTTCTTGAATATCCTTCCTTCTGAGAAGGTCGTCTCCTCTGGGAAGCCTTCCCTGACTGTCCTGTGAAAACACTTAGTAGGACTACAGTGTCATACTTCATGTGACTATTATCACCATCTTTCTTCCCCTCTCTCTCTCTCTCTCAGACAGGGTCTCTCTAAATAGGCCTGGATGTCCTAGGACTATGTAGACCAGGCTGGCTTTGAACTCAGATATCCACCTACCTCTTCCTCCTAAGTGTTGGGATTAAAGATGTGTGCCACCATGCCCAGCATTATCATTATTTTGGGAGATGGTCTCACTAAATTGGCTTAGCTGGTCTAAGCATTCACTATAGGTAATCCAGGATGGCCCTGAACTACTGATTCTCCTGGCTCTACCTTTTGAGGACTGGAATTGCAGGCATGTATCTCTACTCTGGGTTTATAAGGTACTAGGGATTGAACCTGGGGCCTTGTGTATGTTAAGCAGGCTCTGTACAGACTGAGTCACATTCCCAGGTATTGTGTGCTTCCCTTTAAGGAGTTTGGGTTGAGATGGCTCAGCGGTTAAGAGTACTGACTGCTCTTCTGAAGATCCTGAGTTCAAATCCCAGCAACCACATGGTGGCTCACAACCATCTGTAATGAGATCTGATACCCTCTTCTGGAGTGTCTGAAAACAGCTACAGTGTACTTACATATAATAAATAAATAAATCTTTTTTTTTTTTTAAAGGAGTTTATGGATGGGAAACTGAGTCTGGCAACTGAGGTTACTGGCCCACAGCCAGTTTTCAGTGTAGTATATACAAAGTACAGCGGGGTCAGTGTCCACTCCCTCCTGGAGTTCAGAGGAGCTGGCTGGGACATATAGCACCTGCAGCAGGCTTCAGTGTTTGACAGATTGGCATGAGGCTGAAGAAGGAGATACCAACAAATGAAGAACAAATTCAAGGCTATCCTGGACTACCTATAGTGAATGCTAGACCAGCCTATTGACTCTGGCAGACTGGAGCTTGTTTAGTGATGACAGAGTGCCAGGCTGAGGTCACTCTCTCTTGCCTACAGAGAGAAAAGCTCTTCCCATTATTCCTATGGAGTCAGGAACCCTGTAGGCCTCCCCTCAGCTAACTTACAGCTTTGTAGCTAGTCTTATCTGAGACCCAAGGAAGACGTGTGCGTGTGTGCGTGCTGCTGGGACAGGACTCGCAGCCCTGCAGAACCCCGGAAGAAGGAAGCTGTACAGGGTCTGTGGCTGGGCCTCTGGGATCCCCCAGTCAGGGACTTCCTCTTCCTCTCAGAGCAGGTGTAGCTGCCACAGCGTGACAGGGACTACACCCTGACCCCCAACATGGAGGGGGCCAAGGGAGTCAGACTCAGAGACTTCCTGAGTGGGAGTCTGGCCACCTGGGTGAGGGTCAGGTGGGAGAGCTGGGAGAGGAAGAGAGAGTCAGGGCACAGTGAGGGCTGGGGGAGGGGTTGTGGGTGTACAGCATCCATCAGGCAGAGGAGGGGGCGGGGGAGACGGCCTGGGATCTGGGGCAGGAGGCATTCAGGGGCTCTGGTGAAGTGGGGGGCAGATCTTAGAGTGTATTGGGACAGATCAGGGACTCAGGATGGATTTACTAGCGGAGGGGTGGAGGTGGAGTTTCTACCTGTTTAGCTGACTTCTATTTGTTTCCACAGGCGCTGGGACTGGCTGGGCTGGTGGGAGAGGCAGAAGAATCAGTGGGGACGGAGGAGGAAGAGGTGCCTTTTTGTACAGAGAAGAGATTCCTGCAGCTGATCGATGGAGCCTTACTCCTTCGGGTGTTGGGCATCATGTATGTGACATGGGGAAGTTGAGTTTGGGGGGAGGGGAGGCTGTGAGTAGTGGGAGGAGCCTGAAGGTGGCGGGCAAGGCCGTTTGGAGTGGGGGAGTCCTCAAGCCAACTTCTCATCCATGTTCCCTGGGTTAACATAGTGCTCCCATTTCCCGAGGAGGACTTCGGATGGTCAGGGGCCATGATGGTCCTGCAGCCTGTCAGATGTGGAATCTCTATCATCTGTGGGGGCGACTGAGGGATTTCTACCAGGTAAGGCATTGCCAGGGAAGACCAGACAGGAGGCCCAGAATCCCCTTTGAAGGTGTCTTTCTTAGTGTTGGCTTATTCTAGGAGGAACTGCAGCTGCTGATCCTGTCACCGCCTCCAGACCTCCAGACACTGGGGTTTGAACCTTTCTCAGGTGCTGTTTCCTACCTGCCCTCTGGCCTCTGTCCCTGCCCCATGTCACTCTTTAACCCTTTGTGTCTTGTGCCCAGCAGAAGAGGCAGTGGATGAGCTGGAAGGCATCCTTCGGCTGTTGCTGGGGGCCTCAGTGCAGGTGAAGAGGGGACGGGAGAAGAGAATGGAGGTCTGACAGGAGGAGGGAGCCTCTGTGTGCCAGCTTTGGGCCTTCTGTCTACCACAGTGTGAACATAGGGAGCTCTTCATCCGTCACATCCAGAGCCTCAGCCTTGATGTCCAGAGCGAGCTGGCTGTTGCAATCCAGGAGGTACTGATGGCAGCAGTAGAGTCTAGGGGCTTGATTGGGTTTTCTCTGCCAGCTGAACTAAATGGCAGGAAAAATCTGAAGTGCAGCAGGTGGCAGTAGAGAGCTCTTGCAACAGAAGCAGCAGTTAAGAAAGACATTTATTGAGGGTGAGCAAGCATGCACATGCAACAGACACACAGAGAAAGACTCTGCTTTGCAGAAGCAGGACTTGGGGGGAAAAATCCAGTCTCTTCTGGAGGCCTGGGGTTTTAAAGTCTCTGAGGAGTCTTCCCCTACTTTAGGGTTTGAAGACCCATAGTTGATTGGTCCGAAACTGTTATGTGACTTGTTCTGATGGGTCTTGAATTTGTTGAGCCACCATGTCAGCAGGGCACCGCTAGTGGGGGGCTAAAGCTGCCGGGCTTTTGTCTTAAGTCAGCAGGTTAAGGAGGAAGCTGGCCATCTTGGAAATTTGCCACCTCTTCCATGTCATGGCGCCTCTTCCAGTCTGTCTGCCTACCAGGAATTATGTCTAACTCCTGATCTCTAGGCACCGTGGTGGGTGGCATGGGGGACTATTGCCACCACTGAAACCACCTTCACCTCCTTCTGATGTATTGCTCTCCGTGCCCTCAGGTGACCCAGCCTGGTGCTGGTGTGGTACTGGCTCTGGCTGGACCAGAATCTGGAGAACTATCGGCTGAGGAGCTGGAGATGCAGTTACGGAGCCTCTTGGGGATGCTGTCCAAGCTGGTGCGAGAGCGTGATCTAGGGGCACAGGTAGGGGACAGGCAGGGGCGATGGGGTCGAGGGCTGTCAGTTGTCTTAACCCAAATTGATTTTGTGGGGATGGGAGGCCCGATGTGCAGAGGTTTTGGAAGGTGCTTCTTGACCTTTGACCTCCTGCTAGCGGTTGGCTGAAAGGCTCCTAGAGCGGGAGCCAGCCCGCTTGCTGTTGCCAGAGGCTCCTGCGAATGCATCTGTGGAGGGTCCCTCGCACCATCTGGCTCTGCAGTTGACCAATGCCAAGGCCCAGCTGAGACGCCTGCGGCAGGAGGTGTGAGTGTCTGAAGGCTGGGGATGGGGCCAGTGGGATCTGGATGGGTCCCCAGCCCCTAGGTGTGGGTTTGTAGCTGGCAGACACCCTCCATCACTCTATCCCTCCAGGGAAGAGAAGGCTGAGCTGCTGCTGGACTCCCAGGCCGAGGTGCAGGGCTTGGAGGCTGAAATTCGAAGGCTCCGCCAGGAGGTGTGGTCCAACGTCTCCTCCCCCCCCCCTCCGCCATTGTCCCCTCCCTGTCGTGGTCCTATTGCTTCTTGCGATCCCTCACCCCTCTGTTCCGTGGCTGGCTAATCCTAGTTCCACACCATATGGCACAGACCCAGGCGCTGTCTGGACAAGCCAAGCGCGCAGAGCTCTACCGCGAGGAGGCAGAGGCACTGCGGGAGCGGGCCGGCCGCCTGCCACGCCTGGAGGAAGAGCTGCGGCGCTGTCGCGAGAGGCTTCACGCTGCAGAGGTCTTCAAGGGCCAGCTGGAGGTGAGGTGCGGGCGGGGCTGGAGGCGGAGTATTTTGGTGGGGTGTGGTCTGGAGGCGGGGCAAGCAAGAAGGGTCTGGCCAAGAGAAGAGTGGGTCTAGCTTTGCTTGGAAGCCGGTGATAGCAGGGTGATGTGGGTGAGGATACAGCAGGTGGGGTCTGGGACAAGCTCTTTAGGATGGGCAGATGGAAGAGAGAAGAGGAGGAGACTATGGAAGGGGCAGGTCTTGAAGAGACAGGGCCACGGGTAGAATAGAGAAGTCCACAGTGAGACCCCACCAAGTAGTGGGTATCGATGAGTGTGGTCTAGAGGGATTTGGCCTTGGAAGGCTTCTCCTTGGGGTACCTGGGGAGACCTTGGAGAGAGCTGCAGTTGGAGGGAAGAGGTAGGGAAAGAGGCAGCGTCTGAAGCTGTCCCAGGGGAAGAAATCTGGAACGGCCAGGCTCTGACGAGCCTAAGGGTTGCATCCCACCAGGAGGAGCGGGTGCTTTCTGAGGCCCTGGAGTCCTCGAAGGTCCTGCTGGAGGAACAACTGGCGGTTGCCCGAGAGCGCTCAGCTAGGCTGCATGAGACCCAGAGGGAGAATCTCCTGCTGCGCACACGGCTGGGCGAGGCCCATGCGGTGAGCTAGGTTGACCTGTCCATCAGTCCATTGTCCCTGGTACACATGACTCCAATGATGCCCAAGGGTTCTCTAAGTGATTCTTGTAGCATGTTGGGATAGTCAGACTTGCACATTTAGCCTGGGCCAGTTGAATAAGGTGCTGATCTATTTTTCCACAACCCAGGACTTGGACTCTCTGCGGCATCAGTTGGAGCAGCTGGTGGAAGAGAATGTGGAGCTGGAGTTGGAACTTCAGAGGAGCCTGGAGCCACCCCCAGGATCCCCTGGGGAGGGTGGGTTGGGCCTAGAGTGAGGGCAAGGATCTGGGGGTGAAGGCAGACTCTCTGGGTGGGGAGGACTTGTTTTCAAGCCCTTACTAGGTCTCTGAGAGGTGTTCGGGTGGCCAGAGAGGGTGGACAGAGTTTTGACTTGGTCATGTCTCCAGCTTCCCTTCTGGGAGCAGCACCATCACTGCAAGATGAGGTGAAGGAAGCAGAGGCTGGGCGGCTAAGGACAGTGGAACGGGAGAACCGGGAGCTTCGAGGTCAACTTCAGATGCTTCAGGCACAGCTTGGCAGCCAGGTAGGTCCCTCCAGTATCCTCATCCTTACTGCTTCCCACCCACATACCTTCTAATAACTCCCCCTATTGTCTCTCTCATATGTCCTCAGCGCCCTCTGCTGGAGGAGCAGAGCAAGGACCCCATGCTGCCTGTGCCTAATCGGGCCCCAGCAACTCTCCTGGCCCTCGATCACAGCCCCCAAAGCCCGGCTTGCCAGATAGGAGGTGAAGGCTCCGACATGCCTTTCCCAGCATCATACTCTGACATCACAAGGTCATCTGAGTGTCCCCAGGCACCTGATTCACACCCAGAGTTGGAGAGTCCTTTCCAGATAGAATCTCAGGATCCCCAGACCTCAGACGGAACTCCCCAAGAATCAGACCCTGCTGTGGAGACACATCAGTTCCTGGAGAAGTCCAGTCATAGAGTCTCTCTTCAGAGCCCCATTGTGCGGGTCCCACCACAGGGTCCAGAGATCAGAACTGAAGTGCAGGAGTTGCTAGGAGAGACTGGAGGCAGGGAGGCTCTCCAAGGAGAGCTGGTACCTGAGGCCCAGGTCCTGAAACAGGAGAGCCCCAAATGCAGGCCCAGATCTGCTGAGTTCATCCTCCTGGAGCCACTGAAAGATCAGAAGACCCTGGACCAGAAACTAGAACTGTCCAAGCAACAGACAGGAGGGCATGCACAGAGGCCCAAGGGGTTGGTCAGTAAACTGGTCCCTCAGAAAACAGAGCAGACATCAGAAGGGGCTCCTGATGCCTGGTCCAGGGAGGAGCCGATCCCGGGGGAGACCCTGGCCAGTGCCGTCCCAGAGGAGCATGCCCTCAGAGATGAGGTAGCACAACTAAGGAGAGAGATTGTAGACCTTGAGGCTAAACTGCAAGCCCAAGCCCAAAGACTGGAGGCCCGAAGTGCAGAGGTTGTCTGCCTCTCTGAGGAGCTGGCCCAAGCACGCAGAACAGAGGCCGAGGCCCATCAGGAGGCAGAGGCCCGGGCCCGGGAGCAGGCCCATCTTCGTGAAGCAGTGGATACAGCTAGTCTGGAGCTGGAGGCTGCATCTCGTGAGCGGGAGGCACTGGCAGAGGCACTGGCAGCAGCAGGCCGGGAGCGAAGGCAGTGGGAACGTGAGGGGCCCAGGCTGCGGGCTCAAGTTGAGGCTGCTGAGCAGCAGGTGCAGGCTCTGGAGAGCCAGGTCCGATGTCATCAGGAGGAAGCTGAAAGGGAGCACCTGGAGAAGCGAGCCCTTAGGGAGGTATGTGGGGTACAGCAGTGGGTCGGGAAATGAGGACCTGAGACCGTTGCTGGGTTGTTTGGTGTGGGTTTCTTTACTGCACTGAGAGGGGACAAAAGGTAGAAAATCCAGGCCACTGTTGCAGGACACCTGATAGCCAGTCCTTGATGGGGTCGGCTACAGGAGGGACTCACACTGCTAATTCTGTGGACTATCTTGCACTCTTGTTGTGGTAGCCTCTGTCCCTCTGCCCTGGCCCCTTCTTCCTGTATAAGACAGAGACTGTGCCTTGCAGCACTCACTATCTGTTGGCTGACCAGGATGATTGTGGAAATTACCTGACTCATACTTGGCCAAGGCCTGCTGTAAGTGACCAAATAATAGTTCTCCAGTGAGCTTGCCTGGTGTGCACAGAGCCCCAGCTCCATACCCAACTCCATATAAACTAGACATATGCTTTTTATCCCAGCACTCAAGATGTGGAGGCAGGAGGATTTGAAGTTCAAGGTCATTGTTTAGTTTGCTTTTCTACTGCTGTGTTAAACACTGTGACCAAAGGCAAGTTGGGTAGGAAAGGGTTTATTTGATCTTACAGATCACAGTCCTTTATGAAGGAAGTTGGGGCAAGAATTCAGAGCAGGAACCTGGAGACAGGAGCTGAGTGAAGCAGAGGCCGTGGAAGGGTTCTGCTTAAGGGCTCCTCTCCATAGCTTACTAGAATTGCTTTTTTGTACAGCTCAGGACAACCTGTCCAGGGATGGTACCACTCACAGTGGGCTGGGTTCTCCTGCATTAATCATGAACCAAGAAAATGCCCCACAGACTTGCCTATAGACAGTTTGATGGCAGTATTTTCCCAGTTGAGGTTCCCTGTTCCCAGATGACTGGTTGTGTCAAGTTGACAGCGCAGAGATCCTTGATTATATAATGAATTGGAGGCTATCCTGGGCTATATGAAACTCTGCCTAGAGAGAAAACAAAAACAAAGCATTCAATAATGATGAAGTGTGCAGGGCAGTGGTGGTGCACGTCTTTAATCCCAGCTCTCAGGAGGCAGAGGCAGACAGATCTCTGAGAGTTCCAGGCCAGCCTGGTTTACAGAGTGTGATCTAGGACAGCCAGGGCTGCACAGAGAAACCCTGTCTTGAAAAGAACCACCACCACCACCACCAATATAATAATAATAATAATAATAATAATAATAATAATAAATGAAGTGCAAGCAGCATACCCAGGAAGTGCCTGTCTGGGTATGAGAGGCCTCCCGGGAAAATTACTAGGATTCTACTTGATGCTGAAAGATTAAGACCTTTGATGAGAGGGGTGACAAGGACACTAAGGCATTGGAGATGATGGGGGACCCAGAAGAAGTCACGGCAGTGGCCGGCTTTGAAGGGGTTGCTACTCTGTCCCCTGGCACGGTAAGCCTCAGGTGTGGGCAAACCCATGTGTGGTTGAGTTTGATGAGGGTCACCTTGATGAAAGGGGAACCTGGGGCCATCAGGAGGCAGTGGCAGCAGTAACTATGACAGGTAGGCATGGTCATAGGATCAGTGATGTCTAGAAATTCTTGCATTTATTTATTCATTCACGTGCTTTGTTGGACCAGCCAAGGCTCTGTACCAGGCTTGGGTACGGTGGTGAGGTGTGGGGGGGTGCCCATATGCACAGTTGTGGAGGTGACAGGACAGTGCAGGGAGTCATGCTCCAGGCTAAACACATCAGGGAAGGCTTTCAGGAGGAGGTGGAGAGGTGCAGATTCAGGTTGTGAGTCGGAGAAGTCAGGAGAGGGGAGCCTGAGGAGGAATTAAGGACGGTTCCTATTGGGTAGGGTGAAAGCTTCCTTCTGTGCTGCGGGAGAGGTGGGGCTTTTGTTGCATGAATGGTGGCACTGGAGGCTGGAGACGAGCAAAGTGGTCAGTTCACAAAGGGAGACAAAGCCAAGGACAGTACAGCGCAATGGCAAGGGTTTGAGCAGAGCTGTGGGTACCAAGACTGGGAACTGGGTGCTCCAGTGTGAGCCGTCTCCAGTGGAAGAACACCTCGTGTAGGCTCCTCCCAATGGTGAGGATGGGGAACAGGATTGGGGCCTGGTAGACACTGGTACACATTGCACAGGGTAGGTATGGGAGAAGAGATGTAAGGAATGTGAGACCAATGGAGCCAATGATGAGAGAGGGTCTCTCTGGGGTACATACTGGGGTGTGGGATCTAGAGATCTGCCAGGAAAGAACTGTATGCTGTCTCAGACCTTCCTGACTGTCAGCTGTGTGGCGTGGAGCAAGTTACTTGAGAGTGTTGGTTTCCTCATCTGTAAACTGGAAACAAACCTGTGCCTGCCCTTCCTGTGGTGGTGCATGCCTGCAGTCCTGCCCTTGGTAGGCTGAGGCAGGAAGATTGAGAGTTAGAGGCTATCCTGAGCTAAACAGGCTCAAGAGGGGGCTGGATGTATACACTCCTTTAATCCTAGAACTTGAGGCCAGAGACAGGTGGATCTCTGTGAGTCTGAGCTTAGCCTCAGGAATATATAGCAAGACCCTGTCTCAGAAATAATAAATAAATATAAAGAAATAACCAGAGAGAGAGAGAGAGAGAGAGAGAGAGAGAGAGAGAGAAAACCTGTTCCTATCTGATAGAATCTCATAAAACAATGTGTGGGAGGAGCTTAGGGTATACCTGGCTCTCTGTACACTTTTGTGTTTGGGGGAGAGGGATTGGCGGTAGGCTGGCAGTGAAGGTAAGGGTGGGCCCTGAAGAACTGACTCTGCCGACTTAAAGGGTGGAGAGAGAATTGGGACGATTTCCTGACTGCAACAGTTCCGGGCACTACGTGGATGTGGCATTGAAGGAGCTGGCTAGCAGAGCAGAGAAGGAATCCTGAGGCTTTGAAGTGGGCACAGAGGCCTCAGGCTGGGTGGAGGGGCACTTGGTAGGGCTATGGCTAGAACAGGGAGCGGGCCGGGCCTCCGGTCTCACTTGCAACTGCACTACCTTCTCATATCTCTAAAAGCACTAAGGCCCTAGTGGCCAGCTGGGCAGCAGAGCCTTATGGGAATTGTAGTTCTTTTCCTTCAGCTCCTCTCCCTCCTCCTCTTCCTCGTCCTACTCTCCCTCCTCTTTTTGTGTTTTGTTTTGTTTTGTTTTGTTTTGAGACAGGGTTTCTCCATGTAGGCCTGCTTATCTAGGAACTTGCTCTGTAGACCAGGCTGGCTTCAAATGTGGTTCTGTCTCCCAAGTGTTGGGATTAAAATTATTATGCCACCACCAGCAGCTGAATTTTAGTTTTTTAACAAGAGACTGTGCCCACATCTGTTGGGAACTGCAGTGCCCAGGAGAAGCTGTGGGGGATTGTTGTTTAGGATGATGATGTCTCAACAGCCTTAGTTTTCAGAGGCAGGACGTGGCCCGTGATTGGGTAGTGTCATCTTTGTGTAGCTTTATCTTTCCAGGGTCCCCAGGAGTCAGAATGGTTTGTCCTCCCTCCCCTTGCAGCTCACAGGTCAGAATTGGCCTTCCGCCCCTCCCTTGGAATGGTGTGACCCAACTGCCAACTGCTGTAGTCTCTGACCAACCTCTGCAGCCCCGCACTGTGGTTAGGCCTGAGATCCCTGGGTTCCTGTTCTGACAGCTCTTGGTAGCCACCCCTCTGTGGTGCTCTGCAGACCTACCTCCACCGAGCCCCTGCACATGGCTGGAAAAGCAGCTAACAGGGCTCACCACCCTCATGGGTCCATTAGAAACCGTGGGCTCAAAGAGGTGAAACCATTTGCTTAGTGTGCCTCTCTGACTCTGCACTCGGGTTGCTTTCACCCCCTGCCAGGTTTAGGCCCCCCCACTCCTTTCATTTCCTACAAAGCTGTCGGTACTCCACCTCCAGGTCTTTTAGACAAGGTCTCATAGTGAGCCTAGGCCTCCTTATGTAGCCCAGGCTGGCCTTAACTTTGCAGCCATCTTCCGATCTTAGCTTCTTGAATGATGGTATTAAAGATGTGAACCGTGTATGCCAGATGGGAACACAGAGACAACTGTCAGGGTAACAGAACAAAGCAGAGAGCAAGATACCCCCTTCTTGGGCCTGTCTCTAGCCTTCCTTTATCTATCTCTGGGGAAGAGGTGTGATCCTCATCTTCAACTCACCTGCTAAGGCTACACTGCCTGCCCACAGGACCTAGAAAAGGCTGTGGTACGTGGCCAGGAGTTGGGGGACCGGCTAGAGCACCTTCAGCGAGACCTGGAACAGGCAGCCTTGGAGCGCCAGATGTTCCTTCAAGAACAGGAGAGCCAACACCAGAGGTGGGCACAGTGGCTGGGTGCAGGGAGGGACAGGGAAGTAAGGGCTGCATGTTAAGGTTTGTCCTGGTAGGTACCAGTATCTGGAGCAGCGTCTGGAAGCTGAGCTGCAGGCAGCGTCTACCAGTAAGGAGGAGGCATTGATGGAGCTCAAGGCCAGAGCCCAGCAGCTGGAGGAGGAGCTGATTCAGGTAAAGCTGTCCTGGGAACTGAGGTGCTTGCCCCTTGCCCCAGCAGGCAACCAGGGCTGTCAGAGCTCCGGTCTTACTAGATTGATGGATAGCTCCTATCCCAGTAGGGCTGCTTCCTCTGTTCCTTAAGTAGATGGAACCGCTTCTTGGGGTGACTGCTCTGCCTTTGGGTGCAGGCTTCAACACTTCCCTATGTGTGTGAGGCACCTGAGATCTGTGTCCCTGAACCTTGCCCCTGCAGCTGCGCCAGTACCCTGTGGACCTGGCAACTGAGGTGCGAGCTGAGCCTCCGACTATGGAGATCCAGAATGGACGGCTCATCGAGGTGGAGCGAAATGTGAGTGACAGGACATGGGTTGCCTGGGGGATGGGAGGACTAGTCGCTTAGCCACTGAGAATCTCCCTTTCTGGCAGAATGCCACACTGGTGGCTGAGAAGGCAGCTCTGCAGGGGCAGCTGCAGCACCTGGAGGGGCAGCTGGGGAGCCTGCAGGGACGGGCACAGGAGCTCCTGCTACAGAGTCAGCGGGCACAGGAGCACAGCAGTCGCCTGCAGGTGGGTGGCAGCCTGGGGCTCTTGTCCCCTGCCCGTTAGTGTCATTTCATGCCCTTTCCCCTACTCCAGCCAATGGCCTCATCTGCTTTCCCTCTGACCTTGGCCATCGCAAGCTGTACCTTCTCTCTTTCCTTGCCATCAGAATCCACATCTGCACCCACTCCCGTTCCCCATCATCCTAGCACCTCAGCCTTCTCCACACTAGCTGTTAGTCCTCACCTCCTTCCTGTCCCCTCCCCATGTGTCCCATCCCTGTTTTGGGCCTCTTGCATGGCCCCACCACCATGATGCCTCTCTACTGCTTTTAACCCCTGCCTGTTCCTTAGCTGTGCCTCAGCTTCCTCCATAGCTGTTCCTGCCCTCTGCCCCTACGGTCTCAGGCCATGCCTCATATTCCTTGTGGGCTGGGTGCCCCACTGCAGTGGTCCTCCCCACCTGTTTCACCCTAGGCTGAAAAGTCAATGATGGAGCTGCAGGGTCAGGAGCTGCGCAGGAAGCTGGGGGTGCTGGAAGAGGAGGTGCGGGCAGCGAGACGGGCCCAGGAGGAGACTCGTGGGCAGCAGCAGGCTCTGCTTCGGGACCACGAGTCCTTGGTGCAGCTGCAGCGAAGGCAAGAGACAGAGCTGGAGGGACTGTTGGTACGGCACCGAGATCTCAAGGCCAATATGAGAGCCTTGGAGCTGGCCCACCGTGAGCTTCAGGGCCGGTGAGTCTCCTCAAATGTCCCACTTCTCTCCCAGTCATGCTTACTTGCCTGTCTTCCTCAGCAGGTCTGACCCAAGGGGATATCCCATTCTTCAAGTATCTATCCTACTGCTCCTCTCTTGGGGGCTCGGGCTCCCCACTTTAAGGCTGTGAATGGTAGCACCTTGCATGGTGTTCTGCTTTGGGCCTTTGCTGGGGTGTTGTGCTTTTGCTTAGGAGATGTCAGACTTTCAGATCCCCACAATGCAGTGCCTACTTGTCAAGGCTGCAGCCCCTGTGGTCCGTTGGGACCCTTGTTCATACAGGCATGAGCAGTTGCAGGCCCAGCGGGCCAGTGTGGAAGCACAAGAGGTGGCCTTACTGGCAGAGCGTGAGCGCCTGATGCAGGACGGACATCGGCAGCGAGGCCTGGAGGAGGAGCTTCGGAGACTTCAGAATGAGCACGACAGGTACTAGGTCTGGTGCAGCCCTGCCCTCCACCCCCCAGATCAGCATTCCCACATGTCAAGTGGGTTAGGGTGGGTTAGTCACTGTCCCTGCATGTCCTGCTTCACCTCCTTTCTGTGGGTGTGGTCTTCCTGGTTCTCGGGAGAGCAGTTGTCTTTGCCTCCAAAGAGCTCAGATGCTACTGGCTGAGGTGTCTCGGGAGCGAGGAGAGCTCCAGGGTGAACGTGGGGAATTGCGGAGTCGCCTGGCGAAGCTGGAGCTGGAGCGAGCACAACTTGAGATCCAGAGCCAGCAGCTACGTGAGTCCAACCAGCAGTTGGACTTGAGCGCCTGTCGGCTGACAACACAGTGTGAGGTGTGGCACAATTTTGGTGGCAGCCTGAGGCAGCCAAAGTAGGCAAGCCAAACTGGACAGTCCCAAGCTTGGTATTCATCCGGCTCTTTCTGCTGCCTGCAGCTTCTGACCCAGCTTCGCAGCGCGCAGGAAGAGGAGAACAGGCAGTTGTTAGCTGAGGTACAGGCCCTGAGCCGGGAGAACAGGGAGCTGCTGGAGCGCAGCCTGGAGAGTCGTGACCATCTGCATCGCGAGCAGCGGGAGTACCTGTGAGCATACAGGGGACAGGTCCCTCAGGGACCCCCAGTTCTCCCCACTCCCCATTCCTCCCATCCCACTCCTATTCCCCGACCCACGCCTCCAGTACCCAAGAGAAAAAAGTCCCAGGCATAGAGTAGTCTTACCTGCAATGTGGCGGCTCTGAGTTATACCTGCTTCTGCCAGGGCTTTGCCAGGATTTCTGTGAACCCATTCCTCTCCTCTTCCTACCAGGGACCAGCTTAATGCCTTGCGCCGTGAGAAGCAGAAGCTGGTGGAGAAAATCATGGACCAGTACCGTGTGCTGGAACCTGGGCCCCTACCCCGTACCAAGTGAGGCCCCCCCCTTCCGGAACCGGGCTCCTGCTAACCTTTGCCCTATCCTACCCTCTGACTCCCAGCTCCCCAAAAGCCAGGCTGGGGTGCAAGTCTTAGCAAGGGTTTGCCTGGCCCTTTTCATCCCCTCTCCCTTCCTTCTCCTGTTTCCTTATCCATTCTTATGCCCTCTTGCCCCCAGGAAGGGCAGCTGGCTGGCAGACAAGGTGAAGAGGCTGATTCGGCCCAGGCGGGAGGGGGCCCTCCATGGGGGGCCACGCCTGGGGGCCGATGGGGCTGGCAGCACGGAAAGCTTGGGGGGCCCCCTGGAGACGGAGCTCCCTGAGGGCAGGGAGGCAGATGGGACAGGTGGGTCTGAGGGTCTGGTGACCAGGATGTCCCTATTCCATGTCTCCCCACCTTTGGCATCTGCTGTACTGTCTGGCTTGCACATGTGCCTCCCTGCCACCTGCCTCCTCCTGCCTTGATGCTGTTGGCTGCTCTCTGCTCCAGGATTACAGAGTCCCCTGCCTGGCCTTCTCCTTTCTGCCTGTATTGCCTCCTCCCCATTTCTACACTAGCAGCAGTCACGCCTGAGACCTCAGAACAGTAGGGCACATTAGGGAAAGATTATTTATCCTTGATGGTGGTGCAGAAGTTAAGCTGAGGGACCAAAGAGGATGAGGAAGAGGCGCCTTGCCCAAGGCTCCACAGTGAGCTTGTGTGAGCCTGCAGCACGTTGGCCAGGCTCATCGGCCAGGTCTCTTCCCTTCTGTGCTCTGCTCTTCTTTCTATCTCTCTGCTTGCCTAGACCCTTCCTGTACTTCGGTGACCTCTATCCCCCATGCATGTGCCTCTCACAGGGTCCTCGTCACCAGCACCCATGCGCCGTGTCCAGAGCTCTCTCTGCATGGGGGATGAGACCCTGGCAGGTGGGCAGAGGCGGAGACTCAGCTCCCGGTTCCCTGGGGGACGAAGCTCTGCATCATTTAGTCCCGGGGACACCCCAAGGCAGCGGTTCAGACAGCGAAGGCCAGGCCCTCTGGGAGCACCCAGTGCCCACAGCAAAGGTGAGGCAGAGAGTCCCTGAATATAAGTCCCCATTATCCAGCAGACTCAGCATTTTGGGTAGGAGATGTGTTCCTCTTAGTCTCTGTGCCATTGTATGCCTTGCCCACCACTTCCTGGCTCTGTGGCCCAGTAGCTGCCTTTTGATCCCTAGGATCTGGTGTGGAATGGGATGGCTGCTCCATTAAGACCCTCTCGGAACATGAAGCAGATGCCACTGGAGAGGGTGAGTGTGTGTGTGTGTGTGTGTGTGTGTGTGTGCCCGCCCCATCTGGGGTCTCCAGCAAGCTGCACTCACCAGTTCTCTCTTCTGATGGGGAAGGATTCTTTACCAAACACCAGCTGGTATGCAGGGAACACTGTGGTGTAGAGAGGCAGACAGCAAACGCTGCCTGAAAATAATCACTGTCTACAACAGGACTGACAGCAGTACAGTTTGAACAGGGCATGGGTGGTACATGCCAGCCATCCCAGCAGCTGGGAGGCTGAGATATGAGGGTTACAAATTCAAGACCAGCCTAGACTCCATGGCAAGACCCTGTCTCAAGGGGAAAAGGAGGAAATAGGATGTGAGCTATGTGTGTATTCTTTTTCCTTTTTAGTAATCCTGACAGAAACATAAAGAGAGATAGGTACAAGGATTTTAATGACATGACTCATTTAACTCTGTCTGCCTAAATGATTACTGTTTTCAATGTGCAGTCAGTGCAAAAACAATTACAAATGAGATTTTCTTTTAAAATTTATTTTATTTTTTTTGAGGCAGAGAGTCTCACTGTGCAGTCTGGTTGGCTTGGAACTTACTATGTAGACCAGGCCAGCCTCAAACTAACAAATATCTGCCTCTCGAATGCTGGAAGTAAAGGCGTGATCCACATTCCCATGCCTGACCACCCCACCCCCCCTCTTGAGACAGGGTCTTGTTATATAGGCTTTAATGGCCTAGCTCACAGTATAGCTCAGACTGGGCTATTTGTGGCAATCCTCCTGCCTCAACTTTCTTAGTTCTGGAATAATAGTTGTGTGCCACCATCCCCATTTTTTTTTTATACAAAGTTTTGAAAGTCTAGCAAGTACTTCACACGCAAGCATATAGCAGTTTGGGCTAGCGGAGGCTCAGCCTCAGCCTGATAGGAGTCTCTAATGCTGGGGGAAGAAGTAAGTGTGTGTGTGTGTGTGTGTGTATGTCTCTGTGTGTGTATGTGAGAGTGTGTGTGTGTGTGTGTGTGTGTGTGTGTGTGTGTGGCCACACTGGGATTTGAGTGAGGGTACTGGTTGGGGATAGGCTTCAGAGAGGAGCTGAAATTTAGGGACAGCTTGGGGGCAGGCTAGAAGAGGGAGGTGGGGGGAGAGCAAGTAGACAGAAGGTTCAGGGTCCCATGGGCTGCCTTGACCATTGTCCATCTTCCTGGGAGGAAGCCTGATCCCAGCCTTTCTCTCCAGCCCTCCAGGAGCAGGAACCAGAGAAACAATTGCTTACCCCATCCCTCAGCCAGTGATACTGTGGGGACAGAAGGCTTAGGCGTGCAGCCTTCTTCCCATTGTAGGGTCAGTGGGGCTTCCAGGCAGCCCAAGAGCCGGGGGACCCGGGGACCCCAAGAAGACTCCTTGGACAAAGAGGCCTGGGCTCTCAGGTCCCCCACAGCCTATACTGGGGCTCTGAGAAGGAGCTGGGACAAGGCTGTGGATAGGGGATATGACTGGTCTGAACAGGCAGCTCCTGGCCAGGGTTCTTGCTCTGAAATACAGCCATCATCAAGGAGACGATCTCTGGGAGATTCCCCAGCTGAAGACAGCTGGCAAGAGTGGGCAAGAGAGCCCTCTGCCAGGTCTAGATGGGGAGCTAAGGCCCATTCCCTGGGGACAGGCCTGGGCTGATATTTAAGCATTGTCTGGGACACGAGGGAGAGAAGAATAAACTGTAACCCCCTGAAACTGGGCTCTGTGTCTGCTGGCTGCTCATGGGAGACTGGAGGTGCTGGGGACTTCCATCAGTATGGGCTTCTGTAGCTAGGGAGCCATGCCTGGACCAGGTAGCAAAAGGAATTATAGTGTGGCCATTTGGCCTAGTGAAAACCTGGATGTGCTGGCCAGGTAAGCAGCCAAGGGGGGGAAGGCCTGAATAGGCATTTAACGGTGCATGAGACCAGGGATCTGGGTTGTGAGACATAGTGAACTTAGTTGGCTTGACTATTTCTCAGGGCACTTCTTTTCTCTCTCCATGGCTCCCAACCTCCTCATCTTCCCCCAACCCCACCCCCTTGGGGGTTGAGCCCTGTCTCAGGGAGCTCACAGTCTGGTTGCTATAAGAGGTAGTATGTCACATCTCTGAGCTGGGTCCCTAGGATGATGACAGGGAAGGGGAACTGATACAGTTTCAGTTGTCAATTTGACACATGGGAAGAGGAAACCTAACTGAGAAATTGCCACCATCTGATTGGCATATGGGTATATCTATGGAGGCATTATCTTGATTACTAATTGATGTGGGAAGGCTCAGTCCACTGTGATGTTCCTAGGGATGATGTTACATCCCTAGGAAGATGAACCTGGGCTGTATACAAAAGCTAGCAGAGAGGCTGGAGAGATGGCTCAATAGTTAAGAGCACACACTGCTCTTCTGGAAGGCCCAAGTTCAGTTCTTAGCACCCACATTGGGCAGCTCACAGCCGTCTGTAACCCCAGCTCTAGGGAATGCCTCTGGCTCCCATGAGCACCAATTAGAAATAATAAAAAAAATCTTAAAAAAAAAAAGCTAGCTAAGCAAGCCAAAGGAAGCAAGCCAGCAAGCAGTGTTCCTTCCCGGTCTCTACCTCGGTTCCTGTTGTGACCGTTCTTGTAATTCTGGTTTCTTTGAAAAAAACACAGAAATATTATGGGAATGTATTTTAATTTTAATCCCAGGTGTGGGATATGGGGCAGATAGTTGCTGAGACTGTGTGATGTTTGGAATTCTGGGGACTTTTCAGAGGGTATATAAATGCTAGGGCCCTTGAGAGGCTGTGTGGGTTGTTGTTGGTCAGGGCTTGTTAAGTGCACAAAGAAGAAACAACAAGAAGAAATTAGAGAGAGCTGGAGAGATGGCTCAGTGGTTAAGAGCACTGACTGCTCTTCTAGAAGTCCTGAGTTCAATTCCCAGCAACCCACATGGTGGCTCACAACCATCTGTAATGGGATCTGATGCCCTCTTCTGGTGTGTCTGAAGACAGCTACAGTGTACCCATATACATAAAATAAATAAATTGGTTTTTTGTTTTTTTTTAAATGAGATATCCCGATGTCGAAGACCAAACTTACTCCAAGGAACTCAAAGGCCCTGGTCAGCAGGAAGTGGTGTAGCAATACCATCGCTCTCTTCCTGACCCTAACGTTATCACTTTCCTTCCCTTTCTGTCCTTTTTTAAATCTCTTAACTTGTGTTAGGGGGTTGAAAAGGCGGGAGAAAGGGGACAGAGAAGGGTGGAAGGAAAAAGAACCCACAAAGTAGCAAAAGACATCTACGAGTTCCTACCTCCGTGTTCCTGCCTTGGCTTGCAGGAGGACTGTAACCTGTAAGCCAGATAAAACTTTTTCCCCCAAGTTATTTTGCCAGAGTGTTTTTGTTTTTGTTTTTAAAATCACAGTCACAGAGAAGCAAACTAATATAGAAGTTGGTACCTGGAATGTGGGTGCTGCTGTGATGGACCTGACCATGTGGCTTTCATGCCATTGAGTGCTCAGAGCTTAAGGAGCTGTTGTGGGAACTAGCAGTGCAGACAATGGTGGCCTGGCTTGGGAAGTTTCAGAGTTTGTCAGGGTTGTCCATGTGATATATTTGAAATAAGAATCAGTGGAAGCAATCTGGGCTGTGGTGGTGCATGCTTTTGATTCCAACACCCAGGAGGCAGAGGCAGGTGGATCTCTGAGTTTGAGGCCAGTCAGGCCTATAGAACAAATTCCAGGATAGCTGGGGCTACACAGAGAAATCCAGTCTCAAAAAAAGAGAAAAAAGAAAAAGAAAAAGAAAAAAAAATCTGTGAAACCTTTGATTTACTGGGACAATGGGTGTTTGTTAGCTAGGGCTGAAAAATCAGTTCCTACTAATAAGATGAGTCAAAGTCTCCTGGGAAATGTCTCTCAGGGTCACCACACAGAAGCTGTGGCCTAGTGGGGCCAAGACTGCATCGTAAGCTGTCAACAGAACTTGGCAATAATATGTAAGAGTCTCCCAAATGGTACTGGGGTTTCGGAGGTATGAAAGGGTGATGGAGAACAGTTGAGGCTTGGTACCATGTGGCAGGGTCAGAGTCCCTGAAGGGAGCACAGGAGGTCTCTGGTGAAGGTGTAGTCTCAGTTACAATGGAGACCTCAGGACATGGGAGATGCCAGGACTGTGAGACAAATGTCAAGGACAGCAGCAGTTGTGGGAAGAAGCTGACCTCAGCCTTCAAGACAAGCTATGTGTTCTGTGGATGGCAGGCCAGAGAGCAGAACTGCTTCAGTGATTTGAGGCCAGAAGAGCATGCGTGAGTCCAACACGCTGGGTACTGACTTTGCTATCACTACTCAGTGTTGGGGTTAGCTTGATCTGATTGTGTCTGTGTCCTGGTTTTTCCCTTTTGAAATAAGAAAGTATGTCAGGGGCTGGAGAGATGGCTCAGTGGTTAAGAGCACTGACTGTTCTTCCAGAGGTCCTGAGTTCAGTTCCCAGCAACTACATGGTGGCTCACAACCATCTGAAATGGGATCTGATGCCCTCTTCTGGTGTGTCTGAAGACACATACAGTGTACTCATATAAATAAAATAAATAAATCTTTTTAAAAAGTATGTCAATAGTTTAGACTTTACAGTAGCCCACATTTAAGAGACTAGATTTTTTCTTTTTTAAAAAAGATAATCTAGACTATCAAGTTATTGTAATTTTTTTTTTTTTGGAGACAGGGTTTCTCTGTGTAGCCCTGGCTGTCCTGGAACTTGCTCTGTAGGTCAGACTGGCCCCAAACTCAGAAATCCGCTTGCCTCTGCCTCCTGAGTGCTGGGATTAAAAGTGTATGCTGCCTTTTTTTTTTTTTTTTATTGTGATATTAACATGAGATCTTAGGGACAAATAAGAAAGGAAAGGTTATGCTTTAACAGAGACAAGTTGACAAGGGGTGAAATGTCATAGTTCTTTTGTCAAACTAGACACCTAGGAAGAGGAAACCTCACAGCTGAGGAAGTGCTTCCATAAGATTGGCCTATGAGCATATTTTCAGAGGCATTTTCTTGATTGCTAATTGATTATAGGAAGGCCTAAGTCACTGTGGGTGGTACATCCCTAGGTAGATGGGCTTGGATTATGCAATAAAGCTAGCTGAGCAAGTCAAGGGACACAGGTCAGTCAGCAGTGCTCCTCATAAGCAGCACTCCTCCCTGGCCTCTGCCTCAGTTCCTCTCTCCAGGTTCCAGCCTTGAGTTCCTGCCTTGACTTCCCTCAGTTCTGGGCTGTAATCTGTAAACCGAATAACTGCCCCTTCCCCAAGCTGCTTTCACTCAGAATGTTTTATCACAGCAACAGAGAAGCAAACTAATGCAGGGACAATTAGACCGGGTGGCAGGATGTGAGTCAGGGCACCTGAGGCTGCCCGAGGGAGGGTGGGGCTCCCTGGGAAAGGTGGGGTGGGGTCCTTGAGCAATCAGCTCCCTCTTAAATTCTTTTTGAAATTACATTTATTTTATATTATGCCATATGTTTGCACTGTCTGTAGGTGCAGTCATTTAGATCTAAGGGCAGCTTGTGGAAGTCAGTTCTTTCTTTCTACAATATGGAGGGAAACCAGGCATCCAACTCAGATGGTCTCCTTTGGGGCAAAAGCAACTTTACCCATGTAAAGTGGCTTCCTGTTTTTGAAGTGTACTCTCAAGATGCCCATTGCTGGCCCAGCATCAAGAGCCTAGGGTTCCTATGTTCAGGGAATATAAAGATCTCTACTGTATTTGCTGAGCTTAACGAGTGGTCCTAAAGAAGGAGGTGGCCTGTGATTTGTGTCAGTTGGCTAAGGGGAGCAGAAGAGGCAAGGCTGCCACGTGGGAAGGAGGTCTCCATAAGCCTGGGTGGGCAGGCCTTCTCAAATCCTGGGACACAGACCTCTAGTGTCCTGCATACCCTGATGGACAGACACCTGGCTAGGAGGCTTACTCCAGCTGCAGCCGCATGTCATCCAAAGGCCCTGCACGACTCTCACTGGTCCCGGGGCCGGGAGACCCTGCTACCCTCTCAGGCTTCCCACCCGCAGCCCCGTTCCGTCACGTTCCAGCCGCCTGACTCAGGCCGCACGGGGCGGGGAGCCGGGAGGCGGTGCTGGCGCCCGCTCGGCCCCGGAGGCGGCACCAGGAAGCACCCGCCCCGGCCGGGGCCGCCATGTAACCGGCGCCGCCCGGAGCCCCAGCTGCGCGGGCCCCAGCGACCCGCCCGCCATGGGAGACGAGGATGAGGACGAGGGCTGCGCCGTGGAGCTGCAGATCACCGAAGGTGGGTGCCGGATACCGAGGCGACTGCCCCGGACGGGTGGCAAGAGTCAGCGACCCGCTGGGCTCATTCACCCCCTTGTGCCCGCAGCCAACCTAACCGGGCATGAGGAGAAGGTGAGCGTGGAGAACTTCGCGCTGCTCAAGGTGCTGGGCACGGGAGGTGAGAAACCGCGTTCTCTGGGCTAGTGCCCTGACATGGTGCTTTGGGCCTTCTGCCCGCCCACTCGCCTGGACCTGGGCCTGGGCCTGGTCGCTGGGGAGGTCCCCCCACCCTTTCCCGGCATAGCTCCCCTTGCCCGCCCCGCCCTACCGTACCAGGGTTCCGTGCCCACTTGCAGGGTGTCCACGTTGACAGGACTCTTCTCTGCAAAGTCTTTTGCGTGCATGCCCCCTGCCGCGATTTCCTAGTCTCTTTGGGGTTTTGACTCCCTCCCAAGAGCTTTGCATAGCTTCTCCCCTTCTCTTGCGAGCCCCACTCTTGTATGTTGCAAATCCTCCAGCCCGGGTGTGCACATCCCTCCGCTGTCTAGGAGTGCGCCTTTGCCTCCGGTGCCAGCGTTTTCATCTTTTCTCAGCTCTCTTGATCATCCCAGGTTTGCAGTGCCCCGCCCCCTCCCCGCCCCGCAGGCCTTCTGGAGTTGCAAACTCCCCAGGCTAGTTTGCACTGCACATTGCTTCTCAGACTTAACTGAGCACCCTCCAGGGAGGGCTTACCTTTTCCTTAGAAGGCTCTCTCAGCCTTTTGCACCCCTCTTCCCACCAGTCTGCACCACCCTCGCACTTACAGCCCACCTAACAAACGCTTGCTTGGTTGCTGCTCCCACAGCCTACGGGAAAGTGTTCCTGGTGCGGAAGGCGGGTGGGCACGATGCGGGCAAGCTCTATGCCATGAAGGTGCTACGCAAGGCGGCGTTGGTGCAGCGCGCCAAGACGCAGGAGCATACCCGCACCGAACGTTCGGTGTTGGAGCTGGTGCGCCAGGCACCCTTCCTGGTCACACTGCACTATGCCTTCCAGACGGATGCCAAGCTGCACCTCATCCTGGGTGAGGACCTGTCATATCTCAGCTTTGGAGGGGGACGGGAGTTAGGCAAGGCTACCTTGTAGGGGAACATCTCAACTTCTCCTGCACCCCCAGACTATGTGAGCGGTGGTGAGATGTTCACTCACCTCTACCAGCGCCAGTACTTCAAGGAGGCTGAGGTTCGAGTGTATGGGGGAGAGATTGTGCTGGCCCTGGAACACCTGCACAAGGTAAGAGAGGGCCCTGGCTTTTGGCTGCTCTCTGGGGACTGCCCTGAACCTAATGAGGGGCTTCCTGTTTCAGAAGTGGCCTGGGTGGGGACCTTGAAAGAACTGCTTGTCTTGGCCTCCGGGCATGAAACAGCACTACCTGAAAGGGTCTTCTGCTCCAGAACCTTCTGGAAGGGACTTTCCTCCAACAGGAACTTAGGCTAACCTTCATCGGACTTCCTTAAGTGGTGACCTCAGACCTCAGTCCCCAAGGCCTCTGAAATGGGGCTTTTTGTTCACACTCTTGGAGGCCTTGGGGCCTGTGTACGGGACTTCTCGCTTTATACCTTCCGAGGCCCTTCTCGATTCCCTCATTTGTTTTTATTGTGTGTATGTGTGGTGTGTGTAGGTGCATATGTACCAGAGCACATATGAGAGTCAGATTCTGTGACACTAATGATCTCCTTTCACCCTTATGTGGGTTCTGGGATCAATCTCAGCACTCTGTCTGCTGACCCATCTCGATGGCCCCCAGTTTAACTCTTTTCCCTTAGCCATCTCATGTAGCCCAGGCTGGCCTTGAAATCCCTATGTAGTCAAAAATGACCTTGAACTTTTGATCCTGCAGCCCCTGTCTCTTTGAAACTGAGAGTACAGGCTTGTCCATCACGCCCAGTTTCATGGGGTGCTGGGGATCCAACCCAGGGCCCCGTGCCAGGCACTCTGCTAACCAGTCCCACCCAGCCCCAACCCTTACTTTTTTCTCTTTTCTCTCTTCCTTTTCTTCTTTCTTTGTTTGTTTTGAGGGTCTTACTTTGTAACCCAGCTCTCCTGGTAATCACTGACTAGCCTAGGCTGACCTGCCCTAGCCTCCTGTGTAGTAGGCTGACAGGCATGAGCTTACATGCCTGGATCCAGTGGCTTTTCTTAACTAATAACTAGCTCTGCACCAGCTTCATCCTGCCCTGGAGATCACCCTGCAGGCTAAAGATCTTCAGGGCATCTCTTTATCCTAAGTGGGGACCTGCAGGGCTGTGACTGTGTAGGTGTCTATGAGAGGAACACTCAGTGTCCTATCTGCTTCTGCCAGCTGGGCATCATCTACAGAGACCTGAAGCTGGAGAACGTCTTACTTGACTCAGAAGGTCACATCGTCCTCACAGACTTTGGGCTGAGCAAGGAGTTCCTGACTGAGGAGGTGAGTGGACGGCAAGCTTGGCCCATGGTCCTCCCAGCCAGACCTTTGACCTGCTCCCTCCCAATCAGTCCCCTGGGGGCCGCAGAGTGGTCGGGTACCAAGGTTCCCACTGTTTTCTCAGCATCTTCTAAAGTTGAGCAAGTTCTGCTCTAAGCCTTTAGGGCCTTTGGGGTAGAGGTGAAATTAAGGTATCCAAATGGGTCCTCTTGGCTTCTCAGAAAGAGCGGACCTTCTCCTTCTGTGGCACAATTGAGTACATGGCTCCCGAAATCATCCGAAGCAAGACTGGTCATGGCAAGGTGGGTTGTCAGGGTGAAGATGGCAGGGGTGGGGCTAGTGCACAAGGCCTTCACTCTGGCCCTGCCCCATAGGCTGTGGACTGGTGGAGCCTGGGTATCCTGCTCTTCGAGCTGCTGACAGGGGCCTCACCCTTCACACTGGAGGGAGAGAGGAACACTCAGGCCGAAGTGTCTCGGTAAGTTGTACAGGTCATGGAGGGTAGCTGAGGGCTATACGGCCTGCCTGGGCTGGGCTGGGAGGGGGCTTGCTGCCCCTGACACCCCACCCATCCTCCCAGACGGATCTTGAAGTGCTCTCCTCCCTTCCCCCTCCGGATTGGGCCTGTGGCACAGGACCTGCTTCAGAGACTGCTGTGTAAAGACCCTAAGAAGAGGTTGGGCGCAGGTCCCCAGGGTGCACAGGAAGTCAAGAGTCACCCCTTTTTCCAGGTGAGGCTTTAATCTATGATCTCATAGATCCTTCACCTCTCAAGGCCTGGCTACAGCATGAGGAACACAAATGTATTCCATCTTTTCTGATGTTATACACAATAAGGGGCCAAAGGGCAGAATGCACAGACTCCACTGTCCTCAAGACAAGTTCACTGGGCAGCTCCCTGGGAATGTGTGAACCAGCATGGAGCCTTCACATTTGACCTCACCATATGGGGTTTCCTAGCTGTTGTCTTCTTCTGTTTCTATATAGGCATCCGATTTGCCATCTATCTGACATAGCAACAAGAGCATCCATTTGTGGGTATCTCTTGTGGCCAGGCATTCTGTCTCCATGCTAGGATCCTGGCCTTGGAAGGCCTCCAGGGTTCCTCTCAGACCAGAGTCTTCCTCTCCCAGGTCTGCATGGCCCCAGGTAGAGGCATGGGCAGGATTGGAACCCAGAATGAAGCTGACCAGGGTCCACTTCCTTCAGGGAATTTCTGGAACACTCCCAAACCCAGACGTCGTGCTGGGAGAGTGCTCACCTGTCACCCTGCAGAAGCCCCCAGGTCTTTGAGGCTGGACACTTGAAACTGGTACCCTCTCCCTTCTGCCCTTTTTATTTCTATGAGTACACTGCAGCTGTCTTCAGACACACACCAGAAAAGTGCATCGGATCCTGTTACAGATAATTGTGGTTGCTGAGAATTGAACTCAGAACCTCTGGAAGAGCAGTCAGTGCTCCTGACCGCTGAGCCATCTCTCCAACCCCCTTCTGCCCTTTCTTTGGACAAGATCTTTGGAGGCTACTGCACATACACATTTACCTGACCCTGCACACATACAAACACACACATATATTTATGTGCACATACGATGGGGTGGTGGTGGTAAGAAGTTTCTTACATAAAAGAAATCCAGACCAGACCAGGTTGTCTTTGAGAATCCATTCTCTCTCTCTCTCTCTCTCATTCCTTCATATTTAGATATGGCATCCATTTCTAGGGTTGCTTTGTGACTCCAAAGGGATGACTATGTAGACTGCTTCCCAGGCAGGAAGCAGGAGGAAGAAGGGCAGGGTTTGCAAGTTTCTCACCTTCCCTTCTAGGTGCTTTCCTAGGCTCCACTTGACAGTGTTTGCTTGCAAGCTATTGGGCACCAGCTACAAGGAGGTGTCTTTAAGATGGTGCATCTTGGTTGTAATGGGGTTATGGCGCTAAAAAGACAGGGAAATGGATGTTGGCAGAAGCTTAGCTGGTCCTGTCACATTAGCTTAAGCATGTAAAAGGGCAGGTGCTCACTCCCAGAAGGGAGGACAACGTGTAGGAATCGGTTTTTTCTTCTTCTACTGTGTGTGTTCCAGGGAGCAAGCTCAGGCTGTCAGACGTGGGGGTGAGTGTCTTCATCCAGGGAGTTCCCTGTGCTTTTAGTCTCCTTGTCATTAGGAGTATCAATTTTCCAGTCACTGGTCTGAGTGCCACATGGTAATTTACAAATACATAGGTTGCAGAATGGCTAAGAAAGGGTTAAAGAGGCTTCCCTGCTGAGGTTGTCCTGAAGGCACTGAGCAGATGCAGGGTAAGGCATCAGGCTGTTTCTGGGCCCAGTCTGAAGTGTGCTGAATGTCACTGAAGGAGAAGCTATGTGGAGCTTGGGGGAGAGGCAAGAGTCCTCTGCTGTGGCAATTTTCCTGGGTGAGGTTGTCACCTATGACCCAGTGACTAGTTAGCAGGCCAGCCACAGTTTGGTCTTGGGATCCTTCTCTTCACAGTCCCAGGGGAAGGATTTCCTTTAGATGATATGTTCAAGTGTCTGATTGTTCTAACATCCCTCCAGGGTCTCAAACTCCCTGTGTAGCTGAGGATGACCTTGTGTTTCTGATTCTCCTGCCTCTACCTCCCCAGTTTTAACATTATAGACATGCTCAGTTTATGCATTCTGAGGATCAGACCCCGGTTCTGTGCACATCTAGGGAAACACACTACCACCTGAGCTTCGCCCTCAGCTCAGGGCTTGCTCAGGTGTCCTTATTTATTAGATACAAATATTTATCAGCTTGTGCCTCTGGCTGTGCTGGCAGATGGCAGTTGTTCACTTGTATAAACGAGATGTAACATTCATTTTTTTTTCTCAGCAGTTAGATTCAAAATGGAGTAACTCACATCAAGGCTGTGTCATTATAAAGTAGTCGTTCAAGGTTAAGCACAGTCTGAAAGGTTCTGTTCCATACCACAGAGGAAGCAGAGTGAATCAGCTTATTCTCAACTCTCACCCTTCACCTTCCTCTTCAGGGTCTGGATTGGGTTGCTCTGGCTGCCAGAAAGATCCCAGCCCCATTCCGGCCTCAGATCCGCTCAGAGCTGGACGTGGGGAACTTTGCGGAGGAATTCACTAGGCTGGAGCCTGTCTACTCCCCTGCTGGCAGCCCTCCACCTGGGGACCCTAGGATCTTTCAAGTGAGTGGGAACCTACAGGACCCCAGATGGAGTAGATGCAGGACACTATTGCCTGCTTCAGTCCTGCTGGCAAAGTCACTGCACAGACCGTGGGTGACTCTGAGGACACATCTCCCCAGACTTTTCCACTTTCTAGGGGTGCCTGATGTTGTCAGTTACAGAAGTCACCATTGGTGTGTTTGATGACTTTGTATTTCATACTAACATCTGCTCACCCCTTTCAAACTTTTATTCAGTTATGATTTACTTATTTATTATGGGCATAGGGATTTTGTCTGCTTGCATGCTTATGCACCATGAACATTCCTGGTGCTCAAGGAGGTTAGAAGAGGGTGTCAGATCCCTTGGGACTGCACTGCGGACAGTTGTGAGCTACCATGTTGGTGCTGGGAATCAAACCCAGGTCCTCTGGAAGAACAGCCCGAGTTCTTAACTGCTGAGCCATTTCTCCAGCCCCTGTTCCCCTTTATATAGTAGGGATTAAACATAGGGCTTTACTTGTGCTGAGGAACGCTCTGCCACTGAGCCATGCCACTACCTCCTTTTTATTTTGAGACATGGCCTTGATGAGTTGCCTAGGCTGGCCTTGAACTTTCTACCTTACTGCTTCAGTCTCCCAAGTAGTTGAAGTCTGGGTCAGTGCCTCCGGGCCTGGCTTTTCGTTTCCTTTCCATTCCACCATTTCCTCGTTATTGAAAAATATTGCTTTCGGGTCTAAAGAGATTACTCGATAGTTAAGAGCACTGGCTGCTCTTGTAGAAGACAGGAGTTCGATTCTCAGCAGCTACAACCATCTGCAGCTACAGGATCTGACGCCCTCTTCTGGCCTCTGACGGTACTGCAGAAATGTGGTGCCTAGACATGCATGCAGGCAAAACACCCACACATATAGAATAAATAAACTGAAAAATATTGCCTTCAATTATTAAGGGCGGAGGATGTAGGTCAGTTGGTAGAGAGCTTGCTCAGTGTATGTGAAGCTTGGGTTTAGTCGCAGCACTGCATAAGCCGGGCTGTTGCTGCCACCTGTAATCCCAGCACTCAGGAAGCAGAGGCAGGAGGATCAGGAGTTCAGGGTGATCCTTAGCTACAAATGGAGTTTTGAAGCCAGCTTGGGATATATGAGACTCAGTCTCAGAAATTATTAATAATTTTCAAACTTGCTAAGTGGGCACTCAGGGACGAGATGGTATGGTTGTACCATAGCCCAGCACACTTCCGTAGAAACTGAGGACTGAGTGGCAAGACTTGCCTTAGCCCGGCCTCCAGGGCCCCGGGGTGATATGGTCCTGTGTCAGCTGCTTACCATTCTCCCACCTGATGTTCCACAGCACCACTGAACTTTCTAGAGGTTCCCAGGCACACCTCTATTTTGCCTGCTCCAGAGCAGCCAACTGGCAAGCTCCCCATCGGTTTAAACCACCTGGCTCGCTGAGATTTCTTTTCCTGTGCATTGCCCTTGAGCTCAGCACCCACTGCTGAGCAATTTGACAAGACTGGTCTGGAAGTCCATAAGGATTGGGATTAATCCCTGTGTCTCTCAGGCCTAGGGCTCAGGTCCAGACGGTAGAACATAGTTTAAATATATTAAATAAAAACAGAACAATATTGAGTAGGATGGATCCAGCCAGGTATGATGGTATTACACTGGTCATCCCAGCACTCAGAGGACTGAGGCGCAGAGTAAGACTCGGTTGAGTCCCTATAAGGTGGTCTGGGCACTGGGAATGAACCAGTGACCTTAACAGGAGACAGTACTACCCACATGGAGTCTGGTTTAAAGAAACCAGTAGTGCAGAATGGTAATGTACACCCGTAATTCCAGCACTGGGAGACTGAGGCAGGAGGATGGATGTGAGTTTGAGGTCAGCCTGGGCTACATGGTGAGTACCAGGCCAACCAAGGCTACATAACTTGACCTGTCTCAAAACAAAGCGAAGACTGGTCAGTGGTGGTACAGGCCTTTAATTTCAGCACTCAGGAGGCACAGTCAGTGGGATCTCTGTGAATTCAGACCAGCCTGGTCTACACAGTAAGACCCAGCCACAAAACAAATTAACAAACTCAAACAACAACTAAACCAAAACAGTAACAACAGAACTTTGCTCTTTTGGTTTTTTTCAAGACAGGGTTTCTCTGTGTAGCCTTGACTATCCTGGAACTCACTCTGTAGACCAGGCTGGCCTCAAACTCAGAAATCCACCTGCCTCTGCCTCCCAAGTGCTGAGATTAAAGGCGTGCACCACCACTGCCCGGCTACAACAGAAGTTTGAAATTGCAAAGGTGTGGCTCTATATGAAAGGCAAAGGCGGGCTTTCTATGCTCTTTGCCTCTCAGTACCCTTCCCCCTCGCAGCACCCCTCCCCCTCACGGAGGAGGCCAGGGTCTGGCTTGAAGAATAGTTGTTTTTCCCCCTTAGCAGATATTGCTGAATTATCTTAAGCTAAGTGTGTATGATAACAGGTGCAGCCCTGTGTACAGTCCTGGGCCACTAGTCTGTGCTAGGTACTTGGGGGTAGAAGCCTGTCACTGTGATGAGAGAAGTGTGGTGTCGCACACTAAGAGGGTCGGCATGGCCCCAAGTGATCATAAACACGGTGGGATAAAATGTGTCCGCACAGGCCGTGTGAGCCCAGATCTAAGAATGCCCCTAACTGCCCCTCTGTGGATGGACTCCACCCTCGGCACAGCAGCGCCTGCGGGCATCCACCCCTGACACTCATCTTTGCAGGGATACTCCTTCGTGGCTCCGTCCATCCTCTTTGACCACAACAATGCAGTGATGGCTGACGTGCTGGAGGCACCTGGTGCTGGATACAGGCCTGGCAGGGCAGCAGTTGCCAGGAGTGCCATGATGCAGGTGGGCTGGCCTGGGACGAGGTGGTATTGGCTTTGTTGGAGTCCTCTGGGTTAGGGGACTCTGGCCTGGTTCCACCGGTTACTGGCGGTATGATTTGGGTGTAGGCAGGCCATGACACGGCCACTCATATCCAGCGTAAGAATCTAATGGGCCCTCTTTACCTCCAGGACTCGCCTTTCTTCCAGCAGTATGAGCTGGACCTTCGGGAGCCAGCGCTGGGGCAAGGCAGCTTCTCTGTGTGTCGGCGATGTCGCCAGCGCCAAAGCGGCCAGGAATTTGCTGTCAAGATCCTCAGCCGCAGGTGGGAGCCGGATGTGGGCAGAGCCCGCCATAGAGGACTAGGGATAAGGGCTCAGTAGGTCATTGTAACCCCTCCTGCCTTGTCCCAGGCTGGAGGAGAACACTCAGCGAGAGGTGGCTGCCCTTCGCCTGTGCCAGTCACACCCCAATGTGGTGAAGCTGCATGAAGTGCTTCATGACCAGGTGACCAAGGCTTGTTAGGGAAGGCCTGTGGAGTGGGGGATGGTAGAGAAGAGAGACCCCAGAAGTGGAATCTGAGGGGTACAGGGCCTGAGGATTGCGGGACACTGCTGAGGATGAAGCTGGGGAGGAATGTGAGGAGGGTGCTCAGGAAGCGGGATTTATGGGATGGGCGTGGTTAAACTCGGATTAAAAAGTGAGGTCCTGAAAAGTTGTTAGTTTGGGGGGTAGCGTGTCCAGGAATATGGGGCTTCCGGGATACCCGGGCGGGCAGGTGGTGGCAGTGACCCGCCTCGCCTTCCGCAGTTACACACTTATCTGGTTCTGGAGTTGCTGCGGGGTGGGGAGCTGCTGGAGCACATCCGCAAGAAGCGGCTCTTCAGCGAGTCGGAGGCCAGCCAGATCCTGCGGAGCTTGGTGTCCGCTGTGAGCTTCATGCACGAGGAGGCCGGCGTGGTGCACCGGGACCTGAAACCCGAGGTAGGTGCGGAACCCGGGCGGTGGAGCAGGACTGCCTAGTGTGCTGGGCCCTTCCCCTGAGTGTCGCTCGCCTCCCTCCGGTAGAACATCTTGTATGCAGACGACACGCCCGGGGCCCCAGTGAAGATCATCGACTTCGGGTTCGCGCGACTGCGGCCCCAGAGCCCGGCGGGACCCATGCAAACGCCTTGCTTCACACTGCAGTACGCTGCGCCCGAGCTGCTGGCACAGCAGGGCTACGACGAGTCCTGCGATCTATGGAGCCTGGGTGTCATTCTGGTAAGGTTTTAGGAGGAGCTGGGGTTAATTTTCCCGAGGCAGGGGACCAGGTCTGTTAGTGGGGTTAGCATGTCTCTAAGATACTGGGACTGAGGGTCCATCACTTTTGGTCCCTGCAAGTGGAGAGGGTGGAGGTGCTGTGGATGGTGAGGATGCAGCCTCCCCCTCGCAGCCTAGACTGGTCTCACTCCTTTTTCTCCTCCTAGTACATGATGCTGTCTGGGCAGGTTCCCTTCCAAGGGGCCTCTGGCCAGGGCGGACAGAGTCAGGCAGCTGAGATCATGTGCAAGATCCGCGAAGGGCGCTTCTCACTGGATGGGGAAGCCTGGCAAGGTGTGTCGGAGGAAGCCAAGGAGCTGGTCCGAGGTGAGGAGCTGGAGGACTTGGGGAGGGAAGGTCATGAGGTTATTTATGAAAGGCAGGCGAATCTCCAGATCAGGGACAGGTGCAGGAGCAGAGTGAGTCTCCCTTCCTAGCATGCCCCTGCCTTACCACCAGGGCTACTGACAGTGGACCCCGCCAAGCGGCTGAAGCTGGAGGGGCTGCGTAGCAGCTCATGGCTTCAGGACGGCAGCGCGCGCTCCTCGCCCCCGCTCCGCACGCCGGATGTGCTGGAGTCCTCTGGGCCAGCAGTGCGCTCCGGGCTCAATGCCACTTTCATGGTAAGGGGCGAGCCGCTGGTGGGCGGAGCCCGCCTTTGATGGGTTAGGGGGTCCTGACTTCTGGAGGCTGGAAGCCTGGGGCTTGTAGATCTGACATTTGTGGGATGTGCGCCAAGGCGACGATTAGCAAACCCAAATCAGGTAGGGTGGAGACATTCATCCTCTCCTTTCCCAGGCGTTCAACCGAGGCAAGCGCGAGGGCTTCTTTCTGAAGAGTGTGGAGAATGCACCTCTAGCCAAGAGGCGCAAGCAGAAGCTCCGGAGCGCAGCCGCCTCCCGCCGGGGCTCCCCGGTGCCTGCCTCATCCGGTCGTCTACCAGCCTCTGCCTCCAAGGGGACAACTCGCCGAGCCAACGGCCCCTTGTCTCCTTCCTAGCTCCTTCCACTGTGACCCCCTGCCCTTTAGGAGCTCTGACCCGGGAGCCTGGTGCTGCCACCAGACCCTTGCCAGCGGCCCTCACTCTGATCCCCAGGAATTGCCCTCCCCTCCACACCCACTTCCAGACAGAGCAGAAGTATTTTTATAAGCAGAGTTTTTAAAAAATGTCTTACCAGATAAGAGTTGGGGGCACAGGGAAGCAACTGTTGTGAGAAAAAGTGGGGTGTGGGGTTCCCCTTCCCGGCTCCTGATGCTGTCTCATCAGGAGAGAGAAGGCCCCTTCCCTTCCAGGGGCTACTCTGCTAAGATAGGGCATCCAATCCTGTCCCTAAGTACACAGTTGCCATGGGAAAGAAATCAGGAGCCCCTATCCTGTGCTTCCCTGGGACTTTGCCCCTAGGAGGGGATACCCACCAATGTCACTTTATGGACCGTGTGCAATGATGTTCACCAAAGACCTGTGTTGGGAATGAGAGAGAGACCCTGGGGGACCTCTAGAGCATTTCTGAGATACATCACTTTTATGTCACCGGCTTCTCCACTAGTGGGGCTAAGGAAGGAGGTAGGGGCTCCCCTAGGGGAGCCCCTTTCTCCTTTACCCATTCCTCATGGGCACAGCTGCTTCTGGCTGCAGGTGGAGCCTTGGGGTTCTGGGCTGGGCATCCACAGTTGCTGCCTCAGCCCCTCTAGGCTGTGCCTTTGACTTTAAAATAAAACTCCATCCAGTGCTGCATTTGGATCTTTGGTTTGTGTTCATGGAGAGGGTGTGGTAGACCTTTGAGAGGGTGTCAAGAAGCCAGTCACTTAGCTGTATGTTGGTGTGACCTGTGTATGCAGGTGTGCATGCATATGTGTGTGTTTGTGTGTGTAGCCCTGAGGCCCTCACAGCTCATCTTTCCTCCATGGCTCTTCATCTTTAATTAATTAATTAATTAATTCCAAAACAGGGTTTCTCTGTGTAGCCCTGGCTGTCCTAGAACTTGCTCTGTAGACCAGCCTGGCCTTGAACTCACAGAATTCCAGAGATCTGCCCATCTCTGTCTCCCAAGCCCTGGGACTAAAAGCAAGTGTGCCCTCTCCCCTAGCTAATTAATTTTAAGACAGGGTCTCTACATAGCGTTGGATGTCCTAGAACTCAGTATGTAACACAGGTTGGCCTCAAATTCATAGAGATACATCTGCCTCCATTTTCCAAACGCTGGCATTAAAGGTGTGTCCTGGGCTGGAGAGATGGCTCAGCGGTTAAGAGCAATGACTGCTCTTCCGAAGGTTGTGAGTTCAAATCCCAGCAACCACATGATGGCTCACAACCATCCGTAATGAGATCTGATGCCCCCTTCTGGGGTGTGTGACGACAGCTTCAGCGAGTGGGGCCAGAGTGAGAAGAAAAGATGTCTGAAGACAGCTACGGTGTACTTACATATAATAAATAAATAAATCTTTAAAAATATATTTTAAAAAATAAATAAAGGTGTGTACCACCTTGGTGAGCCTCCATCTTTATTTTTTTGAGACAGTGTCTCTCACGGACCCTGAGCTGGTCTACTGGGCAGGCTCCCATGGCTTTTTATGTGGGTTTTGGGGATTCCAGCTCATGTCCTCCTAATGCAGGCACTTTGCAGACCCACTTGGCTCCCCAGGCCCATCATTTTGTTTCATCTGCATGTGTGTGCCTGTTTTCATTAACATGGGTGCACATGTGTTCAGGTGTACACGTGCATTTGTGCAGAAACCCAAGGGACATTGGGAGTCTTCCTCAGTTACCCTCAGCCTTACTCACTGAATCCAGATATTGCAGATAGGGCTGGTTCAGCCAGCTCCAGAGATCACTACTTAGCCTTCTGGGCCACCATGCCCACACCACATTTATGGGACCCTGGGGATTATAATTTACTCAGCTGAGCTCCCACCCCTTCTGCTAATCCTACCCCCCACCCTGTCATTTTGCTTTTGTTCTTTGAGATCCACTACCTCAGGCTGTTCTGGAACTCACTATGTAGTTTCGGATTATCTGGGCCTGGAATGCCTTTCTCCCTGCTTCCGCTTCCTGAGCGTGTTCGCCACTGTGACCCACCTGGTACTTCATGCATGCTGGGAAAGCACTCAGCCATCTCCTGGCTTTTAAAAAAATTTTTTATTTCCGTTATTTTACTTCATGTGTAGGGTGTTCCAACTTGTATGTCTGTGTACCACATATATGTGCTGCCGTCTGAAATCAGAAGCGGGGTTCAGATCCCCAGGGATTGCAGTCATAAAACAGTTGTGAGCTGCCATGTGGGTGCTGGGAATCAAGCCCAGGCCCTCTGGAAGAGCAGTAAGTGCTCTTAACCTCAGAGCTATGTCTCCAGCCCTGCTCTTGGGTTTTTGACACCAGCCAAACTTATCTCATGCATGGGTCTCAGAAGCTCTGGCCAGGTTTGTGATTAGTAGATAACTCAACTTTAACTCCCTTAAGCAAAAATACAAACCCATTTTAGGCTCTTGAAACAATGAACTTGACTCAGCTTCTGGCCAGGCCTGGTGTGGGTAAAAACAGTGCCCTGGACCATGCTCCCCAATGTTCCCTCTTTATTCAATCCCCAGCAGTACTTGGGCCTGGAGAACTCATTGAAGCAGCGGTTCTCAACCTTCCTAATGCTGCAACCCTTTAATACAGATCCTCATGTCGGGGTGACCCCAACCATAACATTATTTTTGTAGCTACTTCCTAACTGTAATTTTGTGACTATTAGGAATCATAATATAAGTATCTGTGTTTTCTGATGATCTAAGGTGACCCTCAGGAAAGGATCATTCAACACCCCCAAAGGGGTGACAACCCACAGGTTGAGAACTGCTGCCTTAAGGCAAGATGAGGCTTAGCAAGCTCTGGCTACAGACTGAAATCAGGTGATAGGCTCTTAGGAAGTCTTGGAGCTGTACTCTATCCGACGCCGTTAAGTCATGTGGCCATCCCATTTTAGTCAAGAATGCCATTTGCTGATTAGCTTATGGCTGTGGCATAGTTGATTAGCTATGAACATGGACTTGGCCTTTCAAGGCTCCTTGAATGGAGAGTAGGAGACTTAGCAGCTTCTTCAGTGACCTGTCAGTGGGGAGAGCAGCCTCCTCTCAGTGCAATCATACTCGTTTCTGGGGCAGCTATGGTCTGAGCACCGTTGGTGCATGGCTATGCTGTCCCAGCCTTGTCTGGCTCATTTCCCCCATGCTTCCTGAGCTGTGCAGTGAGACTGTTGATCTCTTGGAGGTAGTGGTACCTGGATGCCTGGAAGTGGGAGTGAGGTTCCTGGAGTTTCCAATGTCAGGGTGAAGCTAGGTGGGTCTTGGAGGCAGGGCTGCTGGTATGGGTGGTTGGCATCCTCAGGGAACACACCTCTGGCTGCTGTGGGGTGCTCAGCTATGTCCCTCCCAGTGCTCTGGAAGGGTAAGGAGAGACCCTGGCAAGGTTCTTTGGAGATGAACTATCTGTAATTCTGACTCTTATGTTGTTGGTTGTTGACTCTGACATGAGCAAGCCACCCAATAGTCCAGGCTTCCCTGTCCACCAAAACAGTAGCTTGGGAATCAGCGGGTATCAGTGAGTGAACACCCAGCCACCAAGTGTTCATTGTGTTCTTCCAGTGTGCAGGGGGTCTCATTTAAGATAGGAAAATGGGGCTGGACATGGTTGTTCATGCCTTTAATCCTGGGCCCCAGGAGGGAGAGAGGCAGACAGATCTCTGTGGCTTTGAGGTCAGTAAGTTCCATGACAGGGCTATGTGGAAAGACATGGTTTCAAAAGAGGGAGGGACTGGCATATAGTTGATAGAATGCCAGAACTGCATAAAACAGATGTGATCGCACACACTTATAATCCCTGCACTTAGGTGGTGAGCTGGAGGCAAGGAGGATCAGGAGTTCAAGATCATCCTTGGCTACATAGCAAGTTCAAGATGATCCTGGGCTTTAAAAACAAAGTTAGGAAACTAACTCATATCATTAGACACTCACTGGCATAAAGTATTGCCATAAAAAAAACCCTGCAGGGGGTGGGAGAGATGGCTCACGGTTGAAAGTGTGGGTTGGCTCTACCAGGAGGCTTGGGTTTGATTCCCACACGATGGCTCACACTCCTCTGACACTTTAACAGCTCCAGGGGATCTGATGCCCTCTTCTGGCTTCCTGGGCCCCAGACATGCACATGGTGAACAGACATCCACGCAGGCAAAGCACTCACCCACTTACAAATAAAAATAAATAAGTCTAAAAATGTTTGCAAGGAAGGGTGGCTGCTAGACCCAACAATGTGGGATCCATCCCTGGGCCCCACACGCTAGAGGGAGGAAACCAACTCACTCAGGTTGTCCTCTAGTCTCCACAAGTGTGTACCATGTTATTTTTGTGCATGCACTTAAACTCTTGTGTAGTTCCAGGTTACTCAAATAACCAGACAGTAAAACTTCATAGTAATTGAATACTGCTTGAAGGAAAACTGAGAAAACACAAGAGAGAAGAAAATGAAGAGTCACTTAGTGTGACTCTCCACAGGTAATCTTTCTATGTGCATGCACTTAGTGTGACTCTCCACAGGTAATCTTCCTATGTACATGCACTTAGTGTGACTCCCCACGGGTAATCTTCCTATGTGCATGCACTTAGTGTGACTCTCCACGGGTAATCTTCATATGTGCATGCACGCATATACACAGGCACACAGACACTCATGCACATGGTGTTTTTGAGACAGGGTTTATCCATGTAGTCCTAGCTGTCCTGGAATTCACTATATAGACCAGGCTGGCCTGGACCTCACAGAGATCCACCTGCCTCTGCCTCCTGAGTGCTGGGATTAAAGGTGTGCACCACCACTGTCTGTCTTCTTTTTCATTTTAGATTTTTCTTAATATTTTGAAACAGACACTACCGTATTTTCCTTTTGCTTTTGAGGAAGAGTCCTGGCTAGCCCAGGTTGGCCTATAATACCTTATGTACCCAATGATAACTTTTAATTCTTGAGTCTCCTGCCTTTATCTCTTAAGTACCATGGATACAGGTATGTGTGATGCCAGGGATACTTCATCCATGCTAGGCAAGCATTCTACCAACTGGGTCACACCCATAGCCCCTCCCATTTTTCTTTATGGATCTGAATTGAATTTCAATTGGAATGACATCAGTATGTAGCTAGATTCTCATAGCACGTCTCAAACTCAGAGGCTGGTGGTGACCATTTCCATCCCTGCATATATTTTGTAATTACTTTGTGTAGCCAAGGCATTCCTTCCCACCATTTATTTAGATCATTTCTATTTTGGCTGCCTGGACACTTTTCAGTTCCCTGTTGTTCTGCGCTGTGCTGTGTAGGGTGCTTGTCCAGCATGCAAGGGGCCTGAGTTTGATTCCAAGCCCTACATAAGATGGGCTTGGTGAACCTTGTATGACTGCAGAGGTGAGCTGCCTGTAAGGGCCTGGAGCAGCTGAAGCAGGACACACCCAGGGCCCAATGGAAGCCCAGAGTGCTGAAAGAAGTCAGCTATGTGCCACCGTGGAACAGGGAGTGGGGATTTAGGCAGTGTGGGGACCCCCATGGCAGGTAGGCCACAGGTGCCCAGCTGGCTCTATGACAAACATCCCTGCAGTTCTGTAACAACAGGGAAGGAGGAGAGGCCATGTGGGGCTTGACTCTTCATGATGGTTGCAGATGCCAGGCCTCAGCTCCAGGCTCCTCTCCCTACCTCCCAGGCAGACCACCCCCATCCACTGTGAAACTTGGGCAGTGGGGAAGGGGCTGGATTGAAGGGAATGGGGGGGGATGAAGGGTGCTATTGACACCTCTTAGTCCCAGCCCCTGAAGCCCATCTGCTCCCTTCATGATATTTGATGCAGGGGACACTTGGGTGAGCCTCCAGGAGTCCCCCTGTTGCCAGCTCTTGACACCGGTTTCTTCTGGAGTCTGGCCTGCTGTGATATAGGACAGGAACTCTTTGCAGTTAGACCTTCCAGGTGTCTACACTCTTTCTCTTTTATCTAGGATTCATGACTTCACTGAGCAAAGGTCAAGAACGCCCTAAGGTGTTTATGCCTGACAAGTGGTCCTCCCAAGATTCCCTGCTTCCTTGGTAGGTGCTCAGTCAATGTTTGGTGAGCGAGTAGCTAGGCACATTATGAGTGGAACCCTGATGAAGCTCCTTTCCTGGGATAGAACCTAGCTGTTCCCAGCCTAGTCTCTCCAGTAGACAGCACAGGTATTTTCGAAGTAGACAGCAGGTCTCATGTCTGACCAGATGCTGCTAAGGCACACTGTGTGGCTTCGGGAATGACACGTCTCCTCTGTCCCATGGACTGGGAGGTGACTGTGACTCTGACCGGGTTCTGTCTGAAGATCTCCCTGAGCAGGAGAAGGAGGTAGGACATCCAAGTCCCTCTGCTGACAGCCAACAAAATCTGGATTTAGTTTTCAGAGTGAAGCCCTGGGAGCCTTCTGTGCTTTTCCTGCCGTGTTACCTGGGGCTAACCTCTCTGAGCCTCCAGACTTTATTGGACAAATTCGAACAATGGAGCTGGCCACCATAGGTGAGATGAGGTGAGACCTACAGCAGACAGGTCACAAATGTGGTAGCAGGGTTGGACAGCAGAGGCATTAGGGCAGGGTGGGAGAGAGCAGACACTGTCTTTTCAGACAGTGGACATTTTACATGGGAGGGTGGCCAGCAGGCTGGTCTCTGAACTCAAACAGCCTGCTGTGATAGTATTCCATTAGGGACAGTGTGAGAAACACCCAATCAAAAGCAATTTGGGAAGGAAAAAAGAATTTTATCTTACAGCTTGCCGCCCATCACCGAGGAAAGCCAGGGCAGGAACTGAAGCAGAAACCATGAAGGAACTCTGCTTATCGGCTTGCTGTGGTGTTGGCCCTGGGGTCCTCCTCCCATGTGTGCCTTTTCCTCTGTGCCTTCTTAAACTTTTTTTTTTTTTTTTTTTGGTTTTTCGAGACAGGGTTTCTCTGTGTAGCCCTGGCTGTCCTGGAACTTACTTTGTAGACCAGGCTGGCCTCAAACTCAGAAATCCGCTTGTCTCTGCCTCCCAAGTGCTGGGATTAAAGGCATGCGCCACCACTGCCTGGCCCTCTGTGCCTTCTTACTTCTCCTGAAGCCCTACTGACTGTGGGGAGGTGCCAGGGTACCTGTAGCCATGATCAAGACATCACCAAGGAGTAGAGTCCACAGGGAAAGGCCTGTAGGATCCTGAGCCCCTGGGGTGTGAGCTGTGACTCTGCTCCTAACCAGCATTCCTATCTCTGGGGCAGAGAACAGTCCCATCACCTCCTAGGCTTTTACTTTGCAACCCAGGTTGTCCTAGAACTGACTATGCAGCCCAGGCTAGCTTGGAATTCACAACATTCCTCTGGCTTCAGTCTCTTGAGTGCTGGGATTAGATGCAAGAGCTAAAACTCCCAGCTCCCAGGGTTTTACTCAGGACAGGATCCAGCTTTAAGGCAGGATCTCAGACACCCACCCTCCTGTACTAGTCACCGGAGAGCCAGCTATCTACAGGGTGGAGAACGGCACCAAGTCTCCCAGCTTCTGAGTGAGTCAGCAGTGGCCACAGGCATCCAGCTGGATGCTCTGGACCCATGTCCCTGAAGGGCTGTCACTAGCAGTCCTGGACAGGCTTTGCAGATGCTAGGCTGCAGCTCCAAACTCTTCATTTCCTGGTGTCTTCATCCCACCTCACCCCTGGGCAGAGGTGGAATATTTTTTTCTGCCTCTGTAAAGCCAAGTTAGGGGAAATGTCTGGGGATGTATGAGAGAGAGAGAGAGAGAGAGAGAGAGAGAGAGAGAGAGAGAGAGGGGAATCACTCTCCAGGTACTGACACTGGGAGAACCTGGCCATTGAGTCCAGCCTGGGTGTCACACAGATCTGAGTTCAAAGGTCACTGTCACCGTTGTTACTAGACAAATGACTACCTAAGTTGACTCCAGTTAAGGAATGAAGCTGTTACATCTGAAAACAAGGCTCAGAAAGGCTATACATGATGCCCAGAGTCACACAGCAGCAGCCAAGGCTATGAGCCCCTTCACACCCTGGCCTAATCCTGCCTCTCAGTGTTAGTTACCCCTCCCTTTCAGAGGTTTCTGTGGCCATTTACTTTCCTTTATTACACATCTCAGCTTGTCTGCACTGGGGGTCTGGCTATTGCTCTAACTCTGTGTAGCCTGAAGCAGTGGAGATTTGCTGGCTTGGCTGGCTGTCTAGTTGAAGTACATCCCATCAGTCAGCATGTGACATTACTTTGTCCCTCGTCTTAGCTCAACCTTCCATTCTGATCAGCAACCCAGGATCTCAGTGTGAAGATTGTGTCCCCGAGCAACTGGGAACTGGGTGGTGGGGAAAAAAAATGCTTCAGAGAGAAAAAGCAAATGCCACAAAGAAAAAGATGGAGAAGGTGCGAGGAGCTGAAAATTCTGAGGGGGATCAGAGGGCCCCATGGACACCAGCTGAGCATGTGTGTCAAAGGAGGAAGGAGGAAAAAATTGGCTAAAGATCATAATCAGCTTTACCTATTTTTTTTTTTTTTTGAGACAAGGTCTTATTATGTAGCCCTGGCTAGCCTGGAACTCTCTATGTAGACTAGGCTGTCCCTGAACTCACAAAGACACTGGTCTTGAGAGTCTGGCACTTCATCCCACAACAGATTAAGTATCCCAAGCTAAGCAGAAAGAGTTGAGGAAAGAAGAATAGGAGACCAAAGTGACCCATTCAAAATAATTTCCTTATGCCAACAAGGTGGTTCAGTGGGTAAAGACTGCTAAGCCTGACGACCTGGGTTCAATCCCCGGGATCAACATGGTGGAAGGACAGGACTCTGGAAACTCTAACCTCCAGTGCAGGCACTCACACAAGAAAGAAAGTATGGAATTTAAATTTTTCTGAGGCAGGAGCATGCAATGCAAACAAGAAGTGGAAACTGGACAGACAGCTAGGCCAGGATCCGTAGAAGCAGCATCTAGAACCCTCCTTAGTGATCCAGCCAGGAATACTACCAGAGAGTCCCAGGTCCTCATCCCTCCTCAAAGCACCGTGGCTTCTGCCGGGAGCTGAGCTGCAGGGTGTGGACAATAATGATCTCTTTCGGCAAACAGCTGCAGAACCAAATCCATTGTGAAAATGGGCTAAATGGGCTAGAGCTTGCCCCCAATTTCAGCTTACCTCCAAACGATTTTAGGGTTACCTCTTCAGAGATGGGCTGACACAGCAAAAGCCCATGTCTGGCTTGGGCGGAGACCGCGCCTTCCATAACTAAAACATAGTTAATCCAGTTGGGCCAGTCAATCACCTGTCCCAGCGCCCACTCCAAGGAAGGCAGGCTGAGAGATGGGCGGAATAATTATCCCTTTAATGAGATACTGTGCTTTCCCTTCCTAGAATCCCTGCCTTCTGTTGCAGTCCCTACTAGGGCCAGGAAGTTCAGCTGGGTCTGTCCTCCTTCCTGAGTCCTGGTTCAGAAAGGTGTAAGGTTCCCTTTTCCTGTCTCCTTCTTTAAATTTCCTCCCTGCCCCACAGCTAGCTGCTTGCCTGCCCCCAAACAACCTCCATTCCGGCTTAACTCAAGCAGCATGGATTTTTTTTTCCCTCTCCTCTCCCCCTCTCAGCCAGCAGCTGAGATTTCCATCATGCCTGCTCTGGGGTGTTTCTTTTTAAATTGTTCCTTTTGAATGGCTTTGTTTGACTTTCAAAATTTTCCTGCCTTTAATTCTTTGATTAAGAGAGAAAACACACCCATTCCTGCATGCCTGGATGATATCACACAGGGAGAGAGAAGAGTGGAGATACTGATCCATCAACTCTGGATCCATGAAGTTATTTTTTTTAATTTATTCATTATTGATCCGGGATCTCTTTGTATTGTTCAGGCAAGTCTTGAACTCCTGGGCTCAAACTATCCTGTCTCAGACTCCCAAGTAACCAGGGCCACACGTGGGTGTCACAGAGCCCAGCTTTACAATTTTTGGCAAACTAAGGCAGAGACAATTATTTCATTATTGTGTTGATTGAAAGCAGCTTGTGTTGCCAGGTATGGTGGCACACACCTTGAACCCCTTCACTCAGGAGACAGAGGCTGGCAGATCTCTGTGAGTGTGAGGTCAGCCTGGTCTACAGATCGAGTTCCAGGTCAGTCAGGACTACACAGAAAAACCTTGTCTCAAAAAGAAAAAAAAGGCAAGCAAGCAGCCTGTGTGGTAACCTTGGCAGTTATCTCTTTGTCCCGATTTCCCAGCATGCTTTGCTTGAGAAAGACAAGGAATAAATGAGGCCACTTTGATGTCAGCTTGCTTGGGCCCCAGCGCAGGGCATAAGTGTAAAACAACTCTAGTTTTTTTACACCCTCTCTGTGGTGCAAGATGGCTGCGGACTTGTTGCAGCAAGTCACAGGAAGGAGGAGAGTCTTCTGAGCATTTTGAACAGTTTCCAGGCTGTATCCTCATGCAGAGGCCCCACATCAGCAAGAAGCTTCCTGAAGCTCTCAGGCCTGCCTTTCATTCAGCAGTCAGAATTCAGCAGCATTCAGGCAGAGTGGAGAGTTCCGGAAGGAGTGGAGGGGAGAGTGGGGAGTAGAGGGAGTGGCTCTGGGCTTGGCCAGTAGCCACGCCCTTGGTTTTAGCTACGGAAAGCCCAGAGAGAGGAGCTGAACCGTGAACTTCATGCAATGCCCCCTCCCCTTCCCTCTCAGAAGAGGCCAGTGAGACTTAATCGGGCTGGGGTGTGGTGGAAGTGGTGGCAGTGGCTGGCAAGATTCCCACAGAAGCTGAATCAGCAGGAAGGCTCTGGGTGGGAGTGGGGGCTGTGTGTTAGGGATTATCTTGTTTTCTTCTGTCTCTCATGTTGATGTGATATCTGGAACTTGGAATCAGGAGGTGACTTGAAGGATGAGAACCTGGTGTTAATGATGACGGGGAGAGAAGGGACCAGATACACTGATGGCAGCCATGCTCCTGCCTCAACCCTCCACCAGGACTTTATTTTTCTTTGTTCTTATTCTTTTTTTTTTTTTTTTTTTAAGATTTATTTATTTCATGTATGTGAGTACACTGTAGCTGTCTTCAGACACACCGGAAGAGGGCATCGGATTCCCATTACAGATAGTTGTGAGCTACCAGGTGATTGCTGGGAATTGAACTCAGAACCTCTGGAAGAGCAGCCAGTGCTTTTAACCACTAAGCCATCTCTCCAGCCCCCACAAGACTTTTTTGAGACTTATTTTTAAAACTTTTTTTAAAATTTTGTGTGTTCATTGAGCCTGTGGAGGTTGGAAGGCGGGTACCTGCTCCTCTGAGATGGTCAGATGGTCACAGGCCTCCCGATATGGGTGCTGGGGACAGAGCTCAGGTCCTCAGCAAGAGCTGTGCCATCTCTGCAGCCCCTGTGCTTCCTTTTTATGACAGAGCCCCTTCCTGCTCCAGCCACTTTACTTTTGGCTGTCTAGTTTGCAGGTGGTGCAGTTTTTATCAGACATTCACTGTTTTGGGAGCAGCTGACACATTGCATCTTGTCTCTAGTCACAAATAAAGAGTCCAGACACAGGTGTGTGGAGGTCCCTGAGTTTGCTGCAGCAAACAGGAAACTGTTTGCAGATTGAGTAAGTGATCACACCAAATGGAGTTTAAAACACATTCATCCCTTTCTACTCCTTTCTTCTTTGTTTCCTTCTGAGAGACAGGGCCTCCTGCAGACCAGACTGCCTCTGGCTCCTTCCCAAATATTTGGATTATAGGTGGTTGTTACAATAGAGCTTCCTCCTTCCTTCCCTCACTCCTGTTCCCTCCTTCTCTCCTCTTCTTTTCCTCCTCCTTTTCCTCTCTATTTTTAGGCAAGATCTGGGTGAAGGCAAGATCTTGCTGTGCACAGCCCAGGCTGGCTTCAAACTTTCTGCCCAGGTCCTGAGATCACAGGCTAAGCCACCTGTTAGGTGTATTTTTTCACAGCCTACTTTAATAAGGTTCAACCTCCCCTCTAGCCCACCACCCACCAGAGGTAGTGGGAAAGAAAGGCTATTAGGATACGGGGGAAGTGGCCCTGTTTAGAAATCATGAATCAGCAGCTTCAGTCCAGTCCACTCAGCAGACACCACACATGAATCAGCAAAGGCAGTTCAATCAGAAGAAACCTCGAGACTGACCAGTCTGCCCAAGTCCATGGAAGTGGCAAGAAGCCGCAGGAACCTCACGAGAGTTCTCTGTCGAGTTTCTCTCTATGAAGTCACCACAAGCGAAGCTCAGCAACACAATGTAAGTCAAACCGATACCTGTGTGTTGTCAGTGAAGACTAGGAGGCGGAGCAAAGCAAATCAATGCTTGAGCTCCCGCTGCCTGTGGGGTCATATTTATAGTCCTTCTGAACATCATGGGTCCTTTCACGTGTCTGCTTCAGCAAAACATCATTATAACCGCTTTAGCTGAGGTTCAGACTCTCATTCTCAGCCCGAGCATCCAGGGTGGGTAGTGGTGGTGGTGGGGTCCCAGATGACCTTTAATGTCATCTGACATGCATGGCTGTCAGGAAAAAAAAAACCTGATCAGTCCTGAAGCCTTTAGAGGGAGGCATTAGCTGAAGTTGGCTGTCAGTGGCCTTTCCTTGGCCTGTGATTTCGGTTTACATGGCCGCTTCCCCTTCCTCACGCCCCACCTCCAGTATCTTTTTTTTTTTTAAACCTCTCATTGGTTGTTATTTGTACTGTGGGCATAGCACCCGAGGGCTCCCTCAGGCTGGGAATTTTCTCAAAAAATCCCAATTTTCTTTCCTGCCTACTCAGCTCCTCTAGGGCCTTCCAGCTCACCCCTTAGGAGGCCTGTTGGGAAGCATGAATGGCTGGTGTAGATTCAAATCTCTTTTCTTATAGATGGCCAACCTGTGATCATAAGGGGACTGTATTTTAGGAACATTGGAGAGGCTGGGGTGACAGACAGGAAAGACCCTAGTCCTGCTCACACAGCCGACTGCTACATTTATTTATTTATTTATTTTTGTGTGTTATTTGGTTCCGGGAAGGAACCCAGGGCCTCACGCAGGTGAAGCCGGTGCTCTCCCATTGGGCTGCTCTCCCAGCCCTAGGCAGCTGGATTTCACCAAACCTGAAGTCCACCCTGTGGGTCTCTTTCCTCAGCATCTCCTTTCCTTGCCTCAGCTGACCCAACCTGTCCAGTCCGGTGTCTCAGGCCTCACAGGGCTGGAAGCATCTCACTGCTCAGTGGCTGTGTGCGCAGCTTCCGTTGTTCTTCAGCTCATGGAGATCAGGGGTGAAGGCTGGGACTGAGGACCCAGGACCTGCCATCCAGTCGACGATGCTGCTTCAACCATCAAGGGCTTCATATTAGAAACTGTCTTCAGTAACTAGGCATTGGTGGCCCATGCCTGCACTCCCAGCACTCAGAAAGTAGAGTTATGAAGATTGGAAATTCAGTTACCTGACATCCTTTTGGGCTTTTTCCTAGTGACATAGCACTGCCAGCTACGTGCTTGGCTCCCATGGGCTCCTCATCTTTGGCTGTGAATCAAATTTGAGGTCAACCTGGGCTACATAAGACCCCATCTCAAAAAAACCTTAGGAAAAAAAAATATCTATCTGTATCAGAGGCAGAGGGCGTGGGCCATGGAGGATCCAGGGAAGCAGAACCTGATTGGGGTAGGCATGGGTATTTGTAGTGACGATTCTGGAATTTTGGTTTCTTTTAAAAACCACAGAAATGTTATAAGAATATGTTTTCATTTTAATCCCAGGTGTGGGATATGGGGCTGTTTTGGATAGTCTGCAGCAGCTGACTATGATTTGCCTTGTGCTCTAGCAGAGGTGTGATCTTGCCAGCTGCAGATAGTTTCTACAATTGTGTGACATGTAGAATTCTGGGAACTTTTCAGAAGGTATATATGCTAGGGCCCCAAGAGGCAGGGTTGGTGGTTGTGGTTTGTTAGCTGTGAGAGAACTGGGTTAGCCAGAGCTAGGTTAAGGCCATGACAGGCTGCAAACTGGCAGTTTGGGAGACTAGGCCTAAGTTTCTATTTCCCAGAACTGGGAAAGTCCAATCAAGTCAATTCCAGGAAAAAACCACGCCTTACGGGCAGCTAATCGGGAACTGTCAGGAGTTGCCCTACTGCCTAGCCTGAACCATGTATAGTTAACCAGCAAAAGTCTCCCAAATCTCCTAGAGCCCTAACCAATCACAACCAATCAAAGGAAAGAAAGGTAAAAGTCACCCACTCCTACCCTATCAGGCTTTAAATTGCGAAGTCCACACCTCTGTTTTCCATCCTGATGTATGATAGACCTCAGAATGCAGGTGCTCTGCAGAATAAACACTCTTTGCTGTTGTATACTATTTGAGTCTGGAGGAACACTCTTTGGCAAATCACAAACACAAACTCTTACACTGTGCTCAAAGAAGAAACGAGAAAGAAATTAGACTCTCTCTCTCTCTCTCTCTCTCTCTCCCCGTCTCCCTCCCTCCTTCCCTCCTTCCCCCTCTCTTCTCTATCTTTCTCTTCTGTGAAACCTGGTAGATAAAGGGTGGGGAAAAGAATTCACGAAGTAGCTAAGACTGGCTACAGATATTATCCTGCCAGGGAGGTTGGGGCTTCTAGCCAAGGGGGCAGTGGAGTGTGACTGTGCTCCTATCTTGTCCTAAGCTTCAGATATGGTTATGGGCCTGGGGAAGATTTTGGGATGTCCTTGGGACTTGGTGGGCCTCCTTGGCCTTCGGGGGACAGTGTGGGGTGGACAGCACAGTTGGTTCTAAGGAGAGAGGTTGAAGCCACTGTTGGTTGTGCCTCTGGGGAATTCAGACCTCACAGCAGCTAGGGGTGCAAGAAGAATGACCCCCAGGAGCAGGAGGCAGCTGGATGCTTTACAGTAGGATCTGTCAGCTCTTGGCTCAGTGTGCTCTGACTTTCTGTGCTTAAGTCCCACCCTGTCCAGGACAGATAGGAGACAGGTGAGTGCTGCTTAGGGTGCCAGGCCTCAGCTTTTCAGTCAGTCTGGGAGCTGCTCTGTCAGTTGTATTTGTTGATTTATTTAGCTTTATTTTTATTTCATGGGTGTGAATTTGCCTGGTTGTATGGATGTGCCCCAAGTGTGTGCAATACTCACCAAAGCCACAAGAGGGCGTCAGACTTTCTGGAGCTGGAGTTACAGATGCTTGTGAGCTGTGGGTGCTGGAAAGCAAATCCCTGCCACCTACAAGAGCAACACATGCTCTTAACTGCTGAGCCATCTGTTCAGCCTATTTGTTTTGAGACGTGGTCTCACACAGAACAGGCTGACCCTGAATCTCCAATCCTCCTGCCTCAACTGTGTGTGTGTGTGTGTGTGTGTGTGTGTGTGCCCCCAAACCCAACTTTCTAAACTTGCAAGTTGCTTATCAAGACTCTGATCTGCCCTCCATGGTACTGCTGCAGGAAGCCATAGTTCCTCAGGCATGGTCAAGGCTCTGACAAGTCCTGCATGGTGATGTCCATTTGACTCAGGATTGCCCTGGACACCTGTCAGGGAGGGGACACTGTTCTGCTTTTATCCTGTTCTGAGCCTGGACATTCTCCTGGGACCAGGCCAGGCTTGTGGCAGGAGGTGATTTATGAGCTGATGAGTGGAATCATTAATTTGCAGGGCAGACATGCTGGCAATCTAATTGACAGCAGTAATTTGCCCAGGGCGGTCTTCCCTGGCTGGGAATTGTATCCAGAGGCCAAGAGGGCTCTGGAGGTGACTGGGGGCACCGAAGGAGGAGAGAAGAGGGACCTTGACAAGCAAAACACAGAAAGATTACTATGTAGGCAGCCTGGCTGCTTTAAGCCTTAATAGAGCCACTGGTGATTTTCACAGCACTGAGCACTGGGGAGGGGCTGGCTTGTGGGAAGATAATCATTTGTCTTACCACTCAGGTGGCTCAAACCCAAGTCAGGTGATCCCAGGGCCCTTGCACGTTATCTCTCAAGCCCTGGCTGACCACCTTCCCTCCTCTCAAGCCAGGGAACTCAGCCCAGCCTGTTGCTGCTGTTGCTGAATTGCTTCATGGTAACTGTAGGGATTAAGACAGGTGTACCACTTTATATGCTGAAGCTTTTGTGGAGATCAATTCAAGCTGTTAGACATCCTTACCTCCTCTTCCTTCTTCTCTCTTGCTTTTTTTTTTTTCCCCTGATACAGGGTTTCTCTGTGTAGCCCTGACTGTCCTGGAACTCACTCTGTAGACCAGGCTGGCCTCGAATTCAGAAATCTGCCTGTCTCTGCCTCCCAAGTGCTGGGATTTAAAGGCGTGCACCACCACTGCCTGGCTCTCTTTTGCTTTTTTGAAACAGGGTTTCTTTGTGTAGCCCTGGCTGTCCTGGAACTAGCTCTGTAGGCCAGGCTGTCCTCAAAGTCACAGAGATTTATTTACCTGCCTTTCCCTCCTGAATGCTGGGATTAAAGATGTGTGGTCACCACTGTCTGGCCCTCACCTCCTTAGTGAAGTATTTGAAGTCTCTTCAGCATGGGTAGTAAGCCGTGGGTGCTCTCCTGGACACTCATGGGAGGCTGACAGTGGAGGATGCCCAGGTCTCTGAACACTGCCCTCCCCACAAATCTAAGCCAAATTCGTCTCTTCAAGTGACATGGTGAACTCCAGTTGCTCTGCAGTGTAGCTGAGCTCATAACCATGACTTTGGTCCACTATCCAAGTTCCTTTCCCCTTTAGTGTCTGGGACCCATGATCCTCTGTGCTTCTAAGAGACAGGCTGGTTTGTGTTTGTGACAGGGCCCAGGCTGGCCTAGGGTGGCCTTGAACTCTAGATATCCTCTCTTCAGCTCCCCAAGTGACAGAGGTCATGCTGCGATTCTTTCTGGACCTGGCTTATTTCACTTCATGCAGTGTCTCTTGGGTTCATCCCTCACCCCAACATGTGACAGGAGCTCACCCTTTGCATCAGCCTCCTTCCCCAAAGCAGCTGCCCTGGCTCTGCTTGCTGAGGCTTCTTGCTGTGAGGGACCAGGTTGTGCCAGACCTTCTACCTCCAAACTTGGGACAATGGCAGAGTGACCTGAACCCTAGGCAGATCTCAGAAATTCACTCCTGATTTTCTTTGAGGATTGTTCTTTGAGCCTGGCCTCCATAGTATTAGGCTGGAGATGCTGGGCCTTTGAGAACCCCGTTCTGAATCTTCACACACCTGATGCCATCACTGGGGAGGCTGAAGTGGATGATCTTTAGTTTGAGGCCAGTCTAGGCTATATGATACCCTTTCTTAAAAAACAAACTGGGTTGGGATATAGCTCAGTTGGTAGGTTGTTATTTAGAATTCGTGGAGTCCTGGGTTCAATGGCTAAGCCTGCACAAATTCTAGGCCCAACCCAGGCTGCATAGTGAGATCCTGTTTAAAAACAAAGCCAGTCGGGGGCTGGAGAGATGATGTACCAGAGGTAAAGTGCCCTGGGTGCTCTTACAGAAGACCTAGGTTGGGTTCCCAGCATCCACATGGTGGCTCACAACCACCTGTGACTCCAATTCTAGAGGATCTGTTGGTCTCCATGGGCACCTTTGTGACACGGAACACAGACAAGCACACAGAAATACACATAAATAAAAATAAAATCTAAACTTTGCTTTAATTGCACTTATTGATGCGTGAGCATGTCTGTGCATGGATATGTGTACACATGTGGGGTCAGAGACCAACTTGCAGGAGTTGGCTCTCGCCTTCTGCTGTGTGGGTCCCAGGGACAGAGCTCAGTTGTCAGGCTCTGCAGCAAAGCAGAGCTTTGGCTGGGCAGTCTCCTCCACCATGTTTCTTCTGCTCCATCCCCCCTGGGCTCCAGCAAGGAGGACTTCAGAGCTGTTGTGTGCCTGTGGTGGGAAGGAGGGAGTAAGGTCCTTCCTGTCTGCCTTCTGCGGGCATCACCACATGGCTTCATGTGGTGTCACCCACACAGCGCTTCCTTCCTGCTGTGGTGGCTGGGACTGCAGCTTTGCTTGCAGGCAGATGGATTCCCATAGGCTCCCGCAGAGTCATGCATGATGCCGGTGTCTGCTTCTTAGAGGTCCATGTCCCAAGCTTCCTGATTTCAGTAATCCCAAGCCCTAGTCCATCCACTCAGCCTTAGAGGTGGTTACTGCATTCAGATAAGTCACCCTGCATGGCTTTGATATCTTTTTTGTGTCTTTTCAGTTCCCTGATGTTTTGGTCCATTCTTGATGACCAGAAACAAAATGTTTTGAGGTGGGGTAAGTTATAAAGAACATGTATTTAGACTGGGGATGCAGCTCAGTTGTGAGAGGCCTGGCCTAGCATGCCTGAGGCCCTGGCTTTGATCCCCAGCACCGCATAGACAGGGTATGGTGTGCACACCTGTCATTCCAGCATGTGGAAGCCAGAACAGAAGGGTCGGGAGTTCAAGATCATCTTCAGCTACACAGAGTTAGAGGCCAGCCTGAGCCACACGCAGAGGGTGTATCAATTACCTCTAGTGTGTCTACTCTGGTTTTCTCCTCCTTCTTTTCTTTCTTCCTTTCTTTCTTTTTTCAATTTATTTTTAAGTGTAGGGGTGTTTTGTCTGTATGTCTGTTCATGTGTGACTGGTACCCTTGGAGGTCAGAAGGTGATGTTGGATCCTAGGGAACTGGAGTTACAGATGGTTGTGAGCTGCCATGTGGGTGCCGGGAATCAAACTCAGCCAAGCACTCTTACCACTGAGCTATCTCTCCAGTTCATTGTCTTGATTTTTTTTGAAACAGGGTCTTGTGGTGGCTTGAATAAAAATGGTCCCCATAGGCTCATAGGGAGTGGCACTATTAGGAGGTGTGGCCTTGTTGGAGGAAGTGTGTCACTAGGGGCAGGCTTTGAGGTTTCAGGACTGATGTCTCTCTTCCTGCTACCTGCTGATCTGGATGTAGAATTTTCAGCTACCTGTCCAGCACCATGTCTGCCTGCATGCCGCCATGCTTCTTGCCATGATGGTAATGGACTAAACCTTTGAACTGTAAAGTTAGTCCCAATTATAAGAGTTGCCATGGTCATGGTGTCTCTTCACAGCACTAGAAACCCTAACTAAGACAGGTCTCGTATCTTAGGCTGGCCTTGAACTCATGATCCTATTGCCTCTACCACCCAGGAGTTTGAATTACAGGGTATGCTGCCATGCCCAGCCCTTTTCTAGTAAGTCCCCCAAAATCTGGTCAGAGGCTGTACTAGAGGGAATTATCTTAACACACACACACACACACCACACATACACCACACACACACACATACACCAGCACACACACACACCACACACACACACACACCACACACACCAGCACACATATACCACATACATATACCATACACACACCACACACACACACCACACACACCACACACATATACCATACACACACC
>JADRCH010000147.1:1966675-1997322 GCA_019843965.1 Rhynchomys soricoides | reverse complement strand
GAAGAAGAAGAAGAAGAAGAAGAAGAAGAAGAAGAAGAAGAAGAAGACATCATCCAGTTGGTAAAGTACTTACTGCCAAACAGGAGGGCCTGAGTTCAAGTCCCCAGTACCTTCATAAAACCCAGGTATATGGGGCATGTCTGTAAGTCCAATGCTAGAGAAGTAGAGAGATTTGGAGCCCTGGGAGTGCTGGCAGTAGTCTGGACCAAATGGTGACTCTAGGTTCTTTGACCAACCTTGCCTCAAAAAATCAGGTGGAGAGTGATCTGAGGAAGGTACTGGACATTGATCTCTGCCCTCACATGCACCAGCATACATGTGTTATAGCATATGTATATTTGCTTACCCATGTGTTATTCGTGAGAGAGTGAGCATGTGTGTGCGTGCGTGCGCACGCGCGCGCGCACACGCACATACACACACACACACACACTGATTCATAAATGGGGCCAAAAGAAAAGGTGATTCTCTTAGTGCTGGGTGTGGGGTATCAGTATTACCTGCACTCGTCACCTTTCCACTCAGGAAGCCTGACTCAGTCCAGGTGAGACCCATGGATACTTCGGACTCCCAAGTGCTGATCTGGGACGGTGACCTTGGAGCCACCATCAACTTCAAGCAGTCAGGTTCCAAACAGAGACATCACCCCAGTGAGGTACAGGAAGCACTGACTTAGCTCTGTCTTCACAGAGAGAGGCAGGATCCAGCCTGAAGGAGGGCTGGCCATAGCTGATGTGTGTCCTCCCCCACACCCTCATTTGGAAAGGGTTGCCTTGCTCATGTGGCTGTGATGTGCCATGCATCCAGCCTGCCTTTGTCTGCTTCAAGAATTCCCTGATGCAGCTTGGGTCCACAGGGCACATTTGACACTGATGTCACCCTACAAAGGGAAGAGGACCTTGGTGATGGGACATCCTGTGTCCCATTGAAGGGGGTTCAATCTTCTTCAGATGCTGAGACCTGTCAGTTTGCTGGACAGAAGCCCAGAGAGAGAACAGTATCAGCTGGGGGCGGCAGCTTCCAAGCCTGGCCTCTGGCTTTATGAAAGGTGACTTTGAATGGGTGCATTTGTTCCTGAAGAGGCCTGGGCAACTCAAAGTTACTGTGACAGAGGCCTTGCTGTTAGGAACAGCAGGAGAGATAAAAGGCTCTCTTTAAAACTCCCCTTTGCACACTAACAGGTCAGATACACACACAGTGGAGGGGGCGGTAGATGAAGCAGGGTGGTCCCGCCACCCCGAAGCCTGCAGGGACCACAGCAGGGATTTTGTCCCTCTGGCTCTGTCCCTCCTCCTCTCTACTCCTCACCACTAGGATGCTTAAATCTCAATCATAAAGTAACTTCATGTGTGTAATTCCCTCTTTCAAAAGGATGGTGTTTTCTCAAGGAACCATGAAGCCTCCATTATCACATGCAGGGAAAAAAAAAAAAAAAAAAACAAAAACCTGAACCGCTTAGACAGGCTCAGCACTTAGACACACTGTGATCAGACTTAAGTGTCCCTTGTCTCTGTGGCTGTTTGTAGGAATCTAAAAAGGCCCAGGTGGCATTTGGTTGCAAGTTCTGGAAAGCCTTTCTAGTTCTCAGCTGCCTCTCTTCTTTTAAAAATTTAAATTTAATTTAATTACCATTATCTTTTTGAGGCAGGGTCCCACTGTGCAGTCTGGGCTGGTCTGGAAGTCTAATGTAGACCAAGCTGGCCTTGAACTCACAGGTATCTGTTTTCGTCTGCTTTCCAAGTGCCGGGATTAGAGGTATGTGACACCGTTTCCTGCATATCTTTCCTCTTTTCCTTTTTTAAAAAAAAATTATTTAAATATTTTATTTTGTGTATATAGATGTTTTGCCTACATAGCTGTGTATCACGTGCATGCCTGGTGCCGATGGAGATCAGAAGAGGATGCTGGATCCCCTGGAACTGGAGTTACAGATGGTTGTGAGCAGTCATGTGAGTGCTGGGAGTCTTCGAGAAGAGCAGCCCTCTCCAGCCATTCCTTTCTCCCCTTCTTTTCTTTCTTTCTTTTTTTAAAATCATCGTTTATTTGTGTCTTTGGTTTCTTTGCCTGTTTTCTTCTGTTTTGTTTTGAAACAAGGTTTCTCTGCATAGCTTTGGCTGGCCTGGAACTTGCTCTGTAGCCCAGGCTGGCCTTGAACTCACAGAGATCCTCCTGCCTTTGTCTCCACTGCCTTCTTTTTAAAAATGTGTCACACCACTGACTTTCTTGAAACCCAGTTATTCCTGTCCCAAGGATTGACTCACCTCCTGGGCACCTCAATGTCATATACTTCCTCCTTCCCCTTAAATATCTCCTTAAAAAATTTCAAGTGTGAGTGTGTGTGTGTCTGTGTGTTGTCTAGAAGAGGGCACTTGTTCTCCTGGAGCTGAGTTAAGACAGTAGTGAGCTGCTCGGAGTGGGTGCTGGGGACTGAACTCTGGTCCTCTGCAAGAGCATCAAGTCCTCTTAACCGCCAAGCCATCTCTCCAGTCTCCCCCATACTTCCTGAAAATGGATGCCAGCTTGTGGTATGCTTGGGATCTTCTTTGTTGTTTGTTTTGAGACAGGGTCTCACGTAGCTGAAGTTGCCCCTGAACTCCAGGCCTATACCACCACACCTGGCTGTGGTTAATATCTTGACTATCCCCCAGAGTTAAGGGCTTGCTCCCCAGAACAGCTCTATTGGAAGTAGTGGAAGCTCTAAGGGGCGGAGAGTTGGTAGGTCATTCGGATGTACCCTTAAAGGAGACAATGTGACCAGACCACCTTGTGCTCTCCTTTGCTCCACCATGTGCTTCTGTCATAGTGTGCTGTCTTACCAAAGCAATGTCACCTCTAATTCTGCCCAAATAAGCCCTTTCTCTCTTTAAGTTGATTGCCTCAGGTATTCGTTACAGAAAGGAAATCTGATTACTGTACTGTGTCAGGTGATACCTGTGGTCCGTTTATCCCTCTTCCAATGATGCTATAGCAGACTGTGGTTCCAGGGGTGTCAGCCTGATTCTTCCGTGGTGACAGGCCTTGCTTGGTGTCGGATCTCCAATATTGACCTCTCAGTATTGATTCTCACCACCATGGGTTTCAGAATTACAAGAGAAACAAATCTCTGCGCATGTCTGTGAGGGAGTATCTAATTAGGCTGATTGAGGCTCCATATGGGTGATGCCACTCCACGGGCTGGGGGCTTGGACTGAAAAGGATGGGAGCGGAGCACCAGCATTCATAGGCTCACTGTGAGCAGCTGCATCCTGCTCCTGTTGCCATGACTTTCCTCCTAAAGGACCATATGCCCTGGAACCGTGAGCTAAGACAAACTCATCCTGCCTTCAGTTGCTTCTGTCAGATGTTCTGCTTCAGCAGTGACACAGACACCCTGACTGTTGTCTGGAGGACTGGAATGTGATGGAAGGACCCTGTGACCTTGGTTGTCAGAAGCTTGTGCCGCTTCAGGCTTTCAAAACTTCTATAGTGGCTACCACTGGCTACCCTGTGACTGTTCTGAGACTGCCATGTTGTGAGGAAGCCCAGACCAGTCGCTAAGAGAGAGACAGGATGTGTGAGAGCGTTGTAGACAGATGGATTCAATGGGAAAAGTGTTCGCCACCCAAGCAGGAAATCTGAGATTAAAGTCTCAGAACCTGTGAAAACTCAGACAGCACATGTGTCTGTAATCCCAGGGCTCCTCCTGAGAGACAGGAGACAGAGATGGGAGAATCTCTAGAAGCTTGTAGGCCAGCTAGTCTGGTGTGCACAGCAGTGAACAAGAGAGCCGGTCTCAAATAAGGCGAAATTGAGAACTGATGCTGGAGTGTGTGTGACCACTCCCATAATCACACATACACAATTTTTAACAGTTTCCAAAATGGAGGAGGGGGCTCTCCAGTCTCTACTGACGTCTTGCAGGAGGTTAAGGCCTAAGGGGGATGACACCATCAGGACAGGCTGCTGCCCAACTCTACCTGCAGGAGGCTGTAGATGAGATCTACTTGGCTGAGGCCAGGGGCCTCTAATTTGGCCAATAATACAAGTGTTTAGTCCACACATGTAGGGGCAGCTTTATATTAATGGACATTCTTTGGAGTTTCCTCTGATGTTTCAACCATTGCCAGCATAACTATTTTCTCAGAGGCTGAAAAATGAGTTTCTCCTTTTGAAAAAAGGCTTCTCTCTCTCTCTCTCTCTCTCTCTCTCTCTGTGTGTGTGTGTGTGTGTGTGTGTGTGTGTGTGTTAGTCAAGGTCTCATGTAGCAGTGACTGTCTAGAAGTCAATATGTAGCTGAGGATGACCTTGAACTGATTCTTGTGTCTCCATGATGCTGGGATTGCTGGCACACACCACCACCCCTAGCTCAAGTGGTGCTGGGATGGAACCCAAGGCTTCAGGCACCTAGCACAAGCACCCTGCCAACTGGCCTACACCCCAACCCTGGTTTTGTTTTTTTGTTTCTCAATTTTGTTTTAGATTTATTTTATCTTTTTTTTTTTTTTTTTTGTGGTTTTTCGAGACAGGGTTTCTCTGTGTAGCCCTGGCTGTCCTGGAACTCACTCTGTAGACCAGGCTAGCCTCCAACTCAGAAATCCACCTGCCTTTGCCTCCCAAGTGCTGGGATTAAAGGCGTGGGCCACCACTGCCTGGCAACTATTTATCTTATGTGTTTACTTGCTTTGTTTGTATGTGTGTAGGTGTACCACATACATGCTTGGTGCTTGGGGAGTCAGCAGAGGGAGTCAGATCTCTTGGAACTGGAATTATGATTGGTTGAAAGCCACCATGTGGGTGTTGAGAACTGAACTAACTGCCGAGCCATGTCTCTAGCCTCCCGTTTTCCGTTTTTTGTTTTTGTATCTTTTAAATTTAAGGTTAATTTATGATAATGATGATGATGGTGATGGTGACAAAGGTGTGTGTGTGTGTGCATGTGCTTATGAAGATACAATGTCTCAAGTGTTATGAACAAGTTGCAGGAGTCTGTTCTCCATTTGTACTGTGGGACCCGGGAATTGAACTCGGGTTGTCAGGCTTGGGCAACTCATGCTTTTACCTGCTGAGTCATCCCACCAACCCTGCCTTTAAATTTTATATTTTATCTTACATTGATCAGCAAAAATTCTTTCCCTCACCCTAGGGCTTTGTAAAAGCCGTGGCAATTGTGGGATTCTTTTCTTTGCAGTGGTGCCCTGCCCCATCCTCTGCCTTGCAGGGGTGTGACCTGCTCTTCTCTGATTCTTGGCTTGGATCAAGGCTGGAGAAAAAGACTGAGACAGGTGGGTAGAAACATGCCTAGGGAGGCTGAACATGGAATTTGGTTTCCAAGGCAACCAAGAGCTAGCCTTCAAACCCTCTGAGGATCATTCTTTGTCCTGCTAATAGCCAGGTGCAGTTACCTCATCACCTCAGCTGCTGGGACAGTGCCAGAACGGGTTCCTCAGGGAAGGCACGCCTTGAGTTTAGAAGCAACCATTCCTCTTTCATCTGCAGACCCTTGCCCCAAATCTCTCCTGCCCCCAGATTATGGTGTGAGGGCTACACTCAAGGCTGTGTCCCCGTGTGGTCTGTGTGGCCCCTCTCCCCACTGTGCTCCATGTGACAAGTCCTCTGCTGCTGTGATTTGGATGTTCCCGCCAAAACTCAGGTTCAGTGTGAACTGCAATTAAAACAGTGTGAAGAGGTGCGGCTGCTGAGGACCTGCAATCCCAGCACTTGGAATGGCTGGGAGAGAAGGAAGATCTTGAATTTGAGGCCAGCCTGGGCTACATAGTGAGACTTCCATCTCAAAAATCAGATAAGGGGCCAGGGTGATGCGTCAGCTGTTCAGGGCACCCTGATGGCCTCATAGAGCCCTCTGTAATTCTAGTTCTAGGGATCCAATGCCCTCTTTTGGCTTCTGTGGCTCTAGGCACAACTGTGGTACGCTAACATACATGCAGGCAAAACACTCATACATGTAAAATGATAAATAAACTACTAAAACAAGATCATGGGATTGCAACAGGTGACTGGGCTGGAGGCTCTGCCTCCGTGGTGGGATTAAGGGTGCAATTGAAGATTGGCGGGGTGCTTTGTTGTCACAGGAGTGGGCTTCCCATGAAAATGAGTTCTGTCTGATTTCCTTTCTTCTGCCCAGTGCTTGCCTCTCAGCCATGATGATTTGGCCAATTCTGCCTCAGAAGATAAGGCCCCTTGATCTTGGACTTCTAGCATCCAGAACTATGAAGGAAACATCTTCTGGAGTTTAAAACTTACCCACCCTGTGGTTTTGTGTTATACCTACAAGAAGACAATATCTTTATTTGCTTTTTAAGGATTATTTTTACTTATACATATGTCTGTGGGTGTCTGTGGATCTCTTGGCATTGGAGTTATAGCAATGTGAGTTATAGCGGGTGGGAACCAAATTCAGATCCTGTGGAAGAGCAGCAAGCACTCTTACCCTCTGAGTCATCTCTTTAGTCTCAGCAGCACCGTTCCTCAGAGCACCTTCCAGGCTTGGCTTTGAGATCACGGAGTCTGGGGATTCTGATGTGCCCGTGCTGCAGGGACAACAGCCTGAGTCTGACCCTCATTCATGGTACGTCTTGGAGTCATAGGTGACTCTCCTGTGTTCCTGGATGCTGTGTAAGGTCTGTTGGAGGTGAAGGAGAGCCAGCAGGCACTGGACCCGCACTATGTGGCAGGCTGACATTGTGAGTGCCCAGCACTGCAGAGCCCCTGGCTGCAGCTTGTTAGGCACCTGCATCTCATAGAGGAGGGAATGGGGCCTGGAAAGGTAGGTCTTCACTCCATGGTACCCCAAAATGCCTTCTTCTGCTGACTAGTGGATGGGATTTAGACCTGAGTCTCTCTACCTGTGCCAAAGGAGACCAGAGAATGATGTCAGGTGTCTTGCTCAGTTACGCTCTTCCACTTTATTTAATTCATCAATTACCTTTTACGGGTGTATATGTGTGAGGTGTATGTGTTCATATGTGTGTGTATGTGTGTTGGTGTATGTGTTCATATGAGTGAGTGCGTGGTGTGTGTGTATATGAGTATGTATGTGTGTATTCATATGAGTGTGTATGTGTGTTCATATGAATGTGCATATGTGTGGTGTGTTCGTGTGTTTGAAGTTGAGATAAGGGTCTCCCTTGATCACTTTCAATCTTGTTCATTGGAGCAAGGCCTCTCACATGAACCCAGAGCTTGCTGACTGGGCTAGTCTGGCTAGCCAGCTAGCTCTGGGCATCTGCAGCCTCCCTCTGCCTTCTGAGTTCTGCAGTTACAGATAGACTCCCACACTCACCTGGTAGTTTCAGTAATTCTGGGGAACTGAACTTGGACCCTTGTGCTTGAGTGGTAGGCCCTTCAGGCACCTTTCTAGTCCCATGTTCTTATAACTTATTGTTATTTTGCTTTGTTTTGACAGGGTCTCAATGTGTAGTCCTGGCTAGTCTGTAACTTGTTATATAGACCAGGTTGGTCTTGAACTCACAGAGATCCAACTGCCTCTGCCTCCCCAGTGCTGGATTAAAGACATAAATTACCAAGTCTGGCTCCCACTTTCTGTTTTTGACAGTCTCACTGAACTCAGAGTTCATTAGTTTGCCTAAGATGACCTTTTAGGAAGCTCCAGGGATCCTCCTCTCTCACCCCAGTGCTTGGGTCACCGTTGTGTGTTGCTGTGCCTGGCTTTTGCATGAGCTCTGGGAATCCAAGCTCAGGTTCTCATGCTTGTGGGCCAAACACTTTACCTCCCAAGCTGTCTTCCCAGTACTTGACCTCTGCTTGTGTTGTTCTTGTTTGCTTATACTTACCTTTAAGTGTGTGGCTCCTCCAGCTAGTCTATCATGAATATAAAGGATCAATTTGAGTCTCACTCGGATTGGTGCCTGAGTTCCGGTGTGGCTCAGACAGACAACAGTTGATGAACTATGCTTTTTCAAAGGACCAGGGTTCAAGTACCAGCACCCACATCGTAGTTCACAGCCTCTGTACCTCCAGTCTTAGGAGACTTGATGCCCTCTTCTGGCCTTTGTAGGCTGCAGTCACATACATGGTGCACAAAAACAAAGCAAAACAACAACAATAAAAGCCAACCAACCAACCAAAGAAACAAACAAAAGAAAACCATGCAGACGAAACACTCATACACATAAAACAAACAAACAAACAAGGGCCAAAGAGATGACCCAGGAGGTGAAGGTACTTGCCTCCAAGCCTGATGACTCAAGTTGGATCCCGAGAACTCACCTGGTATAAGAAAAACAAAAACAAACAACAAAACAACAACAGCTCTCACAAGTTGTCCTCTGACCTCTACATGCCTGTGCACACACACACACACACACACACTAATTATTAAAATGGGAAAAAATACAAAAATACTCAAACCATAATGTAACTGTAGCTGGTCTTTGCTACTTTGTGGGTTCTTCCTTTTCCCACCCTTTATCCCTCCTTCACCCCCTATCACTAGATAGGAGAGAAAGAAGAATAGAGGGGGGAGAGAGAGAGATCCCTGGGGTCTAGCTTCATGCTGGGTATAAGAGTCTGGGTGTGGGCTGAGGTGTACACTCACACACATGCTGGCGCAAGAAGGGCCCAGGCAATCTTGAGTCTTATGCGTTTTCTCTGGTGCAGGACGGACCTCGCTTGTTCTCTGTAGTATTTGGCAGCATTAATTCAACGATTCAGCGGAAGGATTCAATGGCCTATACACACAGCATTCCCCACCAGAATAAAGGGCCCCACAAACCAGCCCTGCCAACCTTGGGAACAACCATCATGACCCACTGTAACTTCACTTTCTGAACCTCAGTTACAAGGAACTCATAAGTCACTTCTCCAAATCCATGAATCACCATTGTTTATAAAGTCCTACACTATGTGTCATTTGTTTGGGTCACAGTAGGGAGGACAAGAGGACTCTGAGTCTGCTGAGCACCACCTTCCCTTTACCTAGTTATTGTGGCTTTCCAGTTGGTTCTGAGACTTCCTAATTCTTCCCTCCCACATCATAACTGACCAAGGGCAAATGTCACAAACTGAACACGCCCCCTCCTCAGTTCTTTGGGGGAGACATTTTGGAGCCATTTGCACTGTCTTGGGGATTTTTCTAGTGAGTCTTTTCTGGTCCAACCTTGGCACAAGGGAGCTGGGGTATGAAGCATTGCCCCAGATGGAGCTGCCTTCTGCCTGGGGGCTACCTAGCCTCAAGTGTGAGCTTGGGCAAGGTACCTGCCAAGCCAGCCATCAGGATTCAGAGTTGCCTGCTCCCGTGTTCCTTATACTGTTGTCTGTTGGAGCCACAGTGAGAATTCAGAGTACAACTCAAGTATACCCTTTAATAGGATGGGCCAACTGAAAAAGCCACACACAATTAAAAGTAAATAATGAATGAAGTCTCCTAGTCAGAGGAAACCTCGGCAGAGACTAAGCATGAATCCCATCTCACTAACCGACAGTGAGTTCACTTCGTCAGTTATAAAAGGGTGACAGTAATTTCTATCTCAGAGGGTGTGATCCGTGTGCCAACAGGGACTGCTTCATTTCCAAAATTTAAATTGCTCTTAGCTCTGCCAGCCTTTTCTATCCGACTCAGTCTGATTCCAGGCAGGAGGCAATCAGTCTCCGCCATCAGTGGGCAATCCTCCTCAAAGCCTGCCTCCCAAAGTCTTGCACAGCTCACAGCTTTGGGGACTAGATTACTCTTGTGTCACTGTGACCAAGACACCTGATAGAAACAGCTTAAGTCCATCATGGTAGGGAAAGCATGGCAGTGGGAGGAGGAAGAGCTGGCTGGGGGTTGGGGGGGGGGAGATAAAAGGTGGGAAAAAGAAGAACCCATGAAATAGCAAAGACCAGCTACAATGTGACACTACAAATTGAGTATTTTTGTATTTTTTCCCATTTTAATAATTAGTGTGTGTGTGTGTGTGTGTACCTGGTGCTCACAGGGGCCAGAAGAGGGCATCAGGTCTCCTAGGACTAAAGTTACAGAAGGCTGTGATCTACAATGTGGGTGCTGAGACTTGAACCCTGGTCCTTTGAAAGAGCAGTGCTCTTAACCACTGAGGCATCTCTCCAGCCCTTTCTTTTTTATTTTTTGAGACCGGATGTCAGATACTTGAGGCTAGCCTTGAACTCCTGTCCCTCTTGCCTCCACCTCCTTCGATCTGGGGTTCCAGGCATGTGATACCACACCCACCTATAATACAGTTTCATAGCTGCTCTTTTTTCCCCTGGTGCCACACTGCAACTCAGCGAAGCAATGAGCTCTGTTGGCAGCAGGGAGAAGCAGATTTTCTGCATAGACTGTGTGGGAAGCAATGCTTGGAGTCACCATGTGGCTCCAATCAAGGCACAGTCCTCTGCACAGTCCTCTGGAGGAGCTGACTCCAGAGCAGGTGAGGCAAGGGCCACAGTGCCCTGGGTCTTGCTTCCCACATCCCTGCTCAGCTTGTAGGGAGATGAGCCCACTCCCCATCATGGAGAGGTGATGGGGATGCCAACTGCTCCCTGGACTCTGCACTTTCTTTCTTCCTGCCATTGGCTCTGGGGTTCAATCAAGAGACTCAGAGCTTGCACAGAGTGAAGAGGGAGTGGCCAGGAGGTGGTACTCCAAGCGTGTCCAGGACTTTAATCACCTGTGCTCTGTCAACCAGATTCTTCCCTTGCCCATGGTGACGCTGCTTCCCTAGTGCTTTTGAGAGACATTGGCTTCTGCTGTCCCCATTTTCCCTGTGGTGCTCCTGTCTTCCTCATAGCTCGTTACCTGAGCTAGCAGCCAGCCACTGTTCCTGACATCCCTGAATGGGATCTATTTTTGGGCTTGCTGGAGTGGAGGTTGCCTCTGGAAGTTGTAAGGATTGCCAGGAAGTCCTCCTCACAGCAGTCCTCCTCAGCATCCACCTCTCCCTCCTCCCTTCTTGGATGCTCAGTCACCAAAGAGTTTGAATGGGACTCACTGACTCCAGTGAGGCCTGGGTTGGCCTAGACCAGTGGTTCTCAACCTGTGGGTTACTATGCCTTGGGGGCAGGGGTTGAAGGAGCCTTTTACAGGGGTTGCCTAAGACCATGGGAAAACACAGATATTTATGTCACAATTCATAACAGTAGCAAAATTACAGTTATTGAGTAGCAACAAGAATAATTTTATGGTATTAAAGGGTCACAGCCTTAGGAAGGTTGAGAACCACTGGCCTACACAAAGTGTGTTTTCTGTTTTCTATCTTGCAGGATGTTGTTTAGCACAGACAAGTGTCTCTACTGCTGTGTGCCATAGCAGGTGGAATCACCCTTGGGACGGTGGCACACAGCTTTCTCCAGTGGTGTCTGGCTGGGAGCCAGAAATCAGCCATGTAGGAGCATTCGGAGCATGTGTGCGCGCACACCATGAGCCCTGCATATCAGAGTTTCCTTCTCTCCTAGAGCAGCACACCAGCACAGCCCTGGCCCCTCCCACTGACTGAGAGGCCACCCTATGATGGCCAGAGTGGACAGAGGAGCAAATGAAGTTGATGCTTTGGGAGACAGAGTGGAGGACAGGAAGAGAGTGGCACAGGTGTGATGGCTCACGCCTGCAATCCCAGAACTCTGGAGCTGGAGGCAGGAGGGGTGAGTTTTAAGGTCATCCTTAATTACATAGCAAAATCAGGCCAATTTGGAAGTGTGAAACCGTGTGTGTGTGGGGGGGGGGGCAATTCTCCTGCTTCAGCCTCATGATGTTGGAGTTAGTGGCTAAGAGCTGAGGATGTGGCTTTGGTCATCATCTGCTTGTGCCTAACCTCCCTGCTTTTTGGTTGTATCTTCCCATTTTCTGGGGAGCATCCTAAGTGGTACAGCTCAGCAGAAGGGGCAAGGTATCAGAAGGGTTCCCAGTTCAAGTCAGGACCTTCTGTCCCCTGCCATTGTGAACTGGGAGGGCTTGCATTTGTTACAGAGCAAAGCTCTCTAGTTTGTGAGTATTACTGCTAAGTCCTTCCTCTCCTTCCTTCCTTGCATGGAACCAGCTTGTAAGAGAGCTGCTATTTCTGGCTCAGTCAGGAAGCTGAGGGCTCAGCCACCACCACCCCAGATGCTGGCCAGGCACTAACCCTGCTGCATGCAGGTGTCATGGCAGCCACTTTCCCATGTGCTCCGCAGGTACACAGCATCCACCGTGATGCACTCCTGCAGATGCACAGTGCTGCACCTTAACCTTGTTTAAACTCCCAATTCTTTCTTGCCAGGATGAATATATTAAAATATATTAGCATATCTAGGATGAATATACTAAATAAATACGGATACCATGGGGTCGGAAGACCACTTTAGGAGTCAGTTCTCTCCTTCCACCATAGAGGTTCTGGGGTTTGAAGCCGTATTGTTGATCCCGGGATAAACATTAAACATACCCCCTAATGTATTTCTCAGCACCTCTGTCTCTGCCACCCCAAGAGAAAAAGCATTCATCGCCCTTTCTCATCCCCTTCCCCCTTGACATTGTTGTGTATCTACTGCACCATCCATTCAGGACCCTGAAGGGGCCTCTGAGTTTTGAGCACCTCCTGTATGTCTCAGGGATGCTATTCTCCCTGCAGGGGAACTGTGCCCTGCTTTGTCACCGCACTGTGGCTGGGTCTTGCTCTCCCCGCCTCAAGCTCTTTTCAGTCTCCCACTTGGGTCTGATCTTGAACTTGTAAATGTTTTCTGCTCTGTTTCCCTTCTGGATCTGTTGCTCTCCAGCTCCCTCTCGACTCCCTTCCAAGGTTGCAAACAAGCAAATGAGATAGGCAGCTCCAGGGCCAGGTGCTTTAGCCCCAATCTCTGCAGACTTGTCTCATCCAGGTCTCTACTGCCCAGCCAGCCCTAGGCTACATGTGTACTTTCTTTGTATCCTTCCTTCCTTGCCTGGGGCCCTTTAAGATCCCCAGATTCCTGCTGTTCCTCTGAGCTAGTATTTCTTTTGAATGCACAAACCCGGGATTACAGACTGAGCATGTCCACTCCCTACTTTTCTATGTGAGTACTCAGGATTCAAACTCACACTTGTGCAACAAGAGAGCACTTACCCACTGACCCATGTCCCCAAGCCCTACCCTAGGGTTCCTTAAGTTACTGTGTCTCTCCTCAGTTGTTCATCTCTCCCTTTAGAAACTGGTCTGCTCCCAAGCTTGGTCCTGACAGATCCAGCCTTGAGACTCTGTTGAAATTCACCCTTCTCTCTAGTCTTGCTCTCCACCCCATTTCCTCTTTCCAAATGCAGATTTCAGAGTAGCCACCATCTCTTCACTTCCTCTATTGAGTTTGAAATTCTGGAATGTGTGTTTTGAGTTCCCCAAAGCCTTTCTGTGGGCTGTGTGTCCTCCGTCAGAGAGGCCTCTGTCCTCAAACTAAGAGCAAGGGAGTCCAGTCCCCTGGATTGTTGCTTTTCTTTCCCTGAGTAGTGACAAGAATCTCATGCTTAGTTCAATCTGTAGCTATAAGAAGACAAGGGTTGGTGGCATTCTGTCTGGCCAGACTGGGGTCCCTTCACAGAGATGCCCTAGGAGTGCAGTTCATACTTTTAGGTTTGACAGTGGGAGCAGCTGGCTTCTGGCCAAAGCTATACAAACTCCAGAGAGGGGCTGACCTGCCAGTATGTCATCTGTGGAGACAGCAACGGAAACCCTTACTCTCAGAGCGTGAGAGTTGGGTCAGTCCTCCGTGTGGAAGGAAGGGACCTATGGGGCCTTGTGGCTAGGCAGTGCTCAGTACTTGCTTTAATTACACTCATTTTCTTCCCCATGGCATGGCTGAAAGATATTTCCCAGCTTTCTCTGCAGCTGAGAGGGTCATGTGACCACAGGACCTGATCTGACCAATCAGATATGAACAGAGACAGGTGCCACTCCTACTGCTTTTCTGGTTGTAGTGATTCAGGCCTCATTTGAGAGTGGCGGAGCTCCAGGATGGAAGGAGCTGGGCCTGCAGGGCATGAGATGGAATACCTCAGGCTGTACACTCACCGGAATGTCTGTGTTGGACTTGAGTAAGCAAAGGATAACCTTGTGTTAAGCTATAGAGATCTGGGGTGTGTTTGTTACAGCAGCTGACCTATGCTGACCAGCACAGACATGGTTTCCCCTTCTCTTCCCATCCATCCCTCCAGCTCATTGGCTGGATTGCAGTCTGTGCCAAGTCTGTGCAAGTGGGGTTGATACCTAAACAGTGTCAAAGTTAGCAAAGAAGGTGGGCATTGATCTGGGGAGGCATCCACCAACAGCTGCTTGTGTTAGTGAGGGTACACAGCTTTTTGTTGTGATTTTGTCTTGTTTTTTTAAATGTTTATTGATACCTCCACACATGTTGACCTGCTGACCCATCTTGCTGGCCCTGATCTTAGACTCTTACATGGCCAAATGGAGCACCATTTCATTGATTTGTCTTTTCAGATATGCTTAAAGCTTCTATGTACATGATTATAAAAACAATCACAGGCCAGCAAGATGACTCATCCAGTAAACATGCCAGCCTCTGAGTCCAATGATTCCAATTTGATCCCTGGGACCCACATAGTAGGTGAGAGCTGATGCCTGATAGTTGTTTTCTGATTTCCACATACGTACTGTGGAGGGCACTGGGTTGGCACCTGCAGCTGGGGTTGTGAGCTGTTTGACATGGGTGTTGGGACCTGAACTCAGGTCTCCTGGAAGAGCAGTGTGTGCTCTTAACTGCTAAGTTATCTTTCCAGCCCCAGGTTGGTCTGGTATTCAATATGAAGTCCAGGCCGACTTTGATATCCTGGCAATACTGTCTCAGACTTCAGTGTTAGGATTGCAGGTATGTGCTGCCATGCTCGCCTTTCATGTATCTTAAAAACTTTAAAGTTATTGTTTGATTTAAATATTTATTCTTTCTTTCTTCCTTTCTTTCTTTCATTCTTTCTTTCTTTTTTTCTTTCTTTCTTTGAAACAGGGCTCACTGCTTAAGCCTGGCCTGGAACTTGGTGTGTAGACCTGGCTGATCTTGAACTCACAGACATCAGCTTGCCTCAGCCTGGAGGCTGGGATTAAGGGAGTGCTCAGCACAACTTCTCCTTGAATACTTTAAACACACAAAGCTGTCCTTCAGTATCTGCAGAGGAGTACCTTCCCCACAACCCAGACCAGAAGCTGCAGATGCTTATTTGCATAAAATGGCATGATATTTGCATATAACCTAGGTGCATCCTCTCTTATAGTTTAAAAATGCTCTAGATTTCTGCTAAGACCCAATACAATGCAAATGCTATGTAAATAGGGAATAACGGCACAAAGAAGTCTGTTCATATTTAGTACAAATACTGTTTGTTTTTTTTTTTAATAGTTTATATCAAAGTTTGCTAAATCCATGGTTTTGGAGCTGGAAGATACTGAGGGTTGCCTGAGTCACTGCTGGTGTGGTAGTGCACACCTACAGTTCCAGCATCTTAGAGGTAGGGGGATGAAGAACTTGGGGCCAGCCTTGGCTACCGAAAAGCTTGACTGGAAAACAAACAAACCCCCAAACAAACAATTTAAACATGACTCCCATGATTAGCCTAGCCTAGCCATGAGCTAACTCGATTCCCAGCTAAGGATGGCCTTGAACTTCTGGTCCTCTGCCTTCATCTCCCAAGGGCTGGGATTATAGACCTGTGCCATTATCCTCAACTCAGTTAGTTAGTTTGTTCATTTTATTTTTGAGACAGAGTCTCACTGTATAGACCAGGCTAGCCTTCAACTCCTGGTTCTAGGATTAAAGGTGTGTGCCACCCTGCCCAGGTGTGTGTGTGTGTGTGTACACACGCATGTGCACATGTGGAGCGCAAAGGACAGTTTGGAAGAGTTGATTCTCTCCTTTTAATGTGTGGGTCCTGAGGATCAAAACTCAGGTCATAAGGCTCCCGGCCTTTACCCCTGAGGCCCCCAACTAAGTTTAGAACTTTTTCTTTCTTTCTTTTCTTCCCTGAGACAGGGTTTCTCTGTGTAGCCCTGGCTGTCCTGGAACTCACTCTGTAGACCAGGCTGGCCTCGAACTCAGAAATCCACCTGCCTCTGCCTCCTGAGTGCTGGGATTAAAGGCGTGCGCCACCACTGCCTGACTGTTTAGAACTTTTTAATTGCATTTTTCTCTTTCTTGTCTTTCTAGCTTCTATTTGTGACAGCTGTGGTTTCTTCTGCCTGGTCTGGTGTCGTGCCATGTCTAGCTTCAGCTGGGCCTACTCTCCTGCAGCCCTGGGAAAGGAGGCTTGATCTCCATCACCTGTGTGGTCGTTGGTCCACTTGGCACCTGCAGATACCTCTGCTTCCATCTAGGGATGTTGCTGCAAACTGTTGTGTTGAGGGAACAGAGGTTTGTTCTCCTTCTCCGGAGCCTAGGTGCCACTGGCTGGGACCTTCATGTCACAGACCTCAATTCACTGTTTTCCATGTAATTTTGTAGTTGTAATTTTTAAGATCTCACCAACTTTTTCTCTTTTAACATTTATTTATTTTGGTTGCGTTTATGTGTTTGTGTAGTACATACCACAGCACATGTGTGGTGTTCAGAGGGCTGCTTGCAGAATTGTTCTTTCTACCAGGTGGGTCCCTGGAATCACACTCAGGTTGTCAGGTTTCGAAGAAGGTGTCTTTACCCACTGAGCCATCTTATTGCCCAGTGACCAACTTTTTCTCTGGAGGGCCAGACAGAACCTATTTTAGGATTTGCCAGTTACGACTGCCTCTGTGGCAATTCCTCAGCTGAGCTATGGAAGTGAAAAAGGGATGGGTGACGAGACACTTGGGGATCAGTGGAGCCCACACAGCACTGTGTGCAGACCCTGAATGCAGGCTTGATTGATCTTGCTCTTCACAGGGGATGATATTGTCTTCTGTCCCAAGGCATGCAATGCCTAGGGTTCCCAACTTCATTTTAACTTGAAAAATACAAAACTGAGGTCATACCCCAAAGCCCTGCTAGCTCTAGATACTACCATGCTTTTGGAGAAGTGTATACATTGAGAAGTGAAAGTCTTGGTGGTCACTTTGTACGCCTATAACAAGCATCCCTGAGCAGATGGAGTGGCTTCCTCTTGCCTTCTCAGAACCGGAGAGCAAGAGCTCAGGGCATGTGTCTTCTCCAGCTGTCTAGTGCCTCCATCCTGCCCCACAGGTGTGTCTGCACTGGGCAAGGTCAGGGCTTGGATGCCCATGCTCTAGTCGGCTTAGCAGACTCTGGGCAGCCCCTAAAGGGCTGAGAGGATGCTAGACACCCCGTAAGCAGGTACCATCCAGAAGAGGATGACGCTAATGGTGAGGTTGATGACCGTGGCTCCTTTTCTGAAAGCCTCCTTACCAGTTTTCTTGTAAGTAAACAGACAGAATTTAAAATAAGTTTTTATTTATCTGGTGTGGGTATGTGTATCTGCTCACGCTACAGTGCATATGTATGGTGGTGGTCTGAGGACAGCTTGCTGGGCCCCCAGGATTGAATTCACTGGTTGTCAGTCTCTATGGAACTTTGAGTCATGTTATGGACCCCCAAATGGATTTTTACATGATCCCTAGCCATGCGTGATGATCACGTGCCTGTGATCCCAGAACTTGAGGGGATAGGGGGGAGAGGAAGATCAGGAGTACAAGGCCAGCCATATTTAAGTAAGACCTTGCCTCAGAACAAGTCAACCAACCAACCAACCAAAACCAGATTTCTCCAGAAGAGAGAAAAGGGGAAGAAACTGACCATCGTGTCCTGGGTGACCTGCCATTCCCTCTAGTGGCAGGAAGAAACATCTGGAACAGGTCTCCAGGCACCCCCAGGGAAGTACCTTGGTCTCTCTTCCCTGTCTATTTCCTTCAATTCCTTTGCAGACCAGTACTTTGCCTAGCCTTCTCTGTGATATGCCATAGGAATGGGTAGATCACAATCCTGGCTCTCTCGTCCCTTCTAGTGACTTGCCCTGTCACCCACTAGATGGCGCTCTCAGCTACTTGGTTCCTGGCTCCGGCTCCCGGTGTAGCACCACTGTTTGGGGATGGGGGCAGGAGCAGTGCTTGGAGGATAAATGTGGGCAGGAGGGAGAGAAGCATCGCAGGGCTTAAATGCAGCTCATGCTGGGATCACAGGGGAACCTCATATTTGCTTCTTATTAGTGGAGGCTAAGGAAACACTGTGGCTTTGAACCCAATCAGCCAACACCAGGGGGACTCCTAGATGACCCCCTCAGTCCATCAGGGTGGCACCCCAGAGGTAGGCTGGGATGGGGAAGGTTTTTGCCCCCCCCCCCCAGAAGCCAGGAGTGTGTTATCACAGTGAGGCGTCTCTCAGAACTTGATTTGTGTCCCCTGTTACTTGGGGACATGTTGGATGGGTGACTGACACGCACCAGAGACAGTGGAATGGTGATTGATCAGTGGATAAGCCTGAGGCAGCAGAGGAGACAGCTGAGCTCTGGGACATACGTGCTCTGTCTGGCAGTTTTTCCTGGCATCCCAACCAGATCTCCCTTCTGTGGAGAAGGGCCCTCCACTGAGGGAGCCACCATGTCTGGATACAGCCCACAGTCAATGGCTAACTAATACAATGGCCAGGAAGCTGTTCCCTCCCTCAGATCTGGATAAGTCTCATGTACAGCTGATCTCCCCAAGCCTCCCTCGATCTGTCCAGGGCTGGACTTAGCTCTAAGACCACATTCCTTCTGTCTCAGTCTTTTTCTGTTGCAGATAACATAATCCCACAGGCTGGGTAAGGAATCAAGAAAGGAGGTTAATTTTGGCTCATAGTTCTGGTCCAAGGTCAAGGGGCTGCATCTATGATGTTCTTGTTGGCAGAATCCCGAGGTAGCACAAGACATCACATGGCAAAAGGCAGGGTTCTCATGAGATCTAGCCAGCTGGCTTCTGTAACAGGGCCACTTTGGAAATAACCCATAAACGCATCAATCCATTAAGCACAGGAGTGGATTAAGCCACTAGGGAGGGCAGAACCCTGTATCTCTTAATCTCTCATAATGGGGATTAAACTTCAACACTCATTCTGAGAGAGATAATCCACAGTGTTTATTGAGCCCCTCCCTTCCCTGACCTTTGCCCTTACCCTCTGGGGACTTGTCCCAACCGCCATCCTCTAGCAAACCCTGATCCCAGGCTCTGCTTCCAAGCATTTGAAGCAGGGATCCATTCTGTGTAGCACTTCCAGTGCAGTCCTATTGTGCTGTGCATCCCTGCATAGGGAGCCGTCCATGCTCATAGGACCCTTCTCAGTTGACAGGCCTTGGGAAGTGGACCTGATTGTGGTGGTCTGTAGATGGACACCTCCCCAATGACTGGAGATGAGGAGTCCATTGCTGGTGCTTCCTGCCACAGGATGGCAGAATAGCTGCTCACACTACTACTTGTAATGGCCAGGGACAAAATTCAGGATAAGTCAGTTCCTGGTATTTAAGCTACAGGGGGTGTTGTGGGGGATGGGGGTTTGCAGAAGATGCAGAGTAGGGAGGGAGGGCTGACCATCACTGACAAGACCTAAGAAACCCCTCCTCTTCCACAATAGAGGGCGGGTAGAATACTTGGTGCAGGACCTCAGGACTGAGGACAGGGTTGATTTCCCAGCCTGCAGAGGTCTCCTGTGTCAGTCCACTAGCTGTTATGGTAATGAAACACCCAAGACAGGCTAATATTAATTGGGAGTCTCAAAGGTTGAAAGTCCAAAGATCATAGCACAGTCTTGGGTGAGGGCTCCCCCTGGCCATAAACAACCTCAAGGTGGAAGGCAATGGAGGAAACAGACACAGTGCTGAGGGATCACAGCTCCAACAGGACCAAGCGCAAGCTTTCACTGTTCTTACTATTACCAGTGAGCTTCAGGTAGTTATCTTTCTTCTTCTGCTGCTCCTCCTCCTCCTCCTCCTCCTCCTCCTCCCCCGCTCCTCCTTCTCCTCGTCCTCCTCCTCCTTCTGATTTTTCGAGACAGGGTTTCTCTGTGTAGCCCTGGCTGTCCTGGAACTCACTCTGTAGACCAGGCTGGCCTCAAACTCAGAAATCTGCCTGTGTCTGCCTCCTCAGGCAGTTATCTTAATCATTGCTAAGAGCACCTTCCCAGTGGTCTAAGAATCTCATGTGTGTGTGTGTGTGTGTATTGATCCCTGGCACCACACAATGGAAGAAGAGTACTGACTTCCAAAGATTTTCCTATGACCTCCAGAAGAGGTCCTGACACCCATGGCTCACACATCTTTTACATGACATCTTTTGGGGGAGACACAGATACATTTACTGATAGGAGGAGCATCCCATGGCCTCTCAAAACCACATGGAGGAAGGGGACAATCCTGTCCATTCAGGTGCTGTGGGGAGATGGAGCAAGAAGGGCAAGGGGGGTCACATCTTTGAATGGTAAAGGGAGGAGGGAGCAGGGCTGTGGGCTGCAGGCTGTGGACACTTTCTGGCACACAAGGGCTTGAGAGGAAGGTGGGAAGAGAAGAGGGTTGGGTGGGAAAAGCCTTCCTTTGTAGTTCTGATACAGGTCCCAGCAGGGGGTGCGAGAGCAAAGACTGTGTCTGGGTTACTTTTTTATGGCTGTGATAAGACACCACATCCAAGGCAACTTAAAGAAGAAAGCATTTAATATTCAGACTCGGGCTGTCAGAGGATTAGAGTCAGTGGCCATCAGGGCAGTGAGCATGACAGAGGCAGGCATGGTGCTGGAGCAGTAGCCGGTCCATAGGCACAAGGCAGAGAGAAAGCTCAAAGCCACCCTCCCTCCCCAGGGCCTTACCTCCTAATTCTTCCCAGATAATTTCACCACCTGAGGAATCACGCATTCAAATACGGGGCCATTTTCACTCAAACTACCACACTGTTTGGCTACACTGTGTGTTTTCTTTCTCTGTGGAGGGCATGGCCTTGGACCAGGTGCTGTGACTTCAACATGGAGACTGTCAACTCACTGCCCCACCAGTGGCAGGCTCTCCAGAACAGAGGAGCTGTGGAGTTTATCTTCAGGGTTTCTACAATGGGTTATCCAGATCTGGTGGGAACTGTTTGGATGTAGAGTCCACATTGAAACTGATCCCCAGTTGTTGGGACGTGCTCTTCCAGGTGGTCCTAACAGCCTGTGGGCAGAGTACCAGGTGGAACCTGCTTATTATTCACTATTGCTGCTAGTGAAGACAGAGGGGGTTGAGGGTCTTGGGGGCTCAGGCTTATCAGGATAGACACGTCTAGAAAGCACAGTCTAGAAAGCTTGGAGGTAAGGGAGACTGGATAAAGTGTCGGCCCAGTGGTGAGACCTAGAGCAAGAAGATGAGTGACAGAGGTTACTAATGTATTAGTCCTCTTGGACTAAGCAGCCAGCCTTGATCTCCAGCCTGTCAGCCATTTGGGACCAACCCCAAGGTCCAGTATGGGACCATCACACTGAACTGGGCACACAGCCACTTGTGCAGAGAGCCTATTCCATCTCAGCCCTTCCATCTTGGAGAGGGTGGTGAACCATCCCACTTACCCCACTTGCCTTACTGCCAGGGCTTGGAGTTTCTTCTGGCCTTTAGGGTCTCAAGCCAAATCTCTCTCTGAGGGCTTGCAAAGTACCTAATTCAGGGACCCAGGGCTCGCTCTGTGAGAAAGGAGGTCCAGCAGGGATCCTCTGACACCCTTGAAGAATGGCACTGTCTAGATTTAGCACCACTTAGTCTCTGGCTTCTAGGCTGAAGCCTGTTGCCCTCCTTCAGGAAAAGGTTGCTCCTGAGACAAGCATTGTCCCTCACAGCAGTGTGAGGAGGAAGAGGAGCCCCTATTCATGCAGTGTCTTCACAGCTCTGCCCTGCCATGTGTCTTCATGTCTTTAAGCTTTCTATGCTCACAGCTCCTGGACCCTGAGGGGACCTGGCTTCCACAGAGATGCAGTAAGAGTCTCAGTAATAGCTACAGTTCCCACCTGTTTCCTTTGGCCTTCTGAGCAGGTCTTCTGCACAGACGGTCAACTCTTTCTAGATCAATATGTATTTATTCACTTATTTCTCTTTAAAAAATACTGCAGGGGCAGAGAGATGGCTCGGCAGTTAAGGGCAAGCTCTGCTCTTTAGGAATGCTGGTGTTTGGTTCCCAACAAGCACATCCCGAGGCTCACAACTACCTATAATTCTCACTCCAGGAGATCCAGTGTGCTCTTCAGGACTCCTTGGGCACCATAACACACATGCCTCACACCCACATAGATGCACACATAGACATATAAATAAAAATAAATCTATCTTAAATGAACACACACACAAAACCCCACACAACAACAAAACCGTGGTAAAAGTATAAACAGCATATAGTTAGCCATTTAGGGGCTAGAGACATGGCTAAGAGGTTATAGTCCTTTCTGCTCTTGCAGAAGACCCAGCTTTGGTTCCTAGCACCCAAATAGGGTGGTTCATAATGACCTGTAATTCTAGTTCCCAGAGTCTGATGCCCATTTCTGTTTCCTCAGGCACCAGGCACACACATGGTGAGGAGACAGACATACATGCAGGTACTTGTATGTACATGTGAAATAAGCACAATCTTCAAAAAAAAAAATTAGCCAATTCAACTAGTTAGAACACAGTTCAATGGTATCATCATCATCATCATCATCATCATCATCATCATCATCACTATTTAGAAATAGGGTTTTTCTGGGTAACCCTGGCTATCCTGGAATTCTCTGTAGACCAGCTTGGTCTCAAACTCAGAGATCTGCCTGTCTCTGCTTCCCAAATACTGGGATCAAAGGCGTGCACCCCCACCCCCAGCTTAGTTCAGTGGTACTATTAAGCCATGTGACCATGTCCAAAACTTTTCACCTCTGCCTGAGTTGAACACTAACTTCCTGTCACCCAGCCTTCTACCCTGAGCATCATCAACCTGCCTTTTGTCAGACTGCTGGCTCTAAGCACTTCACACTGTAGTTGTCCTGTGACTGGCTCTTTTCAGCTAGCACGATACCCTTGAGGTTTATCTGTAGAGTTGTCAGGTCTATCAGTTTACTTCCAATTAATTAATTAATTAATTAATTAATTAATGAAACAGGGTTTCACCATGAGCCCTGCCTCTCCTGGAACTTGCTGTTTAGAACAGGCTGACTTTGAACTCACAGATCTTTATGTTTCCCAAGAGCTGGAATTAAAGGCCTTTGACACCACACCCAAGCCTGTCATTTGTTTTAACAGCTTATGATTATGCAAGGCTGGGGATGCAGCTCAGTATCCCCCACTTCCCCTGAGTCCTGCTCCAAGCTCTGACAGACCTACCTGACCAGGATTGGCACCATCCATCCATGAACTGGGTCCTCTCACACCAATCATTACCCAAAGCAATGCCCCGCAGGCCAATCTGATAAAGGCAACTCCTCAATTCCTTCTTCATAGGTATGTCTAGGTTGGTGTCAAGTAGGCAAAAAACTAACCAGCATCCATGTAAGAAACTCTTTTGTACAGAACATGATTGGGTTCTCCTGCTTTCTCCTTGTTTTTAGAAGTTGGCTTTTCATCTCTGAAACTTCATTTTGTGTGTGTGTGTGTGTGTGTGTGTCTGTGCGTGTGTGTGTGAGCATGTATGCATGCACGCAAATATGTGTATGCTGTTATCTTGGTGTGGTTCATCAGGAGCAGCTTCTGAGGCTGGATTTAGTAGTTAAATAGTAAGAGGGTCAGAGGTTGAAGTTACAGGAAGACCAGGCTGATGGACTAGTACTTAGGGGGGTAACTGGGACTCAGCCACAAGAATGGTATGGGATACATCCCATAATCCTTCCTCCAGAGGGGCCTGGTCATGTTCATCTTGTCCATTAGTTCTTGGACACGAGCTGCTGTTTTATTGAGATGAGTGGAGCCCTTAGGCTTCAGGGTGTTCAGGCAAACACAGTGGTACACTATATGTGCTAGGTCAGGGTATAAACAGGGGTGGTCTAGGCACCCCTGTGTCCACAACCATATAAAGCTGAAACCTAAGATGGGACCAGCCTAGATGTCCACCAGTGTATGAATGGATGATGAAAATCACAAAATAATTATTCGACTATGAGGAAAATGAAACCACGAAATTCACAGGAAAGTAGATATACCTGGAAAGTACAATATTAAATGAGATGGCCCAAATATAGAAAGATGAAAACCACATGTTTTTCCTCAAATGTGGAACTGGGAGACCCTGTCTCCAAAACTGGGAAAAGGGAACATTTTATCTATCTATCTATCTATCTATCTATCTATCTATCATGTATGTATGTATGTATCATGTATGTATATACCTACCTATTCCCTCTCTCTCTCTCTCTCTCTCTCTCTCTCTCTCTCTCTCTTTCTCTCTCTCTCTCTCTCTCTCCAAGTGGGCACCCTTATGACCTAGCACAATTTAGCTGCCCATTTCACTTTTGATTTTTATTAAATCAAGTAGTTGGAATCTGTATTCTGGGTCTGTTTGTCTGTCTTTGTAACACTGTTGTTCTGTCAGCAAGAGGCTTGCAAGCTTCCTAGTAGGAAGACCCTGCCTCCCTTTGACTGGTTCTTTGAGATGGCCTTGGTTTCTCTTAGCTTTGCTTTTCCATTTGCAGTTTAGGATTCTTTTCTCCAGGCCCCAGTCGGAATTCGACTGCAATTGCATTAACTTTATGGGTTAATTTAGACAGGATTGATGTGTTTACGGCATTGAGTCTTTCCAGCCTGGAGCGCTATATATCTCTGTTTATTTAGGCATCTGCATTCTGCAGTTGCATTTTGTAAAGTTCTTCATAAAGGTCTTGCACAGCTAGTTTTTACTGCTACCTGGTACTTTCTTTGTTTGTGTTTCCTAATTGACCATTGCCTGGTGTAGGGAGATTGTAGACTGTTTCCTTTGTACGTTCATCTCGTATCCAGGAGCCCTGCTGAACTTTTATTAGTTTTTGAGGGTTCTAGAAACTCTTGGACTTTCTATCCCAGCAATCATTCTATCGGCAAGGATTCACGATGTGTTCGTTCTCCCCATCCATTAGGAGATGGTGCTATTTTTTTTTTCTTGTCTTATTGAATTGGCAATAACCTCAAGCCAAATGCTGAATAAAGGAATAATTTCTGGCTCCTTCCCATTAGCTTCCCATAGTAATGGCAATACTTTACATATTTTAACATTGGATATAATATCTGGAGGCTGGAGAGATGGAAAAGTGGTTGAAAGCATAGTTGTTCTCGTGGAAGACTCAGGCTTGATTCCCAGCGCCCACATGGTGGCTCACAACTGTCTGTAACTCCAGTTCCAGGGGATCTGATGCCCTGTTCTGGACTCTGAGGACACTTGCATTCACACATGCACACACCATATACCTAATTAAAGATAACTATTTTAAAAATTACTTTATCTCCTGTAATGTTTCTGCTTTTTTGTTTTTTTGTTTCTGTTTGTTCTTAGGCAATAGGCATTGGACTCACAACCTTGCATAAGTGCTTCTTCAGTAAGCCACCCCCTGGCCCTGCGGTGGGGTTTTAGTAGATATCTTTACTAAACCCAAGGGATCCTGCCCTATTTTCAGTCCATACACAAATATTGCATCTAAAAATTTTAAATATTTTTATTTTATGTGTGAGTGTACCACATGCACACCTGGTACCCTCAGAAGCCAGAAGAGGGCATCACATCTCCAGGACCTGGAGTTACAAATGGTTGGGAGTCACCATGAAGGTTCTGGGAACTTAACCCAGGTCCTCTGGAAGGGCAGCCACTGTTCTTAGCGCCGAACAGCTCTTCAGCCCCCCCCCCAAACATTGCACCTTATTACATGTTTTCCTTACCCACTGAGATATTTCTACATCCCCATCTCTCTCCCAGGTCCATTGTATATCTCAGACTGACCTCAAACTCAAGATCCTCCTGCCTCAGTCTTCTGAGTGTATCGCTAAGTCTTCCAAAATACTTTTCTAAACTCGGTGCTTGCAGGCCTGGGCTAATCTCAGCCTGGTTCTGATGTACGTATTTTCAAAGTGCACCACACTGAATTTATTTCGTTCATATTTTACTTAAGATCCTGAATTATGTTTAAAAGTGGAATTGTTGGTAATTTCATTTCCATGTGCAGGCCCCATCCAGCTGGCAAGCCAGTGATGCCTCCCTCCTAAAATAAGTGAATCTGCCTTTTATGTTATTTTAAAACCTGTGCAGTTCTAAAGTTTGACCTTCACCACCAAAAGCTCACACACCATCTTGTCTGATGGATTTTGCATGACTGTGGGTCGCTCTCCTGTTCCCACCGTTTATGCCTTTGCTTTTGACTTTAACTTCACATGCTGGACGTTTCTTTATCTTAGTCATTAAGGAACAGGCATTTGATTGATTTGATTGTTAGGGGTTTCAGGGAGCCCAGTACATGATATCTTCTCTTTTATATAATCTGTGTATCATTTAAGAATTAATACAATGGGATGGTGAGATGGCTTAGCAGGTGTATTAGCCAGGGTTCTCTGGAGGCATAGAACTTATAGAATGAACACACTTTCTCTCTCTCTGTCTCTCTGTGTATCTCCATATATATTAGAATGGTATACAGGCTGTGGTCCTGCTAGTTCAACAATGGCTATCTATCAATGGAATGGTCAAGAGTACAGTAGTTGTCCAGTCTGTGACGCTGGCTGTCTCAGCTGGTCTTCAGTATACACCAGACTCCTGAAGAAGTAGGCTCTAATGCCAGCACAGGAATGAAACTTGCCAATTTGAGCAAGAGCAAGCAGGGAAAGAGATCAAATTTCCTTCTTCCGACTCCTTTATATAGGCTGCCAGCAAAAGGTGTAGCCCAGATTAAAGATGGATCTTTCCAACTCAAGGTTTCCGGATCAAAAGTGGGTCTTCCCACTTCAATGATTTAATTAAGAAAACAACCAAATCCTTCACGGTAGAAGGAGAGAACCAGCGCCCACAAGTTGCCCTCTGACCTCTACTCAGGTACGCAGGGCAGGGCAACCGACACCCACTGGTGTCCTTGGAGACAGTGCCAGCCATCATACTTGGCTTACTCTGTAAGTGCAAGTGGAGAACAACAAAGGACACCCTCTTGAATAGGACCAGGGGAAAAACAGCCAGGGAGGGGACAGGTAACTAGCAGGACTGTAAGCTTGGTTCCTCTGTCCAACCTGGAAAACCACTCCTGTCCCTGCAGGTCATTGGGTGTTCCCATGTGGAAGAGAATGCCAGGGGAAACAGTCCACCCCGTACCAAATACCTCTTTACTTAAACGTTTTTTATTAATAATTCTTTTTAAAAACATTTCTTTCTTTTTATGTGTGTATGTGTGTGTCTGCAACATGTGTGCTGTGCCTGCAAAGGCCAGAAGAGGGGTCCACTGGACCTGGGGTTACAGCTGGTTGTGAGCCACCCAACACAGGTGCCTTGAAATCAAATTTAGGTCCTCTGAAAGGGCAGCCAGCGTGTGTAACCACTGAACCATCTCCCTAGTTGCTAATTGTTCTTGTTAAAGAGATTTCCTTTAGTATTATTTCTTTGTCTTTAATATTTTTCCAGGTTCTTGGGTTGAATGCTGCAGCCCTGTTTCCAGCCTTCTTTATCATTTTTCTTTTTCCTAGCATAATAGAGTTAAGGGTGTAAATTTAGAACTACATTCCTATGCACTTGAACTGCATCCCACCAGTTTTGGAAAGTGATGCTTAGGTAGACGTGTGGCTCTAAATATTTTGTCACTTATTTGCAGGTTCCTTTATGATCACAAACTATTTAAGGTAGACTTCTTGTCTCTAAATGAGTGGGGTTAAAATAAAAATACAAACCAACGTGGGGTTCAAGTTTCACTGCCGTCCTGTACCCACGCTGCTCCAAGGCAGGGTCCTTCCCTCTTTCTGGGCAATTCTCTGATCACCCAAATTGTCCATTCATATATTCCATAAGCACTTGAAAATACATGCCTTGTCTGTGCATTGGCCAACAGTTCCGCATGGTATAACTCAAGCTTGTGAATTGTATCAATTGTTGGAGATTTTCTAATAGCTCTGAACTTGCTCCTAAGACCAGGTATGTAGGGCACTCTGGTCATCCCAGTACTGGGGAAACTGAGGCAGGAGAATTGAGAGTCTGAAGTCAGCTTGGGCTATGTAGGGAGAGCTTTTTTCTAGTCTAGGCTGAGTGGGAAAGCATTTGCCTAGCCTTCCTGAGGCTCCATGTTCAATCCTTAGGGGAAATTCATAGATAAGTCTCTATCTATCTATCTATCTATCCTGCTATATACTCATATACACATTTACACATATGATGTGCATCCACATACTTACATATGCAAAACATACACACACAAGTATTTATACATGCCCACCTGTGAATGCACATGCACATGCTATGTTTTAGACACAAGCAGATGCACGATATGAGGATAGTGTATGCTGTTAATCTCGCCTGTATGTCATGGCGAATGCTTTCTGTCGAAGGCTATCATTTCTATATTGCCAGCCCAGGCATGCGCTGGTGTTTAGTGGGTATATCATGTATGGGGCTGGATCCAGCATTCATCTTCTCCTTTCTTAGTAACAGACCTTAAGTGTGTTCCAGTGGAAATAGACCTTACACAGCCTCCCCGGAACAGGGCTGTGTCCCAGGGCTAGTGTTAGCCTCTGGTAGGTGAAGAAGGTATTGGGGTGGTGGGTAGGGTTGCAGGATGGGGCTCTTTTCTTTTTTTCCCCCATTGTTACCTAGAATGCAGACTGGGTGGCTGGAACGTCAGCAGTCACTCTGGGGTGTGAATTGGTTTGTGTGTGATATAAAGTTTTGGGATAAAACTGTCTTGCCTCTTCTGGATGACCATCACCCATGATGGTCGTCATCCACATGTTTTTTATAGGACAGCTTTGAACTCCTAACCCTCCTGCCTCTGCCTCCCAAGTGCTGGGGTTGAAGATGTACATCACAACAGCAGGAGACTGGCTTCCATGGATTAGGAATCGGCCCTCTAGCTCTCAATGTGCAGACAGCCAGTGCTGGGCTCCCTGGCCCCTGTCGTGTAAGCCAGTCTGACACAGTCCCTTTCACTACACACAACTCTCTTTGTTCTGTTCCCCCTACAGAATCCTGCCTACCAGTGTCTGTTTCCTTCCAAAGGCATGTCTACCTGCACTCCTCTTCATGTTATTTTGTTTTTATTACATTTATTTATTCTCTCAGTGTGTGCATGTACATTGTTAGAAATAAGATAATAACAAATTTGACTAGAGAAAGCAAAAAAAAAAAAAAGATTTTATTTTCTTATTTTACTTTGTATATGTAAAGTAAAATGTCTGTGTACCATATGCATGCAGTGCCCCTAGAGACCAGAAGAAGGCATCAGATCCCCTGGAACTGGAGTTACTGATGGCTGTGAGCAAGCCACGTGGGTGCTAGCAACAGAACTGGGGTCTTCTACAAGAGCAGCAAGTGCTCTTAACTGCTGAGCATCTCTCCAGCCCTTTAATATACAGTTCTGCAGAAAGGGACGCCAGCACAGAGAAAAGGCAGAATTGCTTGGCTGTTGTGGTTTTACAAGTCCCCCAGCAGTGAGAAATCCCTGTCTTCTTCTCACACAAAGTCTGGCACTTGCCCCTTTCCAAGTCCCCATCTCATTGGTTTAGGGCACAAAGCCTTTTCTAATAAATAATGTGGGAATTAAGCTGCTCCTTTTTTTTTCTTGATCATAAGCTCAGTCATAGAGTCAAAGGCCTGTAACTTTTCACCTTTCACAGTTCTAAGACAAGCTGGAGCTGGGGGTGGAGGGGTCCAGCACCTCCTGTTCTTCTGTAACTCTGATGAACTCTTAGTGTACTCATACTGAAAATGGTCATGACATCTATTTCTTACTACATGGGGTGTGGGGAGTCAGAAGACAACTTGTGATAGTCAGGTCTCTCCTTCTACCATGTGGGTCCTGGGGATCAAACTCAGGTCGGCAGGTTTGGTGGCAAGCACCTTTCCCTGCTGAGCCATCTTGCTGGCCCACACTGACTTTCTTATTAAATCTTGCACGCACCAACTGGAAGTTGAGAAACCGTCTGTCCTTAGCACTTGCTTCACTCTGTCAGTTTTCTGGGGCTTTGCAACTTGCCTTTACCATGGTAGCCATTTGTGATCATCCTTGCTGGGTCAGAAGCCTGTGCTACCTTCCTCCCCACCTTGCTGTCCCCAATCCTGTGCTTCCTGATGACACCTGACAGGAATAGCCTCTGTAATGGGTGAAACTCCCTCCACTGCAGCCATCCTTTGAATGATTGGCTCAATGACCTCCAATGGGTACCAGAAGCTGAGGATGCTCAGCTTCCTTATGGAAAATAGAATTATATTTGTTTTAGGGAAGTTTTTGGTTGACAGACTCTGGTGAGTTTTCCAAAGTGATCTTAGGGAGTGATTCTAGATCTTTCCCTGTAGCAACTTATTCATGAGCTTCCATGAGGACCACGGAGGGCGGGAAGTGGTTATCTGAGAGCCCAGGGCTGTCTGGAAGTCAGGACTCTCCCTCAGTGCATTCATGAGTCTATCTGTGAAAACAAGCTGGTTGAGTTGTCTGGGCTGTGAACAAGAGATATACGGGCTGGGGATGCAGCTTCGTGGGAAGAATGCCTTCCTAGCATGCATGGGGTCCTGGGTTAGATCTCTGTCACCACACACACAAACACACATACACACATGCACACACACGCACACACACAGCACACACCCCACATACATACACATACCACACACCAA
>JADRCH010000147.1:1922369-1957035 GCA_019843965.1 Rhynchomys soricoides | reverse complement strand
ACATACACACCACACACATCACACACACATACACACCCACACATACATATGGCACACACATGCACCCCCCTACACACACACACACACACACACACACACACACACACACGACAGTACTACTATCCAAGTGTAATAGTTAATGTGTCTCACTACTGTGATAAAACTTCTGACAGAAGAAGCTTAAGGTAGGAAGGGTTTGCTTTGACTCAGGTCTCAGAAAATGATGTTCATTACAATGGGAAGGCGTGGGGGCAGAAGCAAGAGGCAGCTGGTCATGTCGAATCCACAGTCAGGAAGCAGAAGTGAACCCTGGTGCTCAGCTCGCTTTCCTTAATATTCAGATCTGCACAGCCTGTGGAGCTCCACTTCCTCATTTAGAGAGGGTCTCCCTCCTTCTTTAACCTAATCAGCAAACTCCCAGACACCTGCCTTTGTTTCTATGGTGACTGTAAATCCTATCAAGAGTAACATCCCTGGGCATGGTGACACACTCCTGTCATCCTGGCCTGCAGGAGCTAGAGGTGGGAGGATCAGGAGTTCGGGATTATCCTCTGCTACACACCAAGTTAAAGGTCAGCCTAGGCTGAAGTCCCTGTCTCAAAACCACACCAAACCAAACTAAGAAACAATCAGAGATTAGACGGTTACTGTCTCATAGCCAATCTTTAGACAAGCCAATATTTTTACTAACTTGTTTCCTTGTTTTGTTTTTTCTCAAACTTACAATCCTCCTGCCTCAGCCTCTCAAGTGCACCACTATGAAGAGCCTTTGGGAACACATTTCCGGTTGGAAGGCTCATTATCTCAGATAATTTAGAGTGTATTTCCCATTAACAAGGATGTCCTGTACAAATGCAAGATCATTTCAGAATCAGAAACTCCATGCCTGTCTCTCACACACTGCCACTGGGTCATCACAGAACTCCCAGTCAGGCCTTGGTATTTCTCAGTAGCATTATTTAATTAGGTTTTTGTTTTGTTTTGTTTTGAGACAGTTTCTCTGTCAGTTTCTCTGACAGTTTCCCTGACTGTCCTGGAATTCTCTCTGTGAACCAGGCTGGCCTCGAACTCAGAAATCCACCTGCCTTTGCCTCCCGAGTTCTGGGATTAAAGGCGTGTGCCACCACCACCTTGCAGTTGTCCTGTCTTTGTAGTCTGCTCCTGTCTGACAGTTTGTCAGTCTTTCCTGACTTCCATGCCCCTGAGCCTCTCAGAGAGTAGTGAATGGCTTTGTCGGTGTCTATGTTTCCTTAGATAAGCTCAAGGAGATGTGTGGGGCAGGGGTGTCACAGCAGCTCTGCTGGACATCCTTGGTGGGGACACTGAGGGGACTTGCTGTTCCTGGCAATGTGACACAGTGTTCTGACTGGGATTCGCTAATGTGGCTCAGGTGGCCTCTGTCAGGTTCCTTTGCTAACTCCTCCTTTCTGTTTGTGACTGTTGAGCATTTGGAATGAAAGACTGGGAGACCACTCGAGTAGTCTTCCTTGCCGCAGCTCAGTTTGTAATAACGGATTTGTTTTGTTTGAGATAGTGGCTCATTATGTAGACCAAGCTGGCCTTGAACTCATAGAGATCCACCTACCTCTGCATCCCAAATTCTGGGATTAAAGTTGTGCTATGCCATGCCAGACTCAGATCATAACTTTTAAAAGACTTTTTATATTATGTGTATGGTGGTTTGCCTGCATGTGTTCCTGTGCCTGCAGTGCCCACAGTCGCCAGAAGAGGGCGTCAGATCACTCTGAAACTCTAAGCATCACAGCAGACAGTTGTGAGCCAACTGTCTAGTTGCACCCAGGCCTGTGGGTACTCGGAACTGAACCTGGGTCCTGTTCAAGAGCAACAGGCATTGTAACCATTGAGCCATCTCTTCAGCCCCATCAAATGCTAATTTTTCTAATTCCATAATTTCTCCCCATATTTTACCTTCAAATATCTGGATTTTTTCCCATGTGTATGCTGATGGCTAGGCTCTGCTGGCTAGCTATCCACCCCCAGGATCCGTCTGGGAATATGGAACAGCAAGCCTGCACCACAGAGCTTGTGTTCTAACTCCGGTCCTCTTGCAGTGTGGCAAGCACTTAACTGACTAAGCAGTCCACCCAGCCTTATTTGTTTGTTTTTATGACCAGGTTTCATGGAGTAGCCTAAAACTCTCCAAGTAGCCCAGGCTGGCCTTAAACTCCTGGCAATCTTCCTGTTGCAGCCTCTCCAGTGCTGGAATTACAGCTGTGAGCTCCGAGATACATTTTGAAATCTCACTGTAACTACCTAACAATGAACGCTTTTTTTTGGTGACTGTAGGGGTGCTGGGGACACAGCACAGGATCCCATGCATGCTAAGGTTACAATTGAGCTGCACCCCAAATCAATAAAGACAATTTAAATAAACTCATCTGAATTTTAACAAAAAGATGCCTCTCCATTAAAGAGCATGGTCTTCCAATTAGGTTACCAGGGCTCAGTAAAAATCAAAACTATGATCTTTCAGTCCACAAAGAAATTATTTAATATAAACCGATGCTATGTTTTAGGTATTTTGTGGTGATAAGCAGGATTGTATACTAAGATTATTTTGGAATTATTAGAATTGAACTTTTTTTCCTTTTGGGAGAAGGTCTTGCTATTGTGATCCCAGCTAGCCTAGAACTCGTTATGTAGACCAGGCTGGACTTATACTTGTGGTAGTTGTCCTGCCTCTTCCTTCTGAGTAGCTGGCACCGTTGTGTGTGGCTAGATTTTAACATTTTAAATAGCCATAATTTCTAATGAATTTAATTATATTTGATTATGTATTATGTGTATTGTGTGGTTGGGAACGGTTTGCACGTAGAGGTCAGAGGACAACTCTGGGGAGTAGGTTCTTTCCTTTCCCTATGTGGGTCCCAGGGAATGAGGTTCAGGCCATCTGGCTTGGCGGCAAGCGCCTTTCCTCACTGAGCCATCTTGCCAGCCCTGCAATGATTTTAAATTCTGCTGTTGAGCTAGGCATCATAGTTTATATCTATAATCCCAGTACTTGGCAGCCTGAAGCCAGAGAATTGCTTTGAGTTCTAGACCAGCTTGGGCTACAGAGTGAGACAATGCTTCAAAACCTTGAAATGATTGATTGATTGTTTGATTGACTGATAGATAGATAGAAAGATGATAGATAGATGTGTAGATAGATAGGAAGGTTAATGTATAGGTAGGTGGATAGACAGACAGACATACCTAGCTGTTGTGTGGCCTTCCCCTGGGAGACATGAACAAGTGTCTGTCCATCTCAGGAAGTGGCCACAGGCTGAAGTGATCACATCTACATCAGCTTGGTGAACACATGAATTTACTGGGCTTTGCCAGTGGGAACATGGGTGAGGGTTACATACATGAACACGGATGACTCAAAAGCAGCTACATCACCAAGAAGCCCACCCTAGCCTACACAATTCCTGAAGGAGCTACCCATAGAACTCCATGCAGGACTCCCACTAGCTCCCCAGGGAGGCACCTCCAGGGTCTTGTAAGTTTCCGAGCTTTCTGAGACCAGTTTCTTTCACCTCTTGGGTCTTATGAATCTCCTCCTCCTCCAGCCTTCACTCAGCATTAGAGACTCCTGGGTCATGTGGGACCATCCTGCCCAATGTGAGACACTTGTCACATGTCCCCACTGGCTCTGCGGACACAAACAGCACCTTGCCCAGGTGCTGTCTCACATGCAAGCATTAAGTGTGCAAACCTGTTTCCTGCATAGGCTCTGGGCTGATCTGCAGTGGCAAAGGCAGAGCTTTGCTGCCTCTCTGGGTGTTTCGTTTTGTTTTTATGAAGTCAGGGCTCCATGTGAAGGAGGTCGGGGCTCCATGCGAAGGAGGTCACTGCCTTGGACCAAATGCCTTCATTGGATTTTTTCCTCAAAGGAGACACTGGTGATGGCCTCTACTTCTCTAAATCTCTCCAGCTGGCTGCAGAAGAGAGTGCAGAGAAAGCCAAGAAGGTCCTGATGAAAGGCAGGAGGAGCTGCCTCCTCACCTTTCCCTGGGAGACAAGACACATCTGTAGCTTTCTTTTTATGCTTCAGAACAATTGTATTTGAGTTTAAAAGAAAACCCTAGAACCTCAGGGCAAGCAAGCTGTAGTTCATGGCAGCTGCTCACAAGACATGCTTTGTTTCCCTGTTCACAGTGAGTTCCAGAGCCTGAGTGTCCCATAGAGATCAGATGATACAAGGTGGCCCGGTGAGACTGTAGAGCCTGGAGATGGGAGGGTGGATTGGGGTTGGGGGAAGACAGGTAACAAAAATAGACATGCACCTGTGGAAGATGACAGTAAAGGACAGGTGTTTGCTGGGAGGATGTGCCACAGGGGTTCCGACTACGACAGAAGCTGGTTAAGGAAGGTTGGGGTGGGGACACCTGGGAGGTTCCCACTCTCCTTCCCGTCAGCCTGAGTTCTGAGAACACAGGATGAGGGCCCTACTCTGAGGAGCACAGGATGAGAGCTCTGGGATGCAAGTGTCTTTGCCAGAGGCAAAACACAAACTCCCAGAAGTCAGAACCTAAAGTTCCAGGCTCAGAAAGAAAAAATTGAGATCACAAAGGGGAAGTAGGGGCTGGAGTTAGAGCTCAGGGGCATGGGTGCTGGCCAGATATGAATGGAACCCTGGGTTTAGCACCACGCGCACCTGCACAGCAGCACGCACACCTGCACAGCAGCATGCATACCTGCACAGCACCTCGCACACACCTGCACAGCAGCACGCACACCTGCACAGCAGCATGCATACCTGCACAGCAGCACGCACACCTGCATAGCAGCACATACAACAGGCTCTACACACTGCACACACCGGCCGTCTCCTGTGCTCCCAGCACCTGAGAGGTGGAGGCTGGAGGATCAGGAGTACATGTGCAGCCAGTGCAGTCTGCAGTTTCAGGGGCTGCATGGACCATCCAGAGTTCTCCTGAGGAATGGAACCAATGGAGACTGTGTAGAGATGCAGAGGTGTGTGTGATGAGGGGATTACGTGAATGTAGAAGCTGAGAAGCTCTACAGACTGCCATTTGCAGCACAGAACCAGGAAAGCTGATGGCTCTCAGTCAAGAGGGAAGGGGTGGCTGGTGCAAGCCCCAGAGAATCTGGAACTCTGGTGTTTCTTTGTTCTATTTGGCCCTCGGCCACTTGGGTGGTGCTGCCCATGTTGGATGAAGGAGAATTTCTCTACTGTCCACCTTGGCTGAGCCCACCTGGAAACACTGTTATGGACCTAGAAAGAAATAATGCTCAGTGCAAGCAACCACTGTAGCATGTACATCTGTCTATTGTCTGTCTATCAGTCATCTATCTATTCTTAACCTTCCATCTATCAATCATCCATCTGCTATCAAATCATCTATAACTTTCCTTCCTCTAGGCTATGATCTATCAATTGTCTATAAATCAATCAATTATATATAAATCTTCTATCCACTCATCTGCCTTATCTGTTTTATTTCTATGTTTATCTACCTGTCCATGAGAGCTCTATCATCTCCTTGCAGTTGTCTATTTACTCCTCATTTTCATTTCTATTCTCTGACAGCTTCTATTTAACTACAATCTGTTGATCATACACATTTGCTGTCCATCATCTGTGTACCCACTTATCATTTCTATTTGTCTATATAAAGAGATAATATCTTAACAGTAAGGTATTGTCTTGTGTCACTGGGGAACCTTGGACATCCCCGAGTCTTCTGAGGACTCAGGGAAGCAGTGGGATGTGTCAAATCCCTCTGGCTGCAGTTGACAGGCTGTAGTATTCTGGGTCTGAGGTTTAAGTTCTAGAGCATGGAAGGTAGACTCAGATCCCAGCTCAGCCACTCAGATGCAAATATGTGAGCAGTTGCCTCAGAAAGTTGCCTGGCTAATTCCCTGGGCATCCTTGGTCCTGTTAAGTTGATATGTGACTCCAGGCAATGTCCCTTGGAAAAGGCAGGTGCTGCCTGGAGTCATAGACCCCAGGTTAAATGCACCTAGTAGTTGGAATGTTCTGCATTGCACACTCCTCAGGCTCCTATCCAACTTAAGAGAGACTTAGAGGCCTTTTCTCAGAGACATACAAGTCAAAGTCATTCGTAGCAGACACCAGGCAGGGGCCACTGCAGTGATGGGTAAGGCAGTCCCTGTTGGACAGAGGGGCCATCTGAGGAGCCTGAAAGACCCACTGTAAGAATGGATGCCCATGGTGGATGATGTTGTTCTGGTAGGAAAGACAAAGGGGTAGAGGAGAGGGCATAAGAGGCCATATGTCTTAGAGTTTCCATTGCTATGAAGAGACACCATGACCAAGGCAACTCTTATGAAGGAAAACATTTGATTGGGGCTGGCTTACAGTTTCAGAGGTTCAGTCCATTATCATCATGGTGGGACACATGGTAGCATGCAGACAGACACAGTCCTGGAGCAGCCAAGAGTTCTACATTTTGATCCACAGGCAGCAGCAGGTCTGTCTTCCAACTGGGCAGAGCTTGAGCCTGCCTCCACAGTGACACACTTCCTCGAACAAGGCCACCCCTCCTAATAGTGCCACTCCCTATGAGCCAAGCACTCAAACACATGAGTCTATGGGGGCCATTCCTATTTGAACCATCACATTCCACTCCTTGACTCCCATGGGCTTATAATGCAAGATGCATTAGCCCAACTTCAAAAGTCCCCACAGTCTATCGCAGTTTGAACAATGTTTAAAAGTCCAAAATTCAAAGTCTCTTCTGAGTTTCATGTAATCTCTTAACTGTAATCCCCTATAAAATCAAAATAAAAAACAGATCACATACTTCTAACATACCCTGGTATAGGATATACATTAACATTCCAAAATATAGGGAATGGAGCATAGTGAGGGAATACTGGACCGAAGCAAGTCCCCAACCCACCTGAGCAAACTGCAAACTCTGCATCTCCATGTTTGATGTCAAAATGCTCTTCAGATCTCCAGCTCCTTTCAGCGTTGCTGACTGTAATGCGCTTACACTTCTTCTTTTTGGGCTGGCTCCACTCCCTGTTAGCAGATTCCCTATCAAGCACCTCCAACATCTTGGGGTCTTCACGGCAACTTCAACTTCACAGCTTCATGCAATGGCTTCTCTGGGTCTCCACAAAGAGACACCCCTGCCACATGCCTGGCCTCAGCAACTTCCTTAGTCACAGAGAAAAATTCTATATCCCCTTTCTTTCTAGGTCTCCTTGCAGGGACACCCCTGCCACCTGTCTAGCCTCATCTACTTTCCTAAGTTACAGAAGGAGATTTCATAACCCCTTTCTTCTATCCTTGAGTCTAAACCCAGAAGCACATGGCTGAAGCTTCCATGTTCTGCTGGTTGCTGAGGCAGGAACATAGCCCCCTTGTTCAATTAAATCTCTACCAGCTTTCTATTTTCAATGGTTTCCTTCACTGCCTAGCTTGGCAGTTCTGGAACTTGCTCTGTAGACCAGGCTGACCTTGAACTCAGAAATCTGCATACCTCTGTCTCCTGAGTGCTGGGATTAAAAGTGTGTACTGCTACACCATGCCTGGACCAAATTTCTTTTCACAAGATGGGAGATTAGTTGGGTGGGATCTTGCCTTAAGGTCACCAGTCCCTAAATTCCATTTAATATCTTTAATCTGTTCATCTCCTTGAACCCAGAATTTAGCTCCATTCCACTTCCTGGTGCCTCTTTAATCCTTGAACCATGTGATAGAGTCTATGCTAGGCAGTTTTGAGATGTCCTTTGCCAGTGCAATGAATCTAAATCTCTTCATCTTAACCTTAGACAGACTCTTCAGGCAAGAGCAAAAGGCAGCCACATTCTCCACCAAAATATCACAAGAATAATCTCTAGGCAACATACTAAAATTCTTCTCCTCTGAAACCTCTTGAGCCAGGTCCCCACAGTTCAAATTACCCTGAACATCATGTCTTCCATGCTTTTACTAGTGTGACCCATTAAGCCCCACTTAAAGTATTCCACTGCTTTCCTAATCCAAAGTTCCAACAAACATCCACATTCTTCCAAACAAAAGCATGGTCAAGCCTATCACAGCAATACCCTACTCCTGGTACTAACTTCTGTCTTAGGGTTTCCATTGCTGTGAAGAGACACCAAGACCCAGGCAGCTCTTCTAAAGGGGAACATTTGATTGGGGCTGCCTTTTTGTTTCATAGATTGAGTTGATTATATTCATGGTGGGAAGCATGGCAGCATGCAGTCAGGCATGGTTCTGGAGGAGCCAAGAGTTCTACATTTGATCCACAGGCAGCAGAAGAAGACTGTCTTTCACACTGAGCAGAGCTTGAGCATGTGAGACCTCAAAGTCTGCCTCCATGGTGACACACTTCCTCCAACAGGGCCACACCTACTCCAACAAGTCCACACCTCCTAATAGGGCTGCTCCTTGTGAGCCAAGCATTCAAACACATGATCTATGGAGGTCATACCTATTCAGATCATCACACTATGCAAGGTATGCAGTTGCCCACTAGCTGGCACTGGTTCCCTGCACTGTAGGAGGCCCAGGATGGCATTGCTCAAAGGATTGATACTTGAGTCTGACTCTTGAGACATAGCGGATTCAGAAGTATAGCTGCCTTGATGGCACAGCTCAACCATTCCTAGCTCTGAGTTTCAGAGTAACCATGGGACACATTGGGAATGAGATGAAGAATTTGTCATATGGAGCTTCAGCTGTCAGCTTGACAAAACTTAGAATAGGAAGAGGCAACCTCAATTGAGGAATTGCCTAGATCAGATTGGCCTGGGGATGTGTCATTGAGGGATTTTCTTAATTGCTAATTGATATGGGAGAGCCCAGCACAGTGTGTGAGCATCATCTCAAGGCAGGTGGGCCTTGGCTGTATACAAAGCTAGCTGAGCAAGCCAGCAAGCAGCATCCTCCCGAGATTTCTTCTCTAGGTTTCTGCTATGGATTCTTACTGTGACTTCCTTCAATGATCATCTGTCCTCGTTGCCAAATAAATCCTTTCCTCTATAAGTTGCTTTTGGCCAGTGTTTTATCACAGCAACAGAAACGCAAAGTAGGACTGAAATCTTGGTACCAAGATTGGACTGTTGCTGTCATGGACGTGATCATGTTTTCTAGGCTTGTGGGAAGATTTGGGGCTGTGGTCTAAAAAGCTATTGAATACTCAGAGCTTCTTGGGCTGTTCTGTGGAAGGTTGGAGAAATGTTGAGAGCAATGTAGATGACAGAGGCCCAGCTTATAAGGTTTCAAAAGGAAGCTTGACAGGTCATCAAAGACCATCAGGACCATGTGTGTGATGTTTTGAATTAAGACTCCATGGAAGCGAATCCTTTGCTTTACTAGAACAGTCAGTGATGGTTGACTGGGGCTGTAGATCAGCAATGATGACTAAGAAGCCAGCATTCTTGGAGTGAGGTCTTCTGGAGAGATATTTCCTCAGGGTCAGCACACAGAAACTGTGGTCCAGAGAGGGCCAAGGCTGTATCCCAAGCTGACAGCAGAACTTGGTAACGTGTAAGAATTTCCTACTTGGTGCTGGTTTGGGTGGCATGAAGACTACAGAATCAGAGGGCTCACGGAGAGAAGCCGAGGCTTGGTGCCATGTGTCAGGGTCTGTGTTTCAAAAGAGAAGCCAGGAGAGATGAAAGTGCAGTGGAGACCTCTGGATATCTGAGATGCTAGTACTGTGGAATGACCACCATGGACAGTGGCAGTGTGGTGTGGGGTCAGCCTTAGCCTATCAAGACAAGCATTGCATGCTGTGGATGCAGAGCTGGATAAGTGAAGCAGGCTACCCAAGAACTTTGGAGCCCAGAAGATTATGAATGATCCCAAGATGTCTGACACAGATGCATTTACATTATTGGGTTTTGGTTTTGGTTTGATCTGTTGTAACTGTACCTTGTTCCTTCACTCTTAGAATAAGAACATATATAAACTTGTTTTTGATCTTACAGGCACCCACAGTTAAGAGTCTTTGGTTATTTGGCTTACTGGTCTTATCTCTGAAACATGTTTGCTCAACGACACGTTTCCCTGGGTGCAAACCCAGAGAGGAACACTTTGCAGGGTCCCTGGGCAGCCATAGTCCCTGTGATGTGGGCGTACAGGCACCATCACCAGGACCAGCTTTCCAGAGCCCTAGGAGACCTGCTACAGGGCTGTAGGCTAGGATATCTCACTATGAGTCATAATTCTGCATTATTTAACTGGCATTGAGTGTGAGGCAGGGGGTCACAGATGAACAGTGTAAGCCCTGACTGATTCATCAGAACACCTAAACTGTTTCAGAATTCACTTCACCTTGATGAAGGTTGGCATAAGTCTCTCACACATCTGTGCTACCTGATTATTGAGAAGCTTCCCAGGTCTTTCTGGCTGTTGGGAAGGCTTTAGGAACTTGGTTCCCGAAGCCCAAGAAGGAACATAGAGAAAAATGTTGCACATCAGTCATCTACAGCTGGCCAGTGAGCACTTGCCATCCCTGAGGTGGAGAAGCCACAGCAGGATGTAAGACTTGTCCTGTTTAGTAGGAGACCCCTGTGGGACATGCTCTGGGAATCTTACATAATCCCTTGGTGTGAGTCTGGGGTTTGGGGGAGGGGGCTGATGGGTTAAATCTTGGGAGTTCTTGGCAGGTATCTAAAGCCCTGAGGCATGGCAGGTATCTAAAGCCACAGGACCATTCAGAGGCAGCTGTCAGATAATTAATGGGGCACCTTTCACTTAAAGATGTACGGTAAGCTGGCCCTGGTGGCACATGTCTTTAATCTCAGCACTGAAGAGGAAGAGGCAGGTGGATCTCTATGAGTTTGAGGCCAGCCTCATCTCTATGGCCAGTTCCAGGACAGCCAGGGCTACACAGAGAGACACTGTCTCAAACAAACAAAAACAAAACGAAATTATATGATTGATGAACAGTCTGCCTCCATCTTAGGCTTGAAAGCCATCTTATATTAAAGACAAATTAGTCTTATTCCTGTTTATGATTAAATCTATTTCTCAAGGATTGAGGTATACTCTACCAGTAATCGTAACTACAAATGACAGTGCAGTACAAGTTCTGTATTGTCTGTCCAAGGAAATGGCAAGCATACCTTTGTTCCAAAAGGGTATTGCGACTACCTTGTTCTGGCAATCTGTTATGACCTCCTTGGGACTATGCCTTTATTCGAAGAGGTTGCTATGACCAACTTGTTATGTTTACATTCTGTAACCCTATTTGCCTGCCAAATTCCCCATTTGGAAACCCCCTGCCCCTGAGCTATAAAAGCGGATCTTCCCACATTGAATGCTGAGCCTCAGGGAGAGACAGCCCATACACATGAATTTAAAAAGCTGTATTTAATTACTTGCTTGTTTTAATTGATTTGGCCATGATTTGGGTCAGTGGTCTTTCTCCTCACATCTGTGGGACTAACCGTGAGAGTTAATATTGATTGACAGGACATTAGGATCACCTAGGAGATGAGGCTCAGGGTAAATCTGAGGGATTTTCTAGATTAAGTTAATGGAGTGGAGAATCCACCCTAACAGTGGGCAGGACCATTACACAGGCTGGGGCCCCAAACAACAAAGCAGAGAAGGCCGCTGAGCACCAGCCTTTATCTCTCTCTGCTTCCTGACTGTGGAGTGAAGCCTCGTTTTCTCTGCTATGATGGACTATAGTCAAATTATCCCTTCCTCCCCTCACCCCTTCCTCCCCTCACCCCTTCCTCCCCTCACCCTTTCTGTCAGACATTTTCTTCATAGCAATGAGAAGGCTAACGAAGGCTATACATAATTCTTCTCTACTCTTGTTCTGCCTACATTCCCATGGCTCCCAGAGTTCCCCAGGCTCCAACCTGCCCTAGGACCTTGGACCTTTTCTTGGGAACACTCCACCTCTTGTCCCCAGTCACCTCAGGCATCACTTCTTGTGGGTGGCTCCAACCTCCCTGACACATTGAAGCTGTGTCTAATCTGCCTTGTGCTTCTCCTGGAGACAAAAGTATGTGATCATGTGGGGTTTGTTCCCAGGCCCCAACCTCATTCCTTTGGGATCTGGCAGAGAATGGAGCTCTATGTGGCATCTGACCCTGTCTTCCTGTCAGAGTGTACATTCTATACCTTTGGTCTAGCCTGGCCTCAGCCTTCTCCACCCTCAGGAGACCCAGCTGCTCCAGTGCTCCCACACCTGCCCCCTCCTTCCTTCTCTGTCTCTGGTCCCCACCCAACCATCCCACCCCATCCCACCCCCATTATCACAGAAGTCATGTGACCCAGTGCAGACTGCCAGCTTCTGTCTTCCACAGATGCACTGTTCTGTATGGTGGGATATAGGGGCAGCTGAGATCAGTCCCCTCCCACTGCGATCCTTGCCAAGTATGTGTGCATGCAAGTCTGTCTGTCTGTCTGTGTGCCTGCCGGTTTGATCAACATTCCCAGAGTAGGAAGGAACAGCATTTATTATCTGGGTCTGAACTCTTCAGAGTAAAGAACAAATACAAAAACCTCTGTCTGGCTCTGCTGGGTCACCTCTACTTGAGGATAACTTCTGCAAGCCTCTGGGTCATTTTCTGTATGTGTTTTGTTATGTTTTATCAGTGTTTTATCTAATATATTCTGAAATTTTAATAATTCTAGAAATATTCTAGGTACATGTAAAAGAGCCAACTTAACACAGCCATTACTCACCCACGTTTGTGCCTTTTGACATTCAGGGTTTTGTTTTTGAGACTGAAATGACAGGACATCAAATGGACAGGTGAAACATTTACATGAGCAGATAAATCTCAGCGTTAGCACATCCACACGCTGTGCCATCGCCACCATCCAGGAATTCCACCTTCCCCAGAGGAACTGTCCCAGCCAAATAGCACTGGGCTGTCCCTTCTCTCTAGTCCCTAGAAAATGCCTTCTCCCTCCCTCCTTCCAGTTCCCTCCCTCCCTCCCTTCCTCGGTTCCTCCCTCCCTCTCTGCCTTCCCCCTCCCTTCCATTTCTCTTCAACAATCATTTCTTTATTCTTGGACAACTGTAATGCACACTGGTCACTTTGCCTTCATTCCCCATTCCCTCCTCACCCCTTCCACTCCTGCTGAGAGCCCCTCTTCCCACCAAGCTCCCCATGTTTTGTTTTATGGTTCACTGTCTCAGCTGAATTTAACAGAGGCTGCTGCCATGAGCACAGGCACAGGCCACTTAGTGACCACACCACTGAAGAAGGCAACTCCTGCCTCCTGTTGTGTGTTAGCAAGCATGTGCCACCATGCCTGGCATTTTCTGTAGGTTCTGGGTATTGAACTCAGGTCCTTGTGCTCAGGAGACAAGCACTTTACCCACTGCGCTGTCTTCCAGTCCCTTGGATTCTGCTATTTTTTTTTTTTTTTTGGAGAGGATTCTGCTTTTTAATCAAATATTTTTCTTTAAGTTTTTTCTATTGTTATTTTGACTGTGCATCACATGCATTCAGTACCCATGGAAGCCAGGAAAAGATGTTGGATCCCCTGGAACTGGAGTTACACTTGTGAGCCACCATTTGGTGCTGAGAATTGAACCCAGGTTATCTGGAAGAGCAAGTATTTGTAACAGATGGGCCATCTGCCCCCAGACTCCTCACTCTCCAGTGTCTCTCTGTGTAGCCCTGGCTGGCCTGGAACTTGCTATGTAGACCAGGCTGGCCTCACACTCACAGATCCACTTGCCTCTGTCTGCCTTCTAAGGTCTAGGATTAAAGTCATGTGCTACTTTGTCTGATAATTAAGAAAATATTTTCAGCATGAGAAAAGTAGTAGCAATCATAACAAATTCAACCACTAAGTGTTGCTGTCCTAGCACTTTTGAACCTTATAGAGATGGCACAGCTTGATGTATTCAGCCTCGTGGAGTTTTTAAGTGTATGTGTGTATGCGTGCATGTGTGTATAGAGGGGGGAGGGGGCTTTTAATGGACCCTCCAGCAGTGTAAGTAATAACACAAGACTTCTATTGTAGTTTAATGCTTAGGCTTTTTGCTAGGGCAGTCTCCCAGCTAGCTCATCTCACTTAACCTGACTGCATAGCCTACAACCCACCATGTGGCTAGCTCTATACCTCTCTACTCTGCTGTGGTCCCTGTTTGTTCCCTCTGTGTCTATTCTCGATTTTCCTGATTTCTGCTTTCGTCTCCCCGCTTTACTCTCTCTCTGCCCAAAAGTCCTGCCCTAGTACTTCCTGCCTTAGATATCATCTGCCAGATGTTTATTACAGCCAGTGAGCGAGACAACCTCTGATACAATTCTAGATTGCCTTTAGGCAGGTGAGGAAGGAAGGATGTTTACAAAGTAGAAAACCTGGTGACTTCCGTGGATGCAGCAATACCAGAATCCTGCCAGGACTTAGCTCTCTGCTGATACAGGATTGACAATTGAAAATACATTTTAAAAGGTGACCCCAACACGTGTGTGTGTGTGTGTGTGTGTGTGTGTGTGTGTGTGTGTGTATGGATAGATGTGGCTTTGTGTCCCTTCATTTGTAGGAGATGAACAGAGATAAAGGCGAGGAACTGAGAGATGAGGTTCTGTGTATTTCGGTTTTACCGTACATAGCCAAACTGTACTTCAATCCATGGGAATGATTTGCACCCAAGTGGCTGGCATGAGGTTCACCTCAGGCAAAGACACCAGCTCCAACTGACATTCATCCCTAGTGTTTGGTCTTAGCAGTGAGATCCATGAAGTCACACCCTGCAACAGTTCTCACGGGAGGTTTATCAGGAAAAGGGGATGGGGTGGGGATACAGAGGCTGGCCCTGGGCAGAGAAAGAAAAAAGGGGAAGAGGGGAGCTGGAGTGGAAACTTAAGGCTTCTCTGGAAAGTCAGTTGTGCTGGATGGTGTTTTGCTGGGGCAAACACGAGGAGTGTTTTCCTGATGCAGACACAGGTGAAACCTAAGGCAGAACCAGGAAGGAGCGGTTCACAGGTGAAAGGCCCCGTGATGAAGGATCCTTTGCCAATGACACACATGTAGTGGTTTGTCTTACATTGCGTAGTTAAGCTGCATTTGTTGGGTCTCCATAGAGAGAAACGCACAGAACAACTTCTGGTGGTGTTTCTTGCCACTTCTGTAGACTCGGGCTTATTGGCAGAGTGCTGTCAGCTGAGACAGACCGGTGCTGAGGCAAGACCTGTGGAGGACACGTGATGTTTGGAGGGAGTACAAAAAGGACTTGACAGACAGTGATGGGGGTGGAGCTAGGCTTGCTTATAGAGCTAGCTGTGCAACGCTTCTTGGTCTCACATCTTCACTGATCTTGCTTCACTGAGAGAGGCGCAGCTGAGTACTCCTGGAGTTTCTGTTGGCCCTGGTCCCTCCTGCTGACCTGAGCTGAGGCTGAGGCCTGGCTGTCTCTGCTAGGTCATGTCACCACTGCTGATTCCTGTTTGCTATCCTGATTCTACCAAGCTGGATTGCTGGTGTATCCGTGAAGTGTTTGTGAGTGGATCAAACTGCTGCTGCTGACTCCTGTGAACTGAACTACTGATTTTCTGACCACACAGGATTTGTTCCCAAGAACCCTTTCTAAACAGGTCCACTTCCCCTGTATCCTTTCTTTTCTGCTACCTCTGGTGGGCAGATGCTAGAAGGGAGGTTAACGTGTTTAAGAACCATCATTTAAAGTAGGCTTTGAAAAAATTAATGTTACAGGGAGGAGGAACTTAGCCTTTTATCAGGGATGTGGCACACGTGCAGAAGGAGGACGGGCAACATGAGGGAACAGTGGGAATGTGTCACCTCTTGGCAGCTAGTGATGACATGTACTGTTGCTGGGTCCGTCAGGTTGGCCATGGAGGTGCCTGATTGCCAGCACTGAGACCTGATGTCCTCATGCTCTCTGGAAGCCACAGGTTCCTTGGCTCAGAGGAGTGTGAACTCCTGCATGGGCCTCTGGCTGCTACTCAGGTTTCTGGCTCGTACTTTGGTTGCAGAGAGCCCCAGGGTGTATTGGGCTGCAGAAGGAAGCCAAGCTACCTGTCTCAGTCATCTGCTTTCCTGGAGGCCTCGGACCTGTGGGGTTTCTTGGGTACGCATTACTTTGTGTCACTATAATCAAATGCCTTACAGTAGCAACTTAAGGGAGCAAGGCTGTTTGGGATCATGGTTTTAGGGCATTTAGTCTATGTGTCTGGAAGGGCATGGTAGAGGAAAGCAGTGGGATCAGGAGGCAGTGGCTGCTAACACTGTGTGGATCAGGAAGCAGAGAAAATGATCTGGAACCAGGAGCCGGGTTTTTACCTTCAAAAGTCTCCCACAAGTGCCCTCTGCCTAAAGGTTCCGCAGCCCCCAAATACCATCAAGTGCCAAAAATGTGAGCCTGCATGGGGGTGGGGGGGATCATTTCACATTCAAATCAAACAGCCCAGCTGTCTATATACAGAGGGTCTCCTCCCATCCCTGAGAAGTCAGGCCCCACCAAGATGTTTCCAGGTTTCTGTCTCTGACCTGGAGTTTTGGCTTCCTGCTCCTCCCAGACTAGACTACCCCATGCATTTGCTGCTATTGAGCTCCACAGACCTATAAGCATCAAACTGGAAAAAAAATATATTTGCCTAATAGCATGAAGTGTTTTTGTGCCTGTGTATTACGACAGCACAAAGTATTTCAGAGAAGAGGAGGCAATTTTCTTTGAAATTAAGATATTCAAAGTAACTACTCATCTCGGGCCTTTGATAATGCTTTAAGGAAACTATTTTGCCCATAAAATCCCATCCCAACTGCACGTGCCACTCTGTTGACATTTGTTCCCATCTTCAGATGGCAGTTTCACTCGCTTTTCTTCCTGTAATTCAAACATCAGAATGGTTAAGTCCCTGGGAAATTGCTCTCGTAATATTGTAAAGTGAACGTCCTTGCCATCCGATGCATGCTTTTTAGAACAAGTGTAAATTTTCAATTTTGGATGAAAGCAACCTTTTCCCTGCGATCTTGTCTGTACTCTAAATCACAGATGCTCTCCCCTCACCTCCCCGCCCCCCACTCTATGCCTAAAGTCTCTGAGCAGGCCTCAGTTACCCTGTGTGTTTCCATGGTAGGAACTGCTGGCCAGGGCCTGGGAAGGACTAGTGCAGTTTTTCTCCAGGCTAGCTCTGCTTTCAGTCCCAGCTGTCATAAAAATCTCTACCCCTAGCCCCTGTAATACAGTTTGTATGTGCACATGTGTGCGCATTTTCAGGAGCATGTGTGTGCATGCACATAGAGAGGCCAGAGGTCAACCTCAGGTATCCTTCCTCTGGAGCCATCCAGCTCGATTTTTTTTTTTTTTTTTTCAAAAAAATTTTGTGAGTCTCACACCAAGCCTGAACCTTGCCAAGTAGGCTAGGCTGGCTGGGCAGTGAGCAGAGGAATCCTTCTGCCTGTCTTTGGCTCCCCAGTACTGGGATTACAAGAACATGTCACCACAACAGTAAGGGAGCTAACTCATACATCAACACAGAACTCTTACCTCTTACTTGTAAATGTATTTTAGCTAGTCCCTAATCATATCCCTTCCAGAAGATTCTTCGTCTGTATGGAAAATGCTTCATTTCTTTTGCAACATGTGTTAGTTACTTGTCCTGTCACTGTGACAAAATAACGGATAAAGTGACTTGAGGAAGGAAGGTGTATTTTGGCTGTGGTCCACCTGGTAACACTGAGTCTGTGCTCCGGCGGGAGGTGGATGGGAAGGAGGCAGAGGATGGTGCTCGGCTCTCTTCCTCAATCCACATTCTTAGTCTTGGATTGTTAAATCTCTCCTAGGTGGTTCTGTTGGGATCACAGGATGTGCAAATAATGGGCTAGCAAATAACTATAGTTAGGGATGTGGTCAGGCTCGGAGCTAATCCAACAACCTTCAAGGTCACGAGCAGCTGTTCAGAGATAATAAAGAAGGAATTTGTAAATTAAGAGTTAGTTCCCGCAGGGCGTGGTGGCGCACTCCTTTAATCCTAGCAGAGGCAGACGGATTTCTGCCTAGTCTGCCTAGTAGGCCAGCCTAGTCTACAGAGTGAGTTCCAGGACAGCCAGGGCTACACAGAGAAACCCTGTCTCAAAAAAAAAAAAAAAAAAGAGGAGTTAGTTCCCCCGCCCAGGTGCGTCGGGTAGCAGGATGGTGGTGCAGGCTCCAGGCTATGCTATGGCAGCCATCTTAGCTCAACCTTTACCGGGCTCAGGCAGGCCAGGTGGTTTTACTGCAGCTGGGCAGAGCATAAGATGGGGGCACAGGCCAATGCCTGGGACTGCTCTGACTTCCTCAGTTCTTAATCCAGCCAAGCAGAGAATGAAGATGGTCTCCGCACGACTGCACTCTACCTGAAGGCTCAACCCAAATCTAAACACCCGGACGGACGGCTAAACTGCAACCTAAACACCCAGTCCCCTTTCATTGGATATTTTGCTGTTTACAGTTTTAAAATTTTACAAACAATATGGTAAACACTTCCTTGTGCATAATTTATAGATGGGTGAGCACAGCAGACCTGGGATACTGAGTCGAGTGTGTGTGTACTTGTCTGAATTTTCACAGTGACCCAAAGCTTCCCACCCAGGCTGTCCCAACTGACACTTCCCGAAACATGGTAGGACATGTCCCACTGGTCTTTAGCTCAGTACTTAGGAAAATTTGGTTCTCAGTTGATCTAGACATGAATAATTAGGTGATTTTTCTTACGGTTTCTTTGGTTTGTGGGGTGTGTGTGTGTGTGTGTGTGTGTGTAGTGGAAACTTCTGACTTGTTTGGAAAGTCAGTTATGTCAAATGATGTTTTGCTGGGGCACACAGGTGAGAGGATGTTTGGATGCAGCAGACATGTGAGAGGACACGTGATGAAGGAGGATAAACACGACCCCGCAGACTGGGAGACCAGCGCTGAGCACTGGTTTGGTTTGCTCTGCCTCGCTATTCTTCACTAATGACATATGGATTGGTTCATCTTTCATAGCATTATTGAGCTCCACTTGTGGTGACTCCACCATTGAGAGAAACTCACCAAGAAGTGCTCATGAGGTCCCTGCAGCAGCTTGCTGCTTCAGTACTTTGCCTCAGGCTCATTGGAGAGCCTGGTGGTTTCTTCAGGATTGAACTACAGCTGCTGGTTTGTGCCTGCCGTCTGCCTGCGGAGAGGACTAGACTGAAGCTACTGATTCGCATTTGACATTTGCTACGGGACTGAACTGCTGACAAAGAAGATTGAGCTCACCACTAGAGAACTATTGCTGACCAGGTCCACTTCCCCCATGTTCTAATAACTTTTCTCTTCCACTACCTCAGCTGGGTGCTGGGCTGGAGGTGAGGTTAAATGTTTATTAGAATAGGCTGCAAAAAAATGTATGCCTACATATATATGTTGTCTTCTGGGTTACTCGGAATGATTGATCGAAGAGAGACACTGCAGGCAGAATTTCGGCTTCTCGAGCAGCAGGAGGATTGACCTCTCAAGAGCTGAACCTCTGTTGGGGGATGTTTTTGTGCACTGTGTGTTTGAATACTGATTTCTGTACCTGGAAATCTGGTTAGAGTCTAGATTTTGTCATGGTCAGTATTACGAAGCATTTCCTGACTCAATATTTTGTAAAACATTGTTCCTCACCATCTCCTGATTGATCAGCAAAGAGCTCATCAGCCTATAACTGGGCAGGAGAGAAAAAGGTGGGACTTCCACACCCATAGAGCCCAAAAGAGGGTCTCAGGTGGGACCTGGGTTATCACCATGAAAACACCAATGAAGAAGGAGGCCAGGGTGAGACCTGGAAGGCAGGTCACAAATAGGCCAGTGGCTGGGAAGTACTTTAAGGCCAGCAGAGTGGGGTTAGAACATCAAGTATCTGCCAGCTACAATACAAGAAGCTTATTAATAAATATAGAGGCCTCCTTTTCATTATTTGGGAACAAGGACAGGTACAGAAAAGCCCTTACTTTACAAACCCCAAACCCTTTTGGCAGAGCCTCTTCACTGTTACACAAAAGACACCTTTTGCAAGTCAGTTTCTGCTCACCAAAACTTTTTATCTGATCTAGGGGTTGTCTTGAAAGAACCATTACCTTAAGCAATTCTCAGCCCTAAGAGACTTCATGGTTTGCCAGGCATGTCTGAGACTAAGTTATGCAAAAAGACTCTGAGAATCCTTCAAAAGAGCAACCCCACAAAATCTCAGAGAACAGTCACTGACTACCTCAAAGGCTAGGTGCCATCACTCTGGAATTCATGCCAGATACAGTGGCTCTGTTAAAATACTGCTCCATATGCACGCGCGCACACACACACACACACACACACACACACACACACACACGCGCGCACACACATACACACACGAGTTATTTATACAGCATGTGGAGTGTTTTAAAATTATTTTAAAATTACATCTGTATGTATGTGTCTATGTTTGGGTATGTGCCCATGAGTGCAAGTACTGGCAGAGGCCAGAAGGGGCGCTGTATCCCCTGGACCTGGAGTTACAAGCAGTTGCAAGCCACACAACATGGATGCTGTGAACTGAATTTAGTTCCTCTACAAGAGCAGCTTGTAACCACTGAGCCATCTCTCCAGCCTTCAGATCTGAGTGCTTAAGTGACATTCTGCAATGAAAGGACACAGCATTCCTTTGAGAAATTGAGAGTCTGGGCCCAGGGTGGGGAGAGGAGAGGAGAAGAGCGAGGAGCATCTTGTAGCATCAGATGTAAGGACAAAGCAGACACACTGTGGAGCATGTCACAGGGTCACAAGGTTACGGGAACATTCCCTATGGCCCCAAGTAGAACATTCTGAGCAGGAAAATAAATAATGTAGTGTTGAATTATAGCCCAAAGGATAAAATACATATACATGAGTTCACAAAGGTATAAATAAATCATTGCACACATGAATAAATGGGGCAGAAGGACTAATCTTTCCCATAGAATTCCAAAAACCTATGCATTTTTCTTTGCAGAAAGGAGAATTTTATTTCAAAAGAGTTGTTCGTTTGTTTGTTTGTTTGTTTGAGACAGGCTTTCTCTATGTAGCCCTGGCTGGCCTGACACTCACTATATAGACCAGGCTGGCCTCGAACTCAGAGATCTGCTTGCCTCAGCCATCCAAGTCCTGTGTGTACCACCATGCCTGACAAAGATTTATTTTATTCCAACTTGTCTGTGCATGCGTGCCTGCATGAGTGTGTGTGTGTGTGTGTGTGTGTGTGTACATGCCATAGCGCATGTGTAGAGGTCAGAAGACAACTTGCAGGAGTTAGTTTGGTTTGGTTTCTTCCCCTTATTCCACGTGGGTCTCAAGTTCTGAACTCAGAGCGTCATGCTTGCTAGTTATCTCACAGGTCCCCTACATTGAGTCTTAAATAATGCTGTTGCTTTGTTTGTTGGAAATTTTATGAAACCTTTTTGAGGTGTGTATATGAGTATGTTTGTGGTATCTGAGTGTTTTTGTAGGTGTCACATGTGAGCAGAGTGTGTGGGGGTCAGAAGTGTCTCTCCCACAGTCCCTTTCTTGGTTCTTGAGAGAGTCTCATCCATTGACCAGACTGGCTTGTTGGGGCTTTTGCCCTGGTGCTGAGGCTCTGAACTCGGGTCCTCATGCCTTTGTGGCAGGTGCTTTACAATCTGAGTCATCTTCCCTGCCCATTATTGGATTTTTTAAAAAGCTTTTCTTGGTTATATTTGAAGTCTATTTCTTGCTCATTGATCTAATTTCCTCTTTGTTCTTTAAGCAGTATGAACAGTTTCTTTAAAATGCTACACACACAGGGGCTTCGTGGAGTACCCGAGGCAGCTCAGATCTCCTGCTCTGGGATGGAATCATGTCCCAGAGATGCCCCTTATCCACAAATAGCCACCTTTAGCTCTAGTCTTCTATCAGCCTGGCCCAGCACACTCTGAACTCTGTGTGACTAGTGTTCCCAGTTGCTGATGCCATTAATGAACCAGCAACCGGACCTTTATGTGGAGTCTCTCTGCTTGAGAGACAATTCGGTTTTCCTGATTGGCGGGTGCTGAGACTTGATCTCAGTCTATGGTCTCTGTTAGTAACATGGAGGTAAGATGCCTCCTCCCACCCACCCCTACCCCCACTGCCAACCTGCCACTCAAGCTTGAGGCCTTGGTCCTCAGCTGGTGGCGCTGAGGTTGTGAAACCTTTGACCTAGCTGGTCTTAGGCTGTAGAGATGGATCTTAAGGCTATGGCATAGCTGTGCTTCCAGCTGCCAGACTGAGTCTCTCTGATTTCTGACTGAGGTTGCAACACACCAGGCCACCTTAATCCTCCTGTCAGAGAAGTGATCTGCTCCCAAAACCAGACTCACCATCCCATCCCCAACCTGTCTGTCTGTCCATCTCCCACACCACCCCCTGCTACAGTGGACTCCTGAACTCGGAGCCCAAATGAATCCCTACCATCAAGATTTTTCCACAAAGACAGAACCTCTTCAGGGTCCTAGGTTCAAGGATGCAGGGGTCTTGGCCCTACTCCCCACAGGTTCCAGGCTTCATTTCCATTTCCACCATGGTACCAAACCATGGAGGTCTGACTGCACAAACCCCCCATGCTCATTCTTACTACTCAGACTTCCCTTTCACTCATGGTTTTTTCAGACACTTCTGCTTTCTTACAAGCCTCCTATCCTTTGTGCAAGTTGCTCTTTTTCTTCCTTTGGAACAGAATCTCACTATATATTTCTATATAGATCAGGCTGACCTTGAACTCGCAGAGATCCATCTGTCTCTGCCTCCTGAGTGCTGGGACACCTGGCTCTGCTGGTGGAATCTTTTCTAGAACATTTAATGTTTCAGAGTTTTTGTTTAAGTAGTTATTATTTTCAGAATATGCAGTTCTCCATGGACTGGCCCCAGAAACCTTCATGGTTTCTTTGTTTCTAATTTTTCTCAAGAAAAAAACCCAACTTTTGTAGAGCTGGGGTAGCCTGCTTCCAACAGTTCAGTGCCTTTCTCCTCTCCTCATCCTCAGGGCTTTGAGGACTATTCTGTGGTCTTGGGGAAGGTTATGAATCCATTCAAGGTGTGGGGGTGTATTCACTGGGTAAGGGAGCATCCATCTCATTTGGGAGGGGAACTGCTGTGCCAACCATCAAATGCTCTACTTTGGTTTGTGTTTTCTCTTCATTTATTTCTTCAATTTATAAATATTTAGCTCTCCTCTGGTCTTTTGTTATTTCCTCCCTTAATACATTTTCAAAAGATTTCCCCTTTAACATATTTTCCCCTTCATGCTACGTGTGGTGTGAGGCAGGGCACTAACCTTCCTTGTTCATGTAGCCAGTGAATTGTCCTGGCATGCCTGCCCTTGCCCCATTGTGTGTGATGTGTCTGTGACTTCTGGGTGTGTGATTCCATTCCATGTGCCTGCTCTTTGTGCTTTGAATCAGGTGTGTGTTCTGCTGCAAGTAGCAGGAAAAACCCAGTTGGTAATTCTTAAGGCACCACACAATCAGGCTTGATCTCTTTTCTTGGGGTGGGAAGGTAGGACTGGTCTGCTGGAGGTGGCTAGTGGCATCTGCTTCTTTCATTCCATAAGCACTTGGTTTCCCAGGACTCCAAAAGACTCCTGCTCCTGCCTTGTTGTGCAGCACTGATTCATGTTCTGCTCTTGCAAGCAAAGGAAGCCGGGGAAGCAGGAACCCAGTGCTCTAGGTGACCGGGAATAATCTTGGCTGGGTATAAAAGTGGGTGCTTCACCTGGCTGTGCAGACTATCCCCTGGTGGCTTGACCTTGACTGCCAAAACTTGACTTGTACCACTGAAGTCTTCTGAGATATGGTCAGGGACATGTGTGCAGGGAAAAGAGAAGCATAAATAGCTGTGCCTCCTCAGGGTGACTCAGCATCTCAGTGTGGAGCTTCTTACTTGGTCGTGGGAGGTATAACACACCCAGCCTTCTCCAACAGGGTTGAGCGATATGTTTAGGCCTCTCACACCCAATCCCATGAGAGATGGGTGTGATAGTGGCATGGGCTGGGAAACAGAGTCCTCAGCAGCTGCCGGTAAATAGTGGCTTCTGTTGTTTGGTATATTTGTCTCCCATTGCTGAGATACAAATATCATAAATGTAGCGTAAATGCAGCACAAATGTGTGTTGCATCTCTGGAGGTCCAGGTCTGGAGTAGGTCCCACTGAAATGAAAACCAAGGTAGCAACAGGGCTGGCTCTTCTTGAAGGTGGCCAAAGAGTTTGCCTCTTATTGCTCTGGCTGCTATAGAGTCCCTCTTAACTCCAAAGTCAGCAAAGGGGCACCTCCCAAGCTCTTTGTCTGTTTCTAATAAGGATACAGTAATGATATCATCCTCACCTCAAAAACCCAGGCTAATCTCCCAGGGTCAGACCTTGATTTTGTGCTATAAAGTACAAAGAAAGATTGTGTGTACCTGCCAAGTCTTTGTGTGTATGTTCATGTATGTGCATGTGCATATGGTGGTCAGGGGTAACCTCAGTGTCGTTTCTCGGGAACTGTCCACCTTGTTTCTTAAGGGGTGTGATCTCACTGATCTGGAGTTCACCAACTTAGCAAATCTGGCTGGCCAGTAAGTCCTGGGTACCTGCCTGTCTCTGACTCCGAGAGCTAGAATTAAAAACTTTTTCTGTGGGATCTGGGGATCATACTCAGCTTTGTGTTTACATGGCAAGCATGTTACAAACAGAAGTTCCTTCTGCATCTGCACAGGTATTTCTCTTGACCCAAGTTAGGGGCAGTAGCTGCTGCTGCCTTTTTTCTTTTCAGTGTTCTGCCTGTGTATATCTATGTATACTGTGTTTATACCTAGTACCCTCAGAGATCAGAAGGCGGCATTGACTCCCCTGAAACTGGAGTTACAGGTGGTTGTAAGCTATCATGTAGGTGCTGGGAACTGAACACTGGTCCTCTGTGGGAACATAAAATATTCTAAACCACAGAGCCATCCCTCCAGCCTCCAGTAGGGTTCTTTAGGAAGGGAGAAGGGTTTGAGACAGAACTGAGCCTCTTCCAGAAAGCACTGGAGTTCTTGGAAGCAGGATCAGCTGCACATTAACTCGGCTATAGACTGGATCTGGGGCTCAAGTGAGCTTCTGTCTGAAATCTGCCCAGGGCCCAACCAGGGTGCAGCTGCTCTTCCCTCCCTGTCTGATCCAATCAGTTCTGACTTGAAAGGGCTCAGTGCCCTGGGTCCTCCCCTCCCCTCTTCTCTGCCCTATGCAAGAGACACAACGGTGCCAAGAGAATCCAGATCTAGGAAGGTCTGTGAAGTACAGAGGGCAGCCAGAACTGACCTGGGTGAGAGAAATCCAAACGGGGGGTCCTAATGATGGGGAGAAGGCAGAAACTGTGAGGGAAGCCCGGGAACCCCAGGGTGCCACTCAGGCTCCTGACCTTAGCCTGGGTGTAAACATGTGAAAACTCAAAGCTCCAAACACCCACCTTTTGAACACTTTATCATGTACATTTCAATAGACAGGAACGACAAAGGGTGGAGGAAGGGAATCCCACAATTTATGCTTTCCAGAGCACATTTCTCATGCTGTTAAGAAAAATACTGAAAATTTAAACATTTTGTTCCCCATGCATGTCTCCTGCCTCTCGTCCCTCATCAAGCAGAATCTGGGGCTGGAACACTGCCTGTGATGGCTGTGGGTGTGGAGGAAGCTGGCTGGAGGCTGTGAGGCTGGGTGTAGGGTCTGTGGTGGATGGAAGGGTAGAAACATGAGGGGAGGTTGGGAGGAACATGAGGAGCAAGAAGAACATTTCCTCACAGCCAGCAGCTTCCTAGGGAAGGATGGCCAGGTGGCTGGAGACCCACTCACAGAGCCCTGTTCAGGTCAGCATCTGGAAAGGAAAGTTAGAAAGATCCCAGTGGCCATGGGTGAAGAAGGAACACCCATCTGCCCCTACTTAGATGTCCAGGTTGGAGATGAAGCATCCACTAAGAGCCATGGGCACCACTTATATTTGCAAGATATTTGCAAATACAAAAATATTCACACTATGAACCCTGAGATTGTGCTATTTACAGGAAAAACCTAGTTGTGGTGTGGTGTTATGCCATGAAATGTTCGTGAACCCCAAAAGACCACCAAGGAGCAGATTCTGACACAATCACATTAGGGTCTCTTCATTACAAGCTTGGGCTCCCCACCAGCCCTGACACAGCAGGATGGGAAGGTGGAGCCCCCAGCCTGGTTTTAGGTAAGCATTTACAGGGGCAAGAACAGGGCATCTAGCCTAGATAGGGGGAATCTGATTGGGGGGCCATAACAGCCTTTAACATAATTGGCTGGTGCTGGGAGCCAAACCATAAACTGAACTTCTGCTTTCCTCCTGATTGGTGGTTGTTAGGCAGGGGCGGGCTTAAAACTTGGAGGCGCGGATTTGTTGGGAACAAATTTGTTGGGCCTGTTAACTTGAGTTCAATCTTGGGTCAGATTTTCTAAGATGGAGCCTGAATTCAAAGATCTGGTCTCTCAGTGGCTCAGCCTTAGCCCACACCTTTAATCCAAGAGCTTTCTGTTTGTTGTAAACAAGATTAAATAAGTTCAACCATAGGTCAAGAGGTGGAGCAAGCGCCAGATGACAGGAAGTGAGCATAGGAAAAAAAACCACGAAGAGTAAAAAGTCAGGAGGCTGGACAGACAGGCACAGGAAGTAGAAGGGAGGGAAACTGAGTCCAAAGAGTTTTTGAGACAGCATAGAGAAGGAGACCTTCTTTTGGGGACATGGGCTGAGGAGGAAGGTCATCTGGATGCTTTCTCTGCCTCCTGAGCTAGCAGGCTTTCACCCCAGCATCTGGCTCTCAAGTCGTTATTGGTAAAATCGAATGTTTGAGATTTTGTTAAAAACAACAGTCAAACTGCAGTTAGTTGGCCAAGTCCCAGTTGCTCACCAATGAAATCCAGCACTTGGAGATGACAGCTGAGGTGTTTACACCTCACATGGGACGAGAGATTTATTCGAGGGGTCTTTTTGAGAGCTCAGGAAACAAAGGGTGTGTGTGTATGTGTGTTTGTGTATGCACTCAAGTGTGTTCAACAACGTGCCCAGGCATGTGTCTGAACATCCTGCAGGAGTTGGCTATCTTGTTCCACCATCTGTTATTAAACTTGGAAGTGACAGCCCATGGCGTTCCAAGTCAGGTTTGACCACTCATCCTCAGATTAATAGTGAAAAGAAGAAAAAAAAGTATTCAATGTGGTCACATTGGAAAGAGGGACAGAGATCCAGGGAATGCCCCAAACCCACTGAGTTCTGAGTGAAATTAAAGTTTAAACTGAGAGCAAGGATTTGCACCCTTGACCGACCCATCATTGCCTGGGCTTCCGTCCCATCCTGTGAGGCGGCTGAGGAACTGTAGAACTGTGTGGAATCTCTTTCCAGAAGACAGGTTCTTCCTCTGGTACCCTCTCTTTCTCCCAGCATGAGGCTCCTGGGGAAACTCCTCTTTCCTTGGGATGCACTGTTTCGAGAGTCTGATCTATTGAGAGATGCTGGTGTCTCTGGAGAGCATCTTCATATCTGCTAGGTCAGTTACAGATCGAGGGGCAGAACTCAAGTCATGAGGCTTGTTGACAAGGGGGGGCCATCTTGCCACCCCACAAAGGGCTTCTATAGGAAGGCAGAGAAGACAGAGCAGCTGGCTGTGTGCTGGGCAGGGGGCTCAACATCAGGGCGTGTCTCTCCGCTTCTTTTCTCAAACATCACAATGGGTTTTCCACCTCCTGGGGCTGCCTCCTGGAGTTCTTTTTAGACAGAGAGATTATTTTCCTGAAGTAGAACTCACAGCAATTTTCCTGCTTTGTGTTAGAAGACACACAAGACTTAGACCAAGGAGGGGCCCTCCGAGGCTCCTCAGCTGCCCTGGGCTCTGCTGTAGCCGGTCACATTTGAATCATGTAGTGCACCTTCCCTTTGGAGGCCAGGCCAGATGTTGAGAGGACACAAAAGGATGGGGGAGGGGACTACAGCCTTGAAGGATAAAGGGAGGTACACTTGGTCACCGTTAAGCTGGCCCAGGGTCAGATACAGCCTGGAGGCAGTATGGCTAAACTGCAGGAAGATGATGGCTCAGCATCTGGGTTTAGGATTGCAGAGTCCAGGAGAAACCAGAAGCCTGTCAGCCCCTACCACGTTAGTGTCATTGTTGTCAATGGAGTCGAGACACCTACTGAGATTTCTCTGTTCTTGTGTCCCAGAACAAAGAATTGGACTGGGAACATATGAACAGTGACAGAAAAAGAGGTGGTTTATGAGGAACAAGAAGGACACCCCTGAGCACAGGAGCCAGCTAGAGCTGGGAAACAGACCAAGAAAAGGTGGGGCTTTGAGACTCTGAAGGGGAGGGGCTAGAAGCTGAGTTCAGTCATTGGGTCAGGAATCAGTCCAATCAGTCAATCAAGTCTGCATCAGGAAACCACAATAAGCACTTCCCTGGCTCAGGGAAGCTTCCAGTGCAGAAAACTGGTTTATGCTAGAAAGGGGGGATGTTCTCCTGTGGTCAGAGTCCAGAGGTCAGAGCCTGGGCCCTGGCAGCTCTACCAAAGGACTTTTAAGAACCGTCCTCAATAGGTCAGTTGAAGAGACAAGTCAGTGTACTAATGGGAACGATGTCCTCAGCGTGGCCACACTGGGAAGAGTCACTCTGTCTAAAAAATAAGTGGGGAGAAAAAGCAGGGCTTTTGAATAAGTCATCCAATGTTGGTCTGTGTCCTAATGTCATCTGTGCACACACACTTGTGCACATGCACACAATGCACATATTGGCACATACACATACTTGCACACATAAAGATTATCTTCTTTTCTTTTTCTGTATGCAAAAAGCCACCATTACATACACATCCCAGCTTTGTTCACCTGTAGTCAGTGATGTGGATTAAAGCACTTCCCAGCACAGCTGTGTGTGAAAGCTGAGCGAGGTCAGAGGAGCCAGCCAGCCAGCTGGAAGTTCAGGTGTCCCCGGGATGCTCTGAATTTGTGGTTGGCATCTAAAGTCATAACAACCAATTGAAAACTGTATTATTTTGTCATGGCTGTGGCATGAAGCAAAGGGAAGGATGGTTTATTTTGGCCCTATATTTGAAAGGAAGCAATCCGCCATGGTGGCTGGAGCTTCAGGTGGTCTCTGCAGCTCTCAGTGGATCAAACCAAAACCGAGGCTAGGCTATACTCTACCTGTCCACTCAGGTCTCCACTTCCTTGGGTAAGACTACCTTCTGAAGTTTCCAGAAGCAGCATCAGCAGCCAGGGACTAAGCGCTCAAACACATGAACCTGTGGATGGGGGATGGGGACATGGTGGGGTCTGATGCTCACTGTAGGCTGCCCACAAATCCCTGGCCAAATGCTGTGTGGTGTTGAAGCAGAAGCCTCTCTCAACTGGACAAAAAAGCATTGACAAAGAAATCTAAGGGCCAAAGAGATGGCTCAGCAGGGAAAGGGACTTGCTGCCCAGCCCAGCGACCTGGGATCAATCCCCAGGGACCACACGGTAGGAAAAAAAAGAAAAAAAAAACTGATCCTAGAAAGAAGTTATCCTCTGACCTCCACATGCTTGCTGTGGCATCTGCATGTGTACGTGCACGTTTGCATGCACATGTGTGAGTATATGTGTGTGTGTGTGCGCGCGCGCGCACGCGCGCTACAACATAATGTCCATTTACTAAAAGAGAGCCATCTTGGGGCTAGGGAAATGACTCAGTGATGAAGAGCACCTGCTGCTCTTATAGAGAACCTGAGTTCAATTCCCAGAACCCTTATAATCCCAGAGCCCGGGGATCCAGCGCCCTCTTCTGGTTTCCGCCAGCAGCTGCACCCACACATGCACACACCTCTCTCTCTCTCTCTCTCTCTCTCTCTCTCTTTCTCTCTCTCTCTCTCTCTCTCTCACACACACACACACACACACACACACTTTTTAAAAGTCTATTAAAACTAAACAAAAACAAAATGCAGAGATCACAGATGTATTTGGGAACAGTTGTAATCTAGGGAAATTTAAAATTGAGTACAGAGAGATACAACAGAATGAAAACTGTCTGGTTTTGTGCAAAGTTCAGAAGCATGGGTCTCTGGTTATTTGAGGAACTTTTGGAGTCTCAGAGAGTTTAGTGTATCTGAGAGTTAACGCCACACTCATGCTCCTGATTTTAAATAAGCCCTTAAGCCACTGATTTTGATCTGTGATTGCAAGTTGAAATTTCACTAAGTTGGTAAACAGCTCTTGAATATTTAAAAATCACCATAATTGTACATTTAATGTATCTGAATTATCAGAATCAGGTAAGGACCAGGGAAGATTTGTTAGTCAGATAATTGAAAATCTTAGAAAATGGAATATAATAAATTTTGATTGCAGCTTAAAATGTTTAAAGGAGTTTAATTAACTAAGTAACTAAATGGTACAAACATTAATCAGCTCCCCTTAAACAAGACGGTTAAAATTGGCTACGTCTATTCATAGATTACAATTTCTAAGTTGTATCTGAAAGCTCAAAAGATAGGAGGGCGATAAAGAGCTGCAGTTAATAGGAACAAAGTTTCTGTTATACAGAGACCGACTAAGGTCTAGAGATTTACTGCTCAAAAATAAGACCTATAGTTAACAATACTGACGTGTACAGGGATTGGGGGTGCAGCTTAGTGGTGACTGCGGGTCCAGAACATTGAAACCAAGAAAGAAAGAATCCAACTGTTTCCGTCAGTCAGAGGGAAGCTCTTCTGTTAAGAGGGCAGGACTTATGTGAACAGTTCTTAAAACAATAAAAAGTAGGGGGGGGGGAAAGTCAAGGAGAACTGAATCTTTAAAAGAAAATTCCTCAACATTTTCTGGAAAGCCTTTCTCCTTGAAAGCTATTCTCAAGCCTCAAGAGTCCTCAGATCCTGGAAAATGGACCTGGAAGAGGTTGGGCTGGGTCAGACTCTCCCACACTCTCAGCTTCAGGTTTCTACCACAGTGACAGAGCCTTCCCTGGGTTTCCCTGAGACCCCCAAGGACTTGCCCTCTGCGGAGCTCTCAGTTAGGTTCATAGGGAAACTGGCCAGCAGCCAGCATCTCAGAGGGTAGCATCCTTTGTCCCCTGTCCTAAGTGTGGGGATGTCACATGGATCTGCTGGCTTTGCTCTTTGCTCAGGGTGGCTACCTCAGCTGCATTCCCTGGGGGCAGTGGCTTTGACCACAAACATGAGCCTCTATGAGTTGCCGAGACCTGAAGGCCCTTTCCCATCACTACCCACCCTTAGGGGCTCCCTTGCAGTAGGAGAGTGCTTTGCAACCTGGATCACACAAGCATGGTGTCTATTGTTAACCAGTCGCTGCTGGTTGGCTGCGTAGTGTTACCTCCACCTGCCCCTCCCCCTCAGGTTGTGCCCTTGGCATGGTTGGGAATTGCCTTGTAGCTTTGTGATGTGTTCAGTGAGCTAGGTGAGGGAGGCAGACATCTTAGAACTCACAGACACCCATTGTGTTGCTTTCCTACTGTAACAAAATCTCTGAAAGAAGTGACTAGGAAGGAAAGAAGGATTTGTTTTGGTTTAAGTGAGAGAGACAGAGCCCATCTCAGTAGGGAAGGCGTGGCAGCACCAGCCCCCAGGAACCCACTTCCTCCAGCTAAGCCGGTCACCCGCAGGTTCCACAACCAACTCACATTTGGCAATTTCCCAAAAGGTGAGCCTGTGGTGAGATTTCACATTCAAAGCATAACACCAAAGCACACAGTTTAGGTTCAGGGTCAATCTGGCATGTCTGCAGACTGCTTTCCATCGAGAGGTCTCCTAGAATGCAGTGGGAAATGATCTGTAGAAACATGGGGAAAGGTATCAGGAATGAGCATTTATATATTTTTTTTAATTCATTCTTTTACAATCCTCCATTTCTTTCTCTGTGTGTGTGGTGGGGTATGTATATGTGGTGGAACATACACATGACTGTGCAGATAGGCACGAATGCAGAGCCCAGAGCAGGACATTGGGGGCATTCCCAGTATCCTTCTGTCTCTGCCCCCAATGCTGTGATTACAGGCAAGTACAGATGCAGCATTCCAGACTTGTTACATGATGTTGGAGACTCAGGTCCTCACACCTACACAGGAAGCCCTCTTACCCATGAGCCATCTCTCTAACACTGTGACCCTTTAATATTTAAGGATTAAATTCCAAGTTCCAAGACACCCATACATATCCAAATCCACAGCTGCCCCAGTGACTTGTGCGGAATGGAACAGTCTTTGCAAGTAACCCAGTTGTGACACCCTGTACTGTGTTACAGTGCTTACATAGAGGTCATATTAGGAAACCAGATGGGGGTTGGAAAGGTGACTCAGTGTTAGGAGTGCACAGAGCTATAGCTAAGGGCCTGGGTTCAGTTCCCAGCACCTACTTCACTAGCTCATCTTGGCCTATAGCTCCAGCTCCAGAGGGCTGAGGTCTTCTTCTGGGGTTCACTCACACTGCACTCACATGCACAACCCCATACACATAATTTAAAATTTTTAAATTGATAAGAAAAGTAGTCCTAATGTGTTCAAGACAGAGACATTTTTCTTCTGAATATTTTCAACCTGTAGTTTGGTTGGATCTAAGACGCCTGTGGGTGCTGAGAGCAGACAGTACTTGATGTTCTAGAGTAGAAAAAGGAACTCGTAAAGGACAAGCAGGGTGATGGTGGAAGTGCTTTGAAATCTTCATAAATAAAGACATCGAGTAAAGAAGGTTTCACATGTTTATCAAGGGACAAGCGTTTATTGATTATCCGCTATATGTTCGGGCAGTGTTAGACACTTTGGGACCGAGAAGAGAACACAGTGTAGACTGGAACAGAGGTCAGAAGTGTCCACTGTGAGTGGTGGCAGAGAGAATACCTGTAGCTCCTATCACACCCACGTACAGGGCTCAGTAAGCAAGCAGCCTGCAGCCTAACCAGGAGAAACTGGCAGAAGCAGGCACAAACGGGAGCCTCAAATGACTGCCAAGTACGGAGGCAAATGCCCTTATGACAAGGGCTGCGTGGTCACAGCACATGGAGAGCCAGCCTTCACCATGGGGGTGGCCAAAGTTAGATGCTCTGCTGATGAGGGCAAGGGCCAGCAAGAGGCATCTGCTCACACCCTCAAGGTGGGCACTCACCCTCTGAATTATAAGTACACTCACCTGTGGAAATGTAGGGGTGCCGAGTGTGGGTTAAAGGACCAGTGGGTCCATTCATCCTCATTGTCCATAGTCTTGGGATGTTGGGAGAAATGGCCAAATGGAAACTTAAAGATTCTTTAGAAAGTCGGTTGGATGGTGTTTTGCTGGGGCAAACACATGAAGGAATGTTTAGCTGAAGTGGACACAGGAGAGAGGCTAAGGCAGACTCGTGAAGGAACATTTCACTGAAGCAGACACAGGAGAGAGGATGTTCTGCTAAAGCAAGCACATGAGAGGACACATGATGAAGGATTCTTTGCTAATAACACACATATATTGGTCCACCTTACATTGAGTAATTGAACTGCATCTGCAGGGACTCCATAGAGAGAAATGCACCAAAAAAAAAAAACTTCTGGTGGTGTGCTGCAGTTACATGCCATTTCTGCGGATTCAGGCTGATTGGCAGAGTGATGTCAGCTGAGGCAGACTCCCGTGCTGAGGCTAGACCCATGGAGGACACGTGATGTTTGGAGGGTATACATAGGACTCCGTGGCCAGTGACGGAGGCTGAGCTAGGCTTGCTTAGAGCTAGCTGTGCAACGCTTGTGGGTCTTCAACTTCCCTGAGAGAGGCACAGCCAAAAACTTCTCCTGGCGTTCCTCCTGGTCCCTCCTGCTGACTCCAGCAGAGGCTGAGGCCTGGCTGTCTCTGCTAGGTCATGCCACTACAGCTGTTGCTAACCCTACTCTACCAAACTGGACTGCTGGTGTATCTGTGAAGTGTTTGCGAGTGGATCGAGCTGCCGCTGCCTGCTAACCTGTGAACTGAACTGCTGAGTTCAAGACAACATAGACAGGAGTTGTTCCAAAGAACTTTTCTAAACAGGTCCACTTCCCCCATATCCTTTCTTTCCACCTGATGGGTGGTGGACTCCAAGGGAGGTTAAACTGTTTAAGAACCACCATTAAAGTTACAGCCATTACACTGTTACAAAGAAGGAGAGGAGGCTGGGAATAGAGCTCCGTTGGCAGAAGGCTTCTCTCACCAGCACAAAGCCCCTGGAACTATCACCAGCACCAGGTTTGGCAGCAAATGCCTGTGACCCCATCACTGAGTAGATGAAGTAGAAGGGTCAGTTCAGGTTCATTGCTAGCTGCATAGCACATCCACAACCAGCCTTGACTACATGAGATCAAGCTAAAATGCCCACTCCCAGCATCCCTATGCATCTGATCTGCAATGAATCTTGGGAAACACTGTTAGTGGAAATGGACAGGGGTCAGCAAGATGGCTCAGTGGATAAAGGCACCCACTGTCAAACGTCATGGTCATAGCTCAGTCCCCAGTACTCACATGGTAGAAGGAGAGAACCAACTCCCACAGGTTTCCCTCTGACCTCTACATAGGCACTGTAGCACATGCTCAGAAACAAATAAATGTAATTAAATGAATTATATGTGCTATTTATTATGTTAGATATTATATGCTATATATAAATTACATATAACAAATAAGTATAACTTTAAAATAAAAGGGGCTAGAGATGATTTAATAAAAGAAAGTGGGCTAGAGATACAACTCAGTTGGGGAGC
>JADRCH010000147.1:1845229-1922359 GCA_019843965.1 Rhynchomys soricoides | reverse complement strand
GTCACCAGGAGAGACTACTTCCCTCCAAATACGGGACAAATTGTCAGCTATCTGGTACAACATGAGTGGTGGGTACACAGCCTCAGAAAAGAGGGCAACATGATGCCATGGAGAAGGTCATGAGACTCCAGTCAGATGCCAACCCCCTCCCTCCCACACAAGCCACAGCTGTCTCCCACCCTCAGCTCCCACCCAGCAAACACTTGCAAGTGAGACATACACTAGTTGTCCAAGAGCCCAATGTTGTATTCAACTCATAAGTCTGGGGGGCTGGTCCAGGGAAATGGCTCAGTGATGGTGCAGTGGACAAGGCCACTTGTCATTAAGACTGAAACGTGCATCTCATCCTCAGGACACACTTGTAGCAGAAGGGGAGAACAGACTCCTCAGGACACACTTGTAGCAGAAGGGGAGAACAGACTCCTGCACGAGGTCCTCTAGAGGCACACATACCTTCACATGCCGGATATTTACAGGAAACTTAGCAACTGTCAGGTGCACCCATTGAGACCCTGAACACAGGCCAGGGCCCTGACCTAAGAGCACCCACCCGGAACAAACTACACAGGACTGTTGGAATTTGGAAAGTTTTTGTTTTCTTTTTCCCACACATTTCCGGGTTTGGGGTGTTTTCCAAGACTCAGACACATTTGTTAACAAAGAGAAAAAAAACTGGGGGAGCAGGGAGCCTATGGGAGGAGAAGTGACCCCAGCCATCTGCAGACACAGCCTCACTCCCGACATCCTCTGCACCTGCAGCTAGCTGGTGCCACAGACGCAGCTCTGGTACCTCGATTATTTGTTTTTAATATATATCTGCATTTGCCTTTCCCCTCCCCCCGCCCCCCACCCCGCTCCTCCGGCGGCTTCCCAGCAGTGCACGTTGCCCAGCAGCAGTGACACACACACAACAGGCTTTGGCCAGGTCCAAGCCCAATCCCTGGGCAGCCCCAGGCAGGAGTTTCTCCTCATGAGGGGGCTTGGGGCACTAGGGGAATGAACCCCACTGCCCAGGGATCTGGGCTGCTCTGGGTCTACCCGCCCACCCTTCTTCTCCCAGCGACTCTGGAAACCCAAAGGAAGGGAAGCAGAGAAAACAGAACTTAAAAAAGAAAGAAAAGGAAAGAAAGGAAAGAAAAAGAAAAGGGGGGTGGGGTGGAGGAGAGTAGGGACAAGAGACACGGCAGGCCTGAACCGGGACGAGAGGGCTGCGAATAAGGAAGGCGGAAGAAAATCGAGGGAAATAAACGAACGGCGCAGTGGACACTTTACAAAACCCCAGCCTTCCTTCCCGCCCAGCCCCACCAAAATAAAACTAGCCCCCTTAAAAAAATAAATCAACCCAGGGCTGTGAGCACGTGCCCTGCCTGACTGGCGCAGAGCGGAGGACAACCAGCCCCAGAGCTGACAGTGCGGCGCCGAGGACAGCGGGAGGGAAGGGGATGAGCACGTAGTAGTATTCCTTTTCTTTTTCTTCTTCTTCCTTGTTTTTTTTTTTTTTTTTTTTGCGTTTCCTCTTCGTGGGAGAAGCCTGAGGCAGCCGGGGAGAAGGTCCCCAGATCCCCCTGCAGGGAGAGGGCCGCACCCTCCTCCCGGGCCCTCCCGGGAGGAGCAGCTGGCAGTGGGGCGCGGTGCCTGGACTGGGTGCTCAGACGTAATACTCTTTGTCTTTGTTCTTCTTGGCCTTGCTTGGCGTCTTGGGGGCAGCAGGGGCCTTCTCCTTCACCACTGCCCCATTGCTCTGGGCCGAGTTACTGATGTAATTCCGGCTCTGGTCCACCTGGTAGGAGCCCTCGTCGCGGTTGCGGTACTTGTACATGGCGTAGAGGAGGATGAGGATGCAGAGCGCCGCCGCCGCCACGATGCCCACCACCATACCCGTGGTGCTGCTGGATTCGCGGATCACCTCCACGGCGCCCGGCGGGCCGCGCTCCCCCGGACCCGTGGGGTTGGCTGTGGGCAAACGGGGGAAACCGGGGGCTAAGGTCACGCCGGGGCGCAGGGGAGGCGGCCGCCGCGGCTCGAAGGCCGTGGGGACCCCAGGCCCCAGGGGTGGGTTCTCCAGCAGCGGCTGCAGTGGATCTCGGTGGTTCATTTTGCCCGCGGGCAGGTTGGGGGCTTGGGCTGAGGGCGCAAGTAGCACCCCGGGGGCGCCCGTGGCCCCATCTGTCCTGAGGTTGGGTCGGGGAGCGGGCTTGCGGGGCGACAGGAGGGTGGTGCGGTCCGTGACCAAGGGGAAGGTGGTGTAAAAGTCCTCGTCGTCCGTGGGGGGGAGGCTGGAGTCAAAGACCTCCCCGGAGGCGAAGCCCGAGGCTTCCACGGGCTCCTCGCAGTCGCTGTCGTCGCGCTCAGCCTGACACGGGCCCCCCGAGGACGGGCGGCGCGCGGCGGGCGGGGGCAGGGTGTCTTGGGTGGCACCCACGCCCGTGAGAAAGGGGTAGAAGGTGGGGGGCGGGGGCACGAAGGGGGACCGGGTGGCCACGGGAGGGGGGTCTAAGGAGTCCTCCGTGATAATGGGCAATATTAACTCTCCTCCTAGGAAAAGAAAGAGAAGAAAGAAGAGAGGGCGTCAGCGAGGGCCGGGGCGCGGGCGGCCGGCACAGAGAGAGAAACAACAGCCTCACACCCAAATCGGTTCAATTGGCTTTGGCGGAGACTACGCGGGCCGGGCCCGCCCGCCAGCCGGCCAGCGCCTGCGCTTTAAGCGGGCTGCGGCTCGGATGCCCTGGGCACCCCACGCGCGGGCTCTGTGACTCTGAGTTTTGGTCTTTTTGTTTCGTCTTAAGAAACCAAACGGAACAGAAAGGAAAGGAAATTGAAAAGAAACGGAATTTTTTTTTCTACTGGTTTAAGGATTTAAAAACATACAACAGCAGCATTTAAACAAACCTAACAACAATATCTTTTAGGGTTTTTTATATATATTTCTTTTTGCTTTTTTTTTTTTTTTTTTGCTTTTGTTTTTAAAAAAGAAGATAGCATACCACGGAATTCAGGCAACTTACATCAACAAATAGGCCGTGTGATTTTAGCATGAAGAAAAAAATTACAAACAGAGCTGTGTAAGCGGGTTCTCCCGAAAAAAAATAAGAAAAAACAACTTTTCCGTACAACGTTTTCTGTCTATCTGTTTGGCATCTCCCTCCCTGATTTACTCCCTGGACAGCCTGCTTCCTCCAGAAAGCTCACTCTCCTCCCTCTCTCGAGCCCTCTTCCCCCTCATAGAACACGAAGCTGAAATTTGCACAGTGCGTGCGGGTTGGGTCTGGGGAAGTGGCACCATTCAGTGACATCGTGGAACAGGAAGGGTCAGTGGAGAGGCCACAGAAAGGAGAGACGATGGTATGCCTATGTGGGTGTGAACTCTCGGGAAGGGGGCTGGCCATGGAAAGGACCTTGGGGCTAATTTCGATGGGCCATCAGAGGAAACTTTAAATGGGAATGCTTGTGTGGAACAGTGGGCAGGGAGGATCAGGGGTTTGTTCCTTAGGATTCTGGGAGGTAGTGAAAAGCTCAGAAGATGCATGGAGGTGGGAAGGATTGGGAATGAGTAGGGGAGGACAGAGTGAGTGAGGGTTGAGGTCACGTAAATACTGAGCTAAAACCTAACTCCACTTTCTTCACCCTCCACCTCTGACCCCCACTGACTTCCCCCCACCCCCTCCCCAGAACCCCCATGGACCGCCAGAACCTGGCCAGGTTATGACTGCCTCTGGCCCTCTTATTATTGTTAAAACAATAATAAAACAACGGAAAGAAGGAGAAAGCAAAAAAAAAAAGAAAAGAAAATACATACACAGCCATCTGGGAGGGAAACGCTAGCTAAAACAGGGCCCAGGATAACTAATTGGGAAGGCCTGTGGTAGGGAGTGGGCATTGTCTTCTCTTTTAGTCTGATAACTCGAGTACCCTGGGCAAAAACTGCAACTCCCATCAGCTCCTTGTGGGCGGGAACTATAGGTCCCATTAGACCTTCAGGGGGCGTGAACTACAACTCCCATCTGTCTCTGGGGTCCACAACTACAACTCCCATCAGCCTCCTGGGCCTCTTCACTAACCTAAGCGCAGCAAGCTTCTGACCTCGGGTAGGTAGAAGCTGAAAGGGGGGCTCAAACTCTGGCTTTGGAGGTCGCCTCTGGTCCTTTCGGTTATGGAGTTGAAAATTCCTCTCTAGCTCTACCTCCAGCTCAGCCTACGCCCAATCCCTACCTGATTACTTCGCTTGGTGTCTGCACCCAGTCTTCCCCCCCCTCTTGTAATCATCCCAGGGCTTCCATTAGCAGATCCAGCAGCCAGGCCAAGTCTCACACATCCAGAGCTGCTCTGCCTATCCCAGCCTTCTGGTTGGCTTAACTTCTCATACACCTCTGTTGAACCTTTTCTCCAGCAGCTCCATCCACCTCACGGAAGCCATGCCACTGAAGGAGAAACTTTACAAGCTTCTCAAGCGTACTTCCCATCTGGTTCCCTTGACCAAGAGCGGATTGCCCAGTTCCACTGATGGATGACAGAACCTCATGGATTCCAGGCTCACTCTGGCTCTCGCACTAAGAGATCCCAACCCTCAACCCCAGCTTCTAGCGGATAAGGATATTGAGGCCTAGAGAAGGCAGAACTTCCAAGTAAGGTGAATGAATGAATTGGCCAGTTTCTTCTGTGACTCCTAGATGCCAGGAAAGGGGTTAAGAAAGCCTGGGCCATCACTCTTACGCCTTTTGGAGGCTGGCAAGGCTGCTCACCTGAGAATCCAACCTGGAGGCTACATGTGTATCGACTGAATTCCTGTGACTACAGACATGTCCCACCAACGTTGGGCCCCAGTCCTCTTTTATAAATCTAAAATATTGTCATGCATGGTGGCACATGTTTGTAATTCCAGCACTCTGGAGGTGGAGGCAGAAAGATCAGTTCAAGGTCACCTTCAACTACATAGCAAGTTCTGGCCAGCTTAGGGTATGTGAGACTTTCTCTCAAATAACCAAAATAAATAAACTAAGGAAGTGAGCTTCAGGCCCAGGTAAGCCTGACAACGCTTCATTCCCATCCGCTGGCCTGGCCTGGCTTCTACCCTCTACCAGCCCTGTCTTCTAATGTTTCCTTCAAAGACCAAGCTACTAGTGGGAACCCCAAGATCAAAGCTTACCCTAACCCGGCTGTCAATCCCATGCCAGGGACATGTCTTTCCTAAGGTGCCTGTCATCAGACTGACCAAAGCCTGGCCTGATAGGCTCTCTAATCTATGTGATGACAGTGCATTCTTCCATTGCCATGTTCCTCCCATTCCCAATGTCCTCATCCCTGCACAGGGGCAAACTGCATACAGGAAAGCCTGTGGTCCTTCAAGTAGTTACATTGTGGGCCTAACCACAGCAGGAGCTCCTCCCTGCATGAGTCTGAGCTCATCCAGGTCCTTTTTGCCCATCCACACTACCGCTTGTCTCCTGACCTTTGCCTTTTATTCAGAACAGACTCCCTATGGACATCTCACACATGCTCACTCAGAATCCAGCCAATACCTCATTCTCCGGACTGACCCCAGAAGATGCCCTCTAATCCTGGTGCCTCTGACACTGTCTTCCTACTCTTGGAGGCTCAAGTTTGACTCATTGCCAGGGAAGGCCCACAGGCCTGAGTCCCATCTGTCGATCTTACTAGCAGCCAGCAGCAGGCCTGGCACGGAGCTCTTCAAGGGGAAGTGAACGACAAGTCCCCTAGCATTCCCTCTGAGGTAGGCCAGGTCCGTGGGGAAGCACAGAGCACCTTTTACAGGCTGAGTTTACACAGCCTTGCCCCACCTTCTTGGGGCTACACCTGTCAGTCTTTCCTCCATGTCCTCAGGCCTGCCTTCTGCCCTCTAAAAGCTCTGCCAGCCTTTCTGTCTTAGACTGAGTTACCAGCACCCTCAGGAACTCCTGAGCCAAAGCCTTCCCTAACCTAGCTTGTGATCTTCCATCAGCTAGCCATCACTAGGGACACAGTGAAGTATCGTTAGCACAGCTCATCAGAATGATCAGGGGACAGAACTTGGCTCTTTACCAACCTGTTGCCTCCAGCTGGGTGAGGGCAGATGGTGGATGCAGGCCTGGACCACACATATCCTGTCCCACCCATGCAGCCCCCACCACCATTTGCACTAATCCTTGGGACACACGGGTGTTCTGGATCACCGTCCTGCAGACCCCACAGCCAACCCTGGCTCCCTTTTCAGATCTCAGCCTGATCCCTGCAGTCGTCATCCCCTTGGAGGCTCTCCCAGCTTGTCTCTCTCCATGGCCTGTGGCCAAATCTCCCATGAATCCACCAATGACCTCTTTGTATAGAAGCATTTTTCTCTGACATTACTTCCTCTGTGTACCCGATACCCCCACACAAACATCCTCCAAAGTGATAGACTGTGGAGAATCCCACATGGCTTCCCCCACCACCCTGGCCTGGACTATGGAGCACTGGAGTCATCAGTGTATGAGCTTCCCTGCGGCACTGGCCCAGGAAGGGTCTAGAAAACTCTACTGGGAAGCACTCGGCAGGGCCTGAGCAAGGGAGGATGCCTCAGAGGAGTCTGGCTTGCATGGTCCCACTGCTGGCCCTCCCACTAGGCTTTTGAGTAGGGGGAACACTCAAGGTGGCTCATGATGTTGGGGGTCATCACTGGGAGACAAATGGGCGACTGTGGCCCCTGAAGCCATCAGACTCTGGCAAGGACCCCAGGCAGCCTTTAGCCCCTCTCTTGCATCTGGCAGCTGCAGGAGTTGCAAAATACAGGTGCATGCTCATTGGAGCCACGGCCCATTCATCCTCTGCTCTTCCTGTCCTAAGGAAATGGAACACTTCAGTGTGCATTGGGTCCATGTGCTAGAGAATTCTGAGTGGACACCAGCCATTCCCAAGCAGCTCTTCATCTCAACTCTTCGCTCTCTAGGGCACTCACACAAAGTAAACTGCAGCCTTTCACTCTTCAAGGCACAGGAGCCTTGATTAGAAACATATCCACGAAGCTCTGTGCAGAGGCTCATACCTGTCAGTTCCATTACTCAGGAGGCTGAGGCAGGGGCATCACCATGAATCCGTGAGTTTGACGTCAGCTTAGGCTACAGTGTCTGACCCTGTCTAAAAAAATCAGTCTACCTATGACCCCTAACTTCTATCCAGTCAGAACATGTCTACCCCACAGCAGAGTCTGAAATTGAGGTTTTGGGTGACCCAGGCTAAGCCACCTGTTGGCATAGAGCCTATCCACCAGTGCTGAGGGCCCTACCCAAGCTTGAAGGGGCAAGAAGGTTAGCATTTCAGTGGATTAGGGTAAAAGGCAGTTCTTATACCTGAAAACAGCCCTGTAGGTCATGTGTTACCAGGCCATATGCCTACAATATTGATAAAAGCAGCCCAACTCGGGGCCCAGGATACACTGCTAAGCAAACAGAACACTGGCTAGATTTCATCCCTACTCACCTGTTGGAGCAGAGGAGTATGCCACTGTAGGCTGTAGCCTGAAGGATGGTATCCCTCCACACCTGTAACACCAGCTTGGCAAGGGTGGAGGCCAGAGTGGTTTCATGGTCAGAGACAGTGAGCTACTCAGTAGGAGGATGAGTGCACATGTTTATGAGCACACACACTCAGATGCAGACCCCTAGGAAGGTTTGTGTTTCTATATCCATGAGCATAAATTCCTAAGCACAGTAGCCTTCATGGATCTGAGATGCCTGTGTGCATGTCAGTGAGTGTGAACAGATGTGTACATGTGAATGGGTCTCTCACGTCTGCTGCCCATGAGTCTGAGGCATGTACTCTGTGTCCATGCTGTGTGAATGTGTCCTTCAGAATATGCAAGCAAAATACCTTGGCTCTGAGCACAAGCTATATATTACCCCATAAAATAAATACATTCCTTCTGAACCTTGACATCTACATTTCCCATCATCCCTAGCAATTGAGTATGGCTCAATTGAGTGTTAGGCCCCGTACGGTTCTTGGTCCCTAACAGCCTCCAGTGCTCCATCCTCCAACAGTGACCTTGGACATGCTGTGTTTAAAATGGAGGTGCCACAGGTGGAGGGAGGGTGGATACTAGCATGGCCTCTGTGCAGCACCCAGGAAGCATCTGAGTGAGAAAGTTCTCTCGACTTAACCACTAAGATTCAGGGCTTATCTGTTACAGAGATGAATGTTATCTTATACAGGCTTTGGCTCCTACAATGGATGTCATGGTAACAAAATGCCATAGCATTCAAGTTGACAATCAGGAGAAAGGATGGGAGGTAGAAAAGATGAAGACCAGCATGCCACTGTGGCAAAACATTTGGTACAAACATTGCCTGTGCCAACCTGCTGAGGCAGAGGTGCTGAGGGAAAGTGTGGGGACAGGGCCCAGGACTGCCAGCTCTTACCTTCTGCTTTTAGCAACTTGTTACAACATAAACTTAAACTAGGGTTGGCTGTCTTGCAGGCAGGGAGGTGAGGAGGAAAGGTGTGATTCCTGCGGGGGGGGGGGGGGGGGGGGGGGGGGGGTGTCAGAAGAGCCATTGCTCTCAGACACCACACAGGGGTAAAGGCTGAAAGGGCACCAGGGTCAATGACAGAGACCTCAACTGAGTGAGGGTCTTTTTCTGCCCAAAGGCCCTCACGACAGTCATGGCTCTGTGAAGAGGGGCAGAGAGAAGCCATGGGAATGGAGACTGGGCCTTAGGAGAGGGCTGTGGTATGGCTGCAGTCACTAAGCCTGGAAACCACCACAGATATGCAAGCCCACAGGTGAGGGAGTCTGCACTCACACACATATCCCTCAAAACTCACTTCTGAAAGGGCCATGGAGTTTAAGGAGGGGATATTCTGACCTGCAGAGTGGCACTTAACGCCTTCCCAGACCCAGAAGCAGGAGTTACTGGAGACTCTGTGCGTACCAACGCAGGAGCAAAGCCTGCCCGCTTGCTGGGTCTCCTCGCCATGCTCAGGCATGTGTGTCATGTTACCCAGCTTCCCCTGCCCTCAGCTCTTTTGTGGGAGTGGGAGTAGACTGGTCTTGCTAAGACTCCAGGTTGACCTCGAACTTGTCTCTACTCCATGAGTGTTCACCCCTACACCCAACCTCTTCCTTTTGTGAACGAGCTTATGTTGTAGGGGCTACCTTTACAGAACCACTCTAGAGTGTGTTGCAAACAGTGAGATAAATTATCTTTCAGTTCTTAGTCTGCAGACCAGAAGCATCAAGTCTAGGTGGATCAGAGTAAGCCACTATCTACTACTTTGAAATTAAGAACCTCCTGAGATGAGATGTTTGCCATCCTTGGAGTGGCAGCAGGGAATATTCTGGGACAGAAGGTAAAATGAAGTAGATCTTTGGTGGCTGGACATCCTAGACCCAAGCAAAACATTCTCTAACTGGCCTCCAAATCTGCCTGTGCCTATCTGCCTAGGAAGTGGTAGTTCACGACCATCTCAGAAGTTCACTGAAGTCCCAAGATTGAGCTCTAAGTTTGGAAGACAATGTGGGCTAGAAGAGCCTGTCTGGGGCCAGCCTGTGGAAACCTCTCACTCCTGACCCCTTGTTCATTTTTGCACCTTGAGAAGTCATGAGTTAAAGATTACACAGCCACAGGATAAGAGGAGACCAAGCTCTGAGTCATTACTAGGAGGCTCCCACCAATCAGAAGCATAGTAAGTCAGGTGTCTGTTATAGCACAGAAGCGGAGTGTCATTATACCAACGAGAGTCACTCTGGAAGCTCCTAGGAATCTGAACACATGCTTCTGTGCATCTGATCAAATGTGTGTGCCAGTGGAATGAAGCCTGCATATGCCTCTGAGGGTCTCATTTATGGGTGGGTAACACTGAGGAGGGGTGCATGTAGAGTAAATGCAAGATGCTGATGTTCATCTGGGCACACACGAAGCCGTATGCATAGGAAGGCTTGTTTGCATGCTCCTAGGCACACACCCCTAAGGACATGTATGTCTCTCCAAAACTGGTGACCCTGAGCATGTAGGTATGCCCTTGTGGGCCTAATAACTGTGTACATACCCCTGAGAGTGAACACATAGCAGACACTATTCTGAACTGGATCTGAATACACACATGACCTACAAGTCTAAAGATAAATATGTGCCCTTTTATGTGCCACTACAGGGGTACCACAGAGCACACAGTTACAACTGTGTCTGTGAGCATTTGTGTGGACCATTTTAGGCACCTCCCTCTCTGTGTGTGTGTGTGTGTCATGTGTACCCCCTCTTTGGGGGTTTGAATGAATGTAGACATACTTTTGTATGGACCTGTGGAGTATACACCTGTGAAACTAAGTGTGTCTGTGTACATATGCTTCACGGGGGCTAAGGATAAATGTGTGTGTAATCATGAATGGACATGTATGAGTGTGATTCCCAGGGTCCCCTCTCAGGAGGACAATATAGAAGGAGCACAGGTTAATGAAGCTGAACCAATGTGTACATATGCATAGACTTCTGGGATCTGAGCACTTACACCCCACTTTGATAGCATGTACCCATGCTCCTTCGGTCTTAGTACATACTTACACCTCAATGTATAGAGGCCCCTTCTGTGGGGACAAACACGTGGATCCATGAGTACATCCCTCCACAGATGGATATATGTGTCTTGGTGAGTATGCATGGACAGACGTATAAGTCCTGTGCACACAGACACGAGAGGCATGTCTGTGGATATATGTATGTGCATTCTTCCATGAGTGTGAGCTAATTGTGTACATGCCTGAACACGAATGTTGTGTCTGTGGTTAGGAAACATGTGGCCATCTGGCAATCTGAATGTTTATGTGGGACTGTGGTCTGTACGCATTTGTGAGCAAGTGTTACACGGGGGGTCAGTCCACAGATGTATGCCTTTGTGAACGGAGCACAGATGTATAACCCTGAGTCCAAGGACATGTCACAAGGCATGTGCCTCTGTGTCTTGAGCACAAATGAGCATACACACAAAGATCTGAATGCACAGTGCATGCTCATAGTACATGATGTATGAGGGGGCTTTCTGGCTCAGAGCATGTCTGTTTGTATTAACAGATGTGAGCATATAGGAGTTGCTTCTGTGGGTTTAAGTTTGTGCTTCCACGTAGCTCTGAGCATATGTAGGGACCCGAGTGGGTTCAAGGCTCACAGCACTGAATGTGGGAATCTTTGTGCAGCTGAGCATGATGTGTACAGGTGTGACTTTCTGAGGGCTGAGCAGGTAACAGCTGTGAGTCTAGGTGCTCTGGAAGCTCTGAACATGCACATGAGACACTCAGTGACTCTGGTACATAGCATGCTTCATGGGACTGTGCACACTGTACCCCCCTGTGCTTCTCTGGATTTCCTAGGAGTGTATTGTGTATTGGTTTCAGGGTATCTGGGCATACATGTGATGACTCTTTGGGTCTGAGCATCTGTGTGCCTCTGTTGATCTGACATGCACTCTTCTAGGTGTGTGTGTGTGTGTGTGTGTAGGAATATGTGAGCTTCTGGTCAGTATGTGAATCTGTATGCATGGGTGTACAAGTATGACCCTGGTGGGAGCACATGTGCGTGCAATGGACGTGTGCCTCTGTGGATATACATCTTTGCATTCTTCCTATGTAACTCAGGGGTGCAAAGTCCACAGTCTTACGAGGGCTGGGCTCGAAATACAATGTGTGGGCCAGGACAGCTGGGCTAGCAGGGGTGGTGTGTCACATTACCAACTGTAGGTGTTTGTCCCTTAAAGGCACTCCCACTAGGGAGAATTCTAATAATATTCTGTGTGACTGGACCTCCAGCCTCCGGGACAATAATGTGCTAGATGGCAGGCTCACTAAACAAGGAGGAGGACAGGGCCTGGAATCTGTGGAAGGGATGGGGAGGTGAACAGGCCAAACAGGGATGATTCCAGGGCACATGCCCCCACCCAGGGTGAAGATCTGGAAGTGCAGAGGACAGACAACCTAGGGTCAGGCTCTGAGTAACCTGTCACTAGCCAGGCTGCCTCCTCCTTTGCCAGGAGCCTGATGCTCGGCTAGGAAAGGTTTCCTTATCCTGGGGCTCAAAATGGACTCTAGTTGCAGAGGCCAGGATGAGAGGGGCAGGGGATATGGTTCAGGCCAGCCTGACTTCCCATGGGGAGATGAGGACAGTAGGCATCTCATAGCTGTGGTAGGTGAGTACTGGGCACTCCAAGGTCCACTCTGCCCAACCTCCAGGGCTTATGTTCACAGCTGGGTCAGACCCCAGCCTCTGGTCTTCCTCCACCTCCACTATCTTCCCCTCACATGGTGGCTCTCTTTTACAGAAGAACTGCACAATGCTCAGTGATCTCTGAAAAGCCTGACCTGGGGGCGGCTGACCCATGCACTTCAGGTCTACCTTTCCCTCCTAGTCTAACAAAGCCTGGAGTGGCTCAAGATACCAGAGAGCACACTGTGGGACATGCCCATGCTTCTAGATAGACTCTTGTAAACTCTTGGCTGGGCCCCTCAACCCTCCCAGTATGGCCCTAGAACAGCCTGGTGTGTGTGTGTGTGTGTGTGTGTGTGTGTGTGTGTGTGTGTGTGTGAGAGAGAGAGAGAGAGAGAGAGAGAGATATATCTGTGTTGTGTGCTCTGGCTCTGCAAAGTTGAGGGAGGGCAGGAATCTATCAGCACAGAGTTTGTATCCCAGAATGAGAAGTAAGGCTGCACCCTCCCCCATAGCATGGTCCCATCTCACAGGTCATCCCTTGCAGCCACTTAGAGTAAACATTACTGGAGGCTGTTTCAGCCTCTAGCTATTCCCAGACACTGCCTATAGCTTTGGTGGATTAGGCAGTGCTGAGAGGTGCTGTGGACAGACTCTACCACATGCCTGCAGTCTCCCAAAGTAATAGTTGGGCTGCAGGGTAAAGAGATAGAGGAGTGGCTCCCAGAAGAGGGGCAGAGGCCCTGAGCCGTGGCTAGCGAGGTCTCTCCTGCAGCTGGCAGCTTGAATGCTCTTGGCCCAGGACCACAGAACAACCCCGCTCAGCTCTCAACTAGTAGGAAGGAGAGGGACGGAGCCAAGGGGTTTCCACTTATGGGGGTTTCCACTGCTGGTTTGTGACCAGGACCCCAAGGCTCCTCTATCTATGATTCTACCTATCTACCCACACTCCATTTGGGGTAGCTCACTCTCAGCTTCAATGCCTCCTATGGAGCTAGTAGGCCCTCCAGACCCCTGACCTCAGGTCAGATTCACAGCCCCTCTCCATCCCTGCATGCACTTGCCCCAGCCTTGCTGAAACCCACAGCTCAGGTACCACCACTGCATGGTAATATAAAGAAGCCTCTGGGAAGCCAAGCAAGAAATGTGAGTGGCCCCTGTCCTCCTATTTCATCCAAGGCCTGTGCTCTGCTACTGGGAGCTCCCACCAGCCACATCCAGTCCTTTTTACCAGTCCTGCTGTCAACCCCCAGTGACCACCTCCTGCTGTTCCTGTCGGCCACTGCCAACCTGCTCCGATGAGCAGCAACCACTAGGCCACCCCACCGTCATGCTCTCAGCCAGCATGCAAAGCTCACCCCCAACTTGCCCAGTTGTTCTCTGTAGCTATAGCCTTGGCTCCAGCTGGCAACATTAAGCAGAGTCTCTGTGTTGCCACCACTCAGGAGGCCCTTTCCCACAGCTTCTTCTGCAGTGGCTCTCAAGCTAGGATCTTTCCTAGTGGACTGCATGTCTGGCCTAAGGGGCACATCCACCTAGTACACTGCCAGATATAGAGGTCCCATGTAGCAACTGCCCTGCTTGACCTGGCATCCTGGAGACTCCATCAAGAACACCAGGTAAGTTCCTGAGGCTGAGTAGGAGGCCAAGGGAATGCCAACAGAGACCTCTATGAATGGCCAAGAGAGCACCAGGTTTCAGGGCTGATAGGAGTTGTAGTTCTGGCCCTGAGGGCTGATGGGAATTGTAGTTCCCCACCTCCCATCTCAGGACTTATGGGAGCTGCAGTTCCTCATGTTTCTATAGCCACATCTCTCTCTTTTCTCCCAGTTCCTCTTGGCTCTCCTCCCCTAGGAGCCTAGACTAAAGAGTTCACTATCTCCAAGGATGGGACACCAAAAGGCATCTTGTCAGAGGGCATGTGAGGGACCTAGGGTCTTCTAAGTTACAAAGGGACTGCAGGAGAGAGTAAAGCCTGTAGGATACCCTGGGCTGGGGCCAGGTGGCAGAGAGTCGCCCCCCTCCCCAGCAGCGGTCGCAGGGGCCCGGGGCAGGGGAGGGGGGAAAGGCACTCACCAGTACTAGGCTCACACTCCTCCAGGTCCTCATCATCACTTGGACACTCAGCAGAGGCCACCAGGAGGTCATCTGTGTTCTGGGGGGGTGGGGGTGGGGTATAAGGGATGGTAAGAGGAAGAGTAGGGGAAGAGAGGGTTCCAGTGGGTGAACACATTCCACAGCTGCTTCCCAAGGTATGTACAGAACAACACAGAAGACAGGGCCAAGGCCAAGCCCAACCCTCTCACCATTTGTTGGCCTCTCAATTTCCCATGCTAAAGGATAATAAACAGAGCCAGCCCTGTGGCTCCCAAAGATCAGACAAGTGTTGAGCCCCTTACAATAGGGAGCCAGGGGGATGGGATGCCAATCCTGGGCTGTAAGGTGTTTCCCAGAGGTGCCTGGGGCAGGGACAAAGGTGTGGAGGAGGCTCAGACACAGAGACGGGGGACAGGGTCTGGAGGGTTTCCCATCTCCAGCTTCCCCACCCCATCACTTCTCAATCCTTCCCAACCCCCTTCCACAGAGAGAACCGGGCTCTGCACAATAATTAGGACTATGGTTGCCATGACAACAGGAGTCGACTTTGTCAGCATTTTCTCTACTGATTGCAAAGAAAGAGGATCCCTGAGATGAGTGAGCCTGAGGGAGGGGGGAGTTCAGCAGGGTTAGGAACGAGAGCCAACGAAGGAGACCCAAAGTCCAAGGAATAAGGGAGCTGGGAGACAACAGATGAGGAGAGAGCCAGTGTGGAGGCCAAGGTGCCAGGTGAGAGGGTCCCAACCTGTAACTCCCTAAATTCCACTTCAACCCAACAGCCCTTGCCCAAGGACAAAGTCATAGACTCCTCTTCCCTTCCACATCCTTGAGCCTCTCTCTTTCCCACCCAACCCAGGATCTCCCTGGGGATGTCCACTCTCTTTACCACATGGCTGGTCTGCCTACCCTCTTCTATGAAGATTAGATGGAACATGGAGGGCATAGGTGGTCAGGCAGCCGGCCTAGGCAAGCCCAGGCCTTTCTCTTAGGGCTCTGCAATCCCTAGAGGAAAGCCCATGGGCATCCAGATCCCTCAGATTTCTGGGCATTGAAGAGAGATAGGAAGATCTATCTTGTCTCGCTCTCCCAGCCAGCCCAGCCCCAGGATCCCTGCAGGACAGACTGGCAGGAAAGAAGAACCTGGAATACAGCAAGCCCAGCCCTGAGACAAGTTGAAGACAGACTGGTGCGGAGGAAAGACATGTCCCCATGGACATCCCAAGATTCCTCTGGTCCTGCAGGCTCAATAGCCAAGGCAGTGACACTGGGGGGTGAGGTGGGGGGACAGAAGCACTGTGGGGCTGTACTCAGCACAGACATTGGTGACAGGGAACTCAGCTGCTGGGCAGTCCCATTCTCAGTTTTGGCCACCTAGAATGCCAAGCCTGCCTACTCCTCTGAGTTTTGTTTCCCATGTATGACCCTCACTAGACTCCCACCAGATCCAGGGAGCTCCTGATTTGGCAGATGATCTCGTGTGGGATAAAGCACAGGGAGCTCTACACAGCTACGCAAACACTCAAAGGACAAAGCTGTGGCACTTGGTGCTTGCACAAAGTCATGTGCAGAAGCTTTGTGAAGGCAAAGGGCTTACAGTCTTGAGGTCTCACCCAAAGCATCTCCAGCATAGGAAGAGGCTGCCCCTGGCCTCTACGGGCCTCTGAGAGGGGCTGCCTGCCCCAAGAGACTGAATGTCACCACTCCAATGTATCATCTCTGCCTAAGATGCCATTATCCAAGTCCAGTTGGCCTACTAAGCTCTGGCATGGTCATCCTTCTCACTGTTCCCAGTCTTCATCAAGACCCCCTTCTCCTGGCTAAGGAGGGTGGACCTCTCCAGTTAACTGCCCGCAACTCTACACCTCTTAGAAACGGTGATCACCTATAGTCAATATCCCTGATCACTATGTGAAGACCTCCCTGTTCTAAACCACCACTGTGACCACTAGGGGAGTCCAGAACCAACCACCCCAACCCCAACCCCCCCTTGGATCTCCCCAGACCCAGGAGGGGTTCTCACCTGGGTAGTGCTGTCCCTCATTGTGGGGGAACGGCCCCGGCGAGTAGTGGTGGTGGCCATGGTGGTGGTGGTCTCCATGATAGTGGTGGCCATGTCGGCCAGCAGAGTGGTGGCAGTGGTCTCCGCACTGAGCAGCACGGACGGCCCTTCCCCTACTAGGCGTAGGTGGCCTTCGGTCCGCACATTGGGGTCGCTCTCGGCGGCCAGCGCCAGTACCTTGAGCCCATTGTAGTAGAGGCCGGACACCTGGCCCTGGAAGGGGCGGCCCTGATCCCGGCCTCCTATCTTGATGGCAGCCTGGCTGTTGAAGATGGTCAGCTGGCGTCCTGAGGGTTGGGGATGGGGAATGGGGGCAGACAGAGGAGAGGCAGGCAGCCAGGGAGACCAGGAAGGGATGGAGAGTGGAGAGAAGAGGGGGAGGAGTGTGGAAGCCAGGAGGAAGCCAGCACATGGATGGGGAAAGGAATGAGGAAGAGGCAGACAACCAAGGGAAAGCCACTGTTAACCAGAGCCCCTAGCCCAGCCTTGTGGGACCCCCACAGGAGAGGGTCGCCAGGGCATACATGGGCTGGGAAAGGGAACCCATACATGGGTGGGAACCAGGTTCCCACCATGCACATGCCGCTCCATCTACACTCGTACCCCACTGATCCCACTCTGGGGTTATCACCCCTCTTCCTTATCCTTCAGTTCCACCCCCATCTTCTCTCTCTATTCTCCCAAACACCCCACCCAATGTCCAGCCTCAAGCCATGGTGTCCTCCGAAGCAGTAGACAGTGGCAGTAGAGACAGAGACAGGAGGAGGTCCTGCCAGGCCAAGGTGGAGTTTGTGAGTGTGAGCAGAGGAAGCAGCAAGATGAGGGACAGATTGTATGGGTCTGCTCCAGGCCGGCCCCACCCATTAGTCCCCTATGATGGCTGGCCAGGCTGCTAAGCTTCTCCTGCCCAGCTGAGGCCCAGCCACTGAGGCCCAGCCACTGAGGCCCAGCCACTGCCCTGGAAGCAGGCCCCGGTGAGCTGAGCCCTTCCCCCAGTATGAACCTGCAAGCCTAGGTATGGAAAATGTTAAAGGGACCTTGCTTCGCTTACTGACAGCCAAAATAACTGCTCCAGCTCCAATCTGGCCCTGCACTTGGCAGTGTTAGATACCTAGGAATGACCCCTGTTCGGGGCTTGGCTGCTTGCTTTGGTTTTAGTGGACCTGGGGGTCAGTTTAACCCTCTGAGTTTGTTGGTTTTGGTTTGGTTTTTTAGAAAAGAAATTTATTATGTTTAAGTTTAGATTTAACTTTGGTTTTGATGTTATCGGGGAGGGGGGCAGATGGAATATGATTGTGCCCCATTCTCCCACGGACCTTCAGCTGCTTTCATTTAAGACCTGGCTTAGCCCTTGTTAGCTTCTGGTTAGTGCCTCGTTAGATCTGGTTTAAAGTTAGGAACCTGGAAGCCCTGCATCCCAAACCTGGGCTGAGACAGTCCAACTTGTGACACATACCCTCTCTAGAGACCCAGGCTCTCTGGGACACCCAAACACCTGTCCAGCCAAAGATGGGTCACTAGTGTGTCTCCTTGGGCACTTAACTCAGACACTCCTCCCCTAGGACCCACCTACTTGTGGCTAAGTAACGATGTCCCCTCTGCACTTTCTCATTTATGGCCCAGCCCAGCCCACAAAGATGGAAGGCTGCTGCATAAAAATGATAAGGAGACAAAAGAGAGAAGGGTCAGATGAGTTCTCCATTAGACAGCTTTCCTTCTGAAAGCCTTCGCAGAGCCTTCACCAAACTAATGTACATGTGGTCTTCTAAAAGGAGGAACCTGTTCATCCCAAACCCAGCTGACTACAGGTCTCTTTATTGTGAGGCACCCCCAGGAACTGCTGCTCCAGGCATGTTTTGGAAGTAGAAAATGGAGCCATTCCATAAACATTTATTGAGCACCTACTGTATCCCAGTAACTTACAATAAAATATCTGCTCCAAGAACACCCAGCACTGCCCTAGGCTAGCCTATTCCTATTCCTCTCATGGGGTGCTTGGAGTGGGCTGAGCAAGGACCAAAGAGGGAGCTAGGCTCACAGGGTCAGTACTGGGCCAAAAGCTACACCAAGAGTGAGTTCCTCCTCTTCTTTGGGAAGTTCAACCTGCCATTTTCTAGAAGAGTAGATACAAGTTTAAGGAGGAGGTATGGCTGTCATACCGGAAGGCAAGGGGCTTTTCCCTCCCTTGGCCCCTAGATTATCTTCTTCGACCAGCATTCCCAACCTACCCCAGGAAGTTTGTGTGTGTGTGTGTGGGGGGGTAATCACAAGTTGTCCCAGCCTCAGCCCAGGCTCCTCCCTCAGCCTCTCTGATTCTAGGAGGGAAGGGGAGGTAAAAGAGAGGAAGCCACAGCCTCTGTGGCCCCTGCCCCCTGCCTGCCATGAACACCTCAAAGGGTTAAAGTTCACCCCGCTGGAGAGAGCAGCCCAGCGTGGCTGGGGGCTGCAGGTTTTAGCGATGTCTGTTACAGTCCCTTTAACTTTTTTGTCCTGCTGTGGGTTTATGACATCTGGTTATCAGCGTGTTTAGGCCTCTGGGTGCAGGGGCTGGAGGTTACATTGGGGGATTTAATTGGGGGAAGCCCCGTCGTGGACATTTAATGCACAGTTATCAGCTGGTTAAGTGGGCTTTAGCACATCTGCTCCCCACTAGAGTTTAGCCTTAGAGGTACAGAGCTTGCCCCTCCTCCAACGGGAATGACATGGCTGTGCCCTTGGCCCCCAACTTCTGGTGACAAGGACCCTTCTCTCTCACAGTAGTACCACCTCACTTGTGCATAAGGGCCTCTTAGGGACCTGCTCTGTCTTCCTCTTCAGACCAGCAGGCATAGACCTCTAGGAATCCCTAAGAGACTACCACCTTCACCTCCTGCCTTAGTTCGGTCAGCCATCTGCACTACTTCTAGGGGGCCTGAGACCAAGCAAGATCTGAGGCGCCAGCTCTTCCTCTCTCCTCCAGATAGCCCTTCTGAGTCCTTCTTCACTGGCTCTACCCTCCTCTCTTTCCAAACTTTCCTACCTCCAGGTGACCCATGGCCCTTTCACTAAAAAACTTGGCCAGAGAGCCCTGACCATGCCTGTGTTCCCCTCCTGCTGCAGAGGTCTTAGCTCAGCACAAGCTAAGGGCGTCCATCTTCAGGCACTGAGGATCACTCTAGGAAGACGCCAGGTTTTCTCTCCCCAGCCACCTCCTAGAAACAGGCTGAATGCAGGGGGCAGAAGGGAGCACCCCGCCTCGGTAAGACCCTCCACTTGGGGCTGGGCGTGACAAAGGGGCGAAGGGGTGGGGGAGAGAGCTCTGCACCTTTAAGATCGTGTTTTTAGAGTTAGTTAGTTAATTAATTAATTAATTAATTCTGGTTAATTACCTTTGTCGAGCAGCCACTCATCTACTACTCGACCGAGCCGGTAGGGGATTCTCTGTCTAGCAATCGCCAGGCGCTCGTTATCAAAGTTTCCTTGGAAAAGTTTAGAAAGACAGTAGGTTTCTCAGGCAGCGCAGTCCACAGGCTTTAGAAAGTAATTATGCAGTTCTCAGGAGACCCCAGCAAGCAGCCACATTCAACAGAAAGGAGGGAGGCGGGGACAGAATGCTGGGCCCCCTCCCGAGGCTCCATCCAGAGCCAGCCCCACCCTTGGGGTGTGAGAGTAACCCAAAGGAGAGGGGAAACCAAGAAAAGGGAAAGGAAGTGTAAAGAAGAAAAAATAAAAATAAGAAACCCACAGCTGGAAGGTCAGAGGTTAACAGGGTTATCTAGTCAAGCTGTTGAGGTGAGGCCCACTTCCTTCACCATCCCAAAGAGGGGTGGTGGGGTGGGGGCGGGGCATTTAGCAGGTTTAAGTTAGGGGGCTGTCCAGCTGGTTACTGTGTTTAGAGGGTGGTTTAGAAGTGGGAGGGATGGGTTAAGCAGGATTTATGTGGCATTTAAGGGGTGCCCGGCACACTCATGTCTCAGAGCTTTAAACCATTTCTCAAAGTCATTGTCAATTCCCATTGTCTTCTCCTCAGGGGCTCCCACTTCCCTCCACAGCCCTGGCCCACCATACCCTTCCACCTCAGTCCCTGTCCCCTCACCCTATACCTCCTCACTGCAGACCTGCTTCTGCCTGCTTACCTGGTCCCGTCCCCCTGCACAGCTGCCTGCTCCTACAGAGGAGGACTGGGGATGCCCACAGGCAAGGGAGTGACAGGGTCATAGAGAGAGGGGAGCTAGGTGTTTAAACTCTCTGCTGCTCTTGTTCGCCTGCCCAGAGACGGGAGCCTGGGTCAGCCTACACCTCCCATGAACCTTCAGGGATACCTCCATAATACGCCCTCCTGTATTCGTGTGTGCATGGATAGCACTCGCTAAGTACTCATGAGTCCATGGGATGGCCTTCTCTACAGACCCAGTACCTCACTGCTGGAATCCCCTGACAACCACTGATCCTCACTCACCCAGACTGAACCTCTTTCTCCATGGCTCTCTCATCCTATCTCCTGCAGGTAACCCTGGCCCACCTTTGATCCTGGTTCCGCCCTGGCCTTTGCCTTGCCTGTCTTCTCAGACTTCAATAGGCTCAGGCCCTCTGTGCAATGCCAGCCTCTGCATCTCTCAGCCCTTAGAGCCCAGCCCTGGCCCCATTCTTCTCCCTCATCTGCAGACCCTGCCTGCTCCTCCGCCTTTCTCCTTCCCCAGTTTTAGCCCCGCCCCTCTTCTCCATCCTTGGTTTCCCATCTGGATACCCACCTGTTCTCTTAACACTCAAGTTCCAACCCCTGACAAGAAAGGAGTGTGTGTGTGTGTGTGTGTGTGTGTGTGTGTTGCAAAGGAGTATATGCACACCTATGCAGAAGTGTCTTTCGGTGTTTCTCTGTGAACTGTGGGTGCTCCTAATCTACCATAATGGACAGGGACACATGGTCTGTCAGTAGAGATCCAGGATTAAATGTCAGATCCCTCTCCAAAAACAAACAAACAAACAAACAAACAAACGTCAGGTCCCACAGTGTCGGAACCCACAGGCTGTATCTCTGTGTTCTTTAAGAGTCAGGTGGGAGGCCAGGTATGGTGATGCACACCTTTAACACCAGCACTCTAAAGGCAGATACAAGTGGGCATCTGTGAGTTCAAGGCCAGCCTAGTCTACATAGCAAGTTCTAGGCCAGACAGGGCTACAGACCCTGTCTCAAACAAATGAACAAAGAGTGATAGGGATGGGTCCATTCACACTGCTGCAGTGATCTGTGGTATTGCTCAGGAGCCACCCCCACAGTGCACAAGGCAACAACTGGGCCTTCCCTCAAAACACCCAGATTTAGCTGGGTGTGGTGGCACACCCCTTTAACCCTAGCATTTGGGAGTTCGAGGTCAGCCTAGTCTATACAATGAGTTCTAGGATAGTTAGAGCTATGTAGAGAGAGCCTGCCCTACCCCACCACCCCAAAATTTAAAAAACCCAGGTTTATGGGCAAGAGATGCTAGACAGTCTTTCCCTATACTTATCCTGGGGTCCTAGCCAAGGAGAGCAGACACCATGCCTTCTCCTAGCCTCTGGCCTGGTGAAGTGAACATCTGAGCATAAGGCCTGACTGGGCATGGAGAACTCTTCACATCCTGTCCAGCACAGGTCAATGTCCCCATTACTACAAAGAATATACCTGTTCCCCTGAGACAGAGGGAACTCTGGTACCCAGGGCTGTCAGGTTCTGCTTGTGGGTAGCAGTAAAGGGAGCAAAGACAGGCCTGTGAAGGAGAGTTGGCATGTCTGACGCCTTATGCCGAGGGTTCTGGGGTAGACTAGCAGCCCTCAAAGAGCTGTTTTCGGGTGGATCCATCTGGCCTTCGGAGTGTCTGAGGTGATCTGAGTGTCAGCTGGCCTACAGGTACGTCAGCCTCTGCTTATTAGAATTATCTCAAGAGTTGCCCACAGCCATTCAGGCTTAAGCCTCCATGACTGTGAGTAAGCCCCAAGGGTCTGCAGGACAGGGTGCATGCTCTGTCACTCTGGCTAGAAGCAATGGAGATCATAGGTGGTCATCCTGCTGCTATGACAGGCACCAGGCACCTGCAGCTCTGATCCCTGTCCTTCTCCCTGCACTGCCTCTCCTTCCCTCCCTCCCTCTTGGTCTGCCTCTTACAGGGCTCTGTCCACCTCTCCTCTCCCTAGCTGAGTCTGTGTCAGTGGCTCCACATCTCTGTGCATCAATCCTGGAGCTGCTTCCATCTCTGCAAATGCCTCTGTGACTATTTCCAGAACCTTCCATCACTCCTCCTCTGGCTTCCTCTCACTAGGCTCCTTCCTGAGCTTCTTTTTTTTTCCCCCAGAGCCTCATCCTTCTCCCTCTTCTGGGTCCCCAAGACCTTGATTTGTCCTTGACCACCACAGCTGTAGCCCTAGGAGCTAAGGCTCTCTGTGTCCTCATCTATGGGTTCCCAGGCCAAGCTCAGGTCCAGGTACCTTGTATGCTGCTTGTAAAGTGTCTGACCTTCCTTTGTACACTTGCTCTCTCCTTTCCACCATGTCTCTTACTGGGATCCTGTCTCTCTGCATCTCTAAGCTATTTTCTCCAGCATCTACAGGGGCTAATGTGAGTCCTTGACTTTGGGTCTTTGGCTGTTTCTGTTTTTCTCAGCCTCCCGCCAAGTTGTGTTCATTTAACTTACGAATCATTCCTAGGCTTCTGCATGAGTCTCAGCATTTTCACCCTGCCCCTCCTTTCTAAGCTCACCCTTTCCTCAATGGTATCGGATACTCCCTAGTTCTACACCTCTTCATCTTCTCTGCACATCCTCAAACTGGCTTCTGGCTTTGCAACCTCATCCACCTTTTCCTTAGCCACGCCTCCACCGGGTTCCATCCAGTCTTTTCTGTAGCCACGCCCTTCCCCACAGCTGGAAGCCTCTCCACTTAGTCACGCCCCACAGCGGTCCAAAATCTGAGGCTTCCAGGCCTCACCCTGTCCCACCTCGTCGCTCTGCCTCCTCTGCTGACCTGTGTCACCTACCTGCCGGGTACCGCTCGTTGACTGGCCAGCTGTCCACCTGCAAGGTGGCATTGCCACCACTTCGAGTAAAGCGCACCACGTGATATTTGCCGTCGCTCACGATGGCGTTGGGCTCATCGATTGTAATGTCGTCCGTGCCCACATTAAAAATCACCCCAACAGTGCCCTGGTCCTGGGGACAGGGAGATAGGGTTCAGCGACGCAGAGGAGGTAAGTATCCCTGTAAAACTCTGTCTGCGGTTCCCAAAACCCTCCCTCCACAGCCTTTCACAGGTTTATAAGACACCTCTTCAGGTCTCAACTACCTAAGGTGGTGGACAGGTTTGGTCCAAGCATATGTAGCCAATAGAGTACCCTGGAGGCTTATCAGTTGGGGACACCACCTAGGACTGCAGAACCAGACAGGGAGCTTTTTCCACTCATAATGTCTGTCACTTGCTCTCAGGTTCATACAGAATATTTGAAAATGGTTGCCTATGCAATGCAAGGGCCCCAAAGTCCATGTAAGGATGGCAAGGATGTAGCAGCCAATAAGAAAGTTCACAGCCTCAGAAGCCAGCCTGATATACACACACAAACACACACACACACACACACACACACACACACACACACACACACCACCAGACTCCAGCCTGGTCCCAATCCCCAGGTCTGCACAGCCTCTCAAGCTTGACATCTGCAGTTGCAGTGTCAGTGGTAGCCTGGACCCTGGAAGTGTAAGGGGTGATGGGCAAGGCAGAGAACAGAGCTGTAGAGCTATGCCACCTTTATTAAGAGGAGGGGGTTCTTGGGGTCTGGGGGTGGGATGGGATTGGAGATTTGAGGGGGCAGGAAGGAGACAGGTAAGACCTGTAGAAAGGAAGCAAAGAGCCTGCAACCCTAGGAACCAGGCTCGCAGGGAAGCCTGAGAAGACCACCTGAGATCCAACCAATAAATAATGTGGCCAATGGTGGAGTGAGAGGTGGAGCTTTGCTGAGGTCTCGGGACCTGCATGGTGACCTGAGGAAACGTGTGGTGTCACACTTTACCCAGGAAGAAAGTAAGGCTGGGGGTGAAGTAACACCTCAGCCTCACAGCTCATAAGAGAGGACCTAGCATCTGAATCCCAACTGGCCTTCCTCCAAAACCAGAGCCCTTGTCCTTGTCCCTTGTCCACTAGTCTGGGGAGACACTCATTCAAAGAGCTGAGGGGCAGAGCATGAGACATGGTAAGGTAAGCCTGCCTTCAGGACCAGCCTGTCTCGCCAAGCCAGTGGAAGGCCCACTAAACCCAAAGCCAAGCCTCAGTTCTACTCCCCTGCATCTCCCAGCAGCCACCACATACAGCAAGAGTCAGCCTGACACTCCCCCCCCAACACACACACACAGGGCAGACACAGGATCCTTTGGACCCCTGGATCACTCTGAGACCTAGGCTAGTACACAAAACCACACTGAAAACTCTCAGTTTGGCCTGAGCAAGAAAATTACTTTCATTGTTAGCCACATTGAAAGAAAGCTCAAAGGCCTGACAATGGGGGTAAGGGAGGTGAGGGGTGGGTTGAGAAGCAGGACATGCAGCCATGTTCCCCATGGCTATCTATTTATGAGGTCAAGTATTCCCCATCCCAAGATCCTGCACAAGTCACACACACCTGTATGCACAGACACTGTCATCCGCCTCCAAGGAGGTAAAGCAAGGAAACTGAGGCGGCCCTGCCTAACCATCTTAGCAAGCCCCACCCATGCACCACCCACGGACTGACAACATCCCCAGGGAGACGGGATCATCATCTGCTCCTTACCCAGGCAAGGGAACAGCCAAGCCTCCTGGTTACTATTGTTAGTAATGATACCACCCAGAATAGTATCAGCCCCTTGGATGTCTCTGAGGGTTTCTCCCCCTCACAAGACTCCACCCAGGCAGTGACAATGGTCAAGGGCACGGGCAGGCTGGGAGCTAGACCAGCAGAAGACTGGCCAGAGAAGCTGGAAGGCAGGACACCTGGGTTTCCTAGGAAGCAGCCAAGCTTGGAGCTGTGCACTCCGGGGGAGAGGCAGCTCCCCAGAGCTGCTCCTGATGTGAAGTCAGTTGTCACTTCTGTTAAAGTCATTAATTCCTAATTCCCCAATTACCTCATTAGGCGGCGGTGGGGAGAACGCGGCCGCTCCTACAGCAAATAATTATGGGAGTCAAAATTAATTTGGCAAAGTGGAGCGATGCTTTATTAGAAACGTCAAATTGCTTTTCTCTTATTTTGCTGCCGCCTCCCCATTCTCTGAGAAGTGCTAACCATGCTGTGGTGGGAGCTGATGTGTCACTCGAGGCAGAGAGGGCTTGGGGGCTGCCCCCAAGGGGCTGTGAGCCCATCTGGCGCCCAACTCCCCCTCGGTGCCTGCGGTGCCTTCGTCTCTTGGGACCTCCACCTTCTCAGAATCCTTCCTGTCCTCTACAGCACCTAGGCCTAGCTCCCTCATGGGGCTGCACCAGGGGAGGATTGAGGGAAGAAAGATACCTCTCTCCTCACAGACTTCCCTTCCTGCTCTGGGAAGAAGCATCATCCCCTAAACTTCCAAGCCTAGGCGGCTAGTCACAGTTGCCAGGATGCAGAATACCCCACCAGCCTGCGCAATGAGCACATCACATACATGATCTTATTTAAGCCATCTGCCCTCTCAGTATGAGCACACCTGGGGAAACTGAGGCTCAAAGAGCTGCAGTGACTTGCACAGACACAGAGCAAAACTAGGGAAAGTGCTGGGATTTGCACCATCAGCTCCAAAGCCACACATGCCCTCACAGGACAGAGAAGAGGGAACAGCTCAAAAAGACTCAGTGACATGGTGACACCCAACCACACGGACAGGAGACTGAAACCACAACAAAACCTGAGGAAATGAAGGCACACAGCCACACTCAGCCAGGGGCACTGGCACAGGGTCTCTCTGGGTCACCTAGACCCACAGCCATCTCTCTGTTACAACTGTCACATGCCCACCGCCACATTGCTGTCCACAGTTCACCATCTCTCTGTGTAGGCTGCCACACAGAACTGCAGGCCTCCTTCCCAAGCCTGGCCTCTGCCTCAGCCCTTGCTCTTCACTCTGTGTCCTTCCCCTCCTGGGAACCATGCCTGTCACCCACCACTGTCACCAGCCATGCTTTGTTCACAGGATTTTTTTCCCTTCATAACTTGGTGTTGGATTAGCTAGGGTGTGGGAGTGGCAAGAGCCCTATCCTTCCTCAGATGGGGAAGGTCAGAACCTACTCTAGCCTCCTCTTCTGGTTTTCTCCCCCTGGCCAGTTCTTCCCTCTGCAACATTCAGGGCTCCCTGGTCTACCCTCACAGCTCAAGACTCTGGCGAGGGCCAGCATGTGGGATACAGACCCAAAAGTGAGGGAAAAGAGCCTAGTATAGGATACAGTTGGAGGCTGGGGTCAGAGGCTGGGGCTTAAGACCATGGGAAGGGGCGAGGCAGAGGCTAAGTTCAGAAATGAAATATGACAAGGCCAAGAGAAGGGTGTAAGGCAGGGCCAGGGGTCACAGGGAAGGGTGTGGGCTGGGGTCAGAGGTCACAGGGAAGAATGTGGGGCAGGACCAGAGGTCACAGGGAAGGGTGTGGATGAGGTCAGAGGTCATAGGGAAGAGAGTGGAATGAGGTCAAAGGTCACAGGGAAGAGAGTGGGATGGAGTCAGAGGTCACAGGGAAGAGTGTGGGGTGGGCAAAGAGAAAGGAAAAGGGATAAACCAGCAATAGACTAATGGGATGTGAGGCTCAACCAAGAGATCAGTGAGGAATGAACTTGACTAGAATCTGTGGGAAAGACCTTGTCAAGGTTCTGCTGGGATGGCAAAGGTCATGGAAACAGAAGTCACAGGTAGATTGAGCAAAGGCAGGGTGGGGTTCAAAGTCAAGACAAAGAGGCACAGGTGGGTGCCTGTGGGTAAGGAGACATGAGAGAGAGGATAGGGACAGCAGTGAAAGCCTGGAGACACCTGAAAGGTGAGGACATTTCTGAAGGTTACAGTAGAATAGCCTGGAAATCTCACAGACCCCTGTATGACTGAAAGATTGGTCAGCACTGGGTGGCTCTTGAGTGACCAGGAGGGGCCTGGATCTCAAAAGAACTTCAAGGAATGAGAGAATGGGGCCCTGAGTTCTCCCCACGAAGGACAGTAGTGAGGTGACATCCCCAGCACTGAGGACTGAGGGGATTGGGGTTCAGGATGGCAGGATGGGGGGCTGAGCCCCGGTCCTTACAATGTGCAGCTGCAGGTAGTCCCCGAGGCCGGAGGCACTGTCCACTCGTACCAGCACAGCGCTCCGCTGATGGGTGCTGAAGCCTACGGCCAGGCGGTCCATCCTTGTGCTGGGCCTGTCATTGGGAGGCCATGTATAGGTGATGAGCGCTCCCCCCTTCCCAAAGATGTATGTGGTCCCAGCTGCAGAGAGAAGAAAATGGAGAGGAAGAAATGTCAGTAGGTCCTTGGAATTGATTGGGGGCCAGAGCCTAAAGACACCATGGTTAGGGTACTAGGGCTTCAGCCCACAGAAGCCGCCAGCCCTGTAACTCTAGGTGCCCAGGTGAGGGCCTATGCATGTACATGTGCACTGACAGATGTGGTGAGGGTCTGTGCATGTGCATGTGCACTGACTGATGTGGTGAGGGCCTGTGCATGTACATGTGCACTGACAGATGTGGTGAGGGCCTGAGCATATGCACTGACAGATGTGGTGAGGGCCTGTGCATGTGCATGTGCACTGACAGATGTGGTGAGGGTCTGTGCATGTACATGTGCACTGACCGATGTGGTGAGGGCCTGTGCATGTACATGTGCGCTGACAGATGTGGCTGCCTCAAGAATTCTAGCTTTAATTACAGCAATTCAGGTAACACAGAGTGTGATCAGAGAGTGACTGCAAGGAGACACAGACAGCAAGAATATTCTGTGCAGGAAGGACCTGGGGTCTGCTTCTGACCAGCTCAACTTCTCCCAAGTGTTTCTTTGGGACCTGAGCCAAGCAGCAAGGAGGCAAGAGGGAGCCTCAAGTGATGGCGGGAAGATGAGCAGGACTGTGGGCAGCTGTGACTCATAACTCCTCTTTGGCACCTTGCCAATACCAGCTCCTTTGTCTCCTCCCAGTCCCCTGGGAATCTTCCTGGTCTGTCCAGGGATCCTTGCTTCCACCCTCAGGCAAGGGTACCTGGGTGCCAAAGCCCAGAAGCCTGGAATCCTGCCCAGAAAGGAGGAGGCAAACATGGGGGGATGGGGAAAGTTGACAGCCAGAGGAGGAAGGAGGCAGAGAGACAGATGGACAGAGAAGGACAGAGAGGGATGTAGGTAAGGGAAGCAGGAGAGTGGGAGCCTGAGATGTAGGCTCCCTCTCCCAGCCCTCCCCCACCCCACCCTCTCTCCTCTTCACCATCCGGCTGCCGGGGCGGGTGTTAGGTCCCTAACGATCTCAGCCCCAAAATAAACCCCATTAGTCGCCATGTTCCCTCCTGCGGCTGACTGAGCTCCCTGGGGGTGGAGGTGGGAGTGGGAGGGAGGCTGGTCACCCAGTTTCCAGGAAGGGAGCCTTGACTGGGAGTCCTGAAGGACTGGACTCTTGGGCCTGCAGGAAGGGAAGGGGAGAGACTCATCTTGCATTCTTTAAGACATAAACAGAGCAGATGAGATTCATAAAATGCTTGATTAAGTGATTAGCTACTAACGACTCCTCTCAAGGCACTTCTTGGGATGGGGCAAGGGGTTCAAGGGAAGACTGAGCCAGGGAGAAAGGTATGCAGATGGAGCCTGAGCACAGAAGCCTGGAGCAAGCCTGTAGAGAACACAGCGAAGAACTCAACTGGGGAAGCTGGGACCTGGGGTCTCTCACCCAGTATGCCCCTAGCAGTCTGGGCAGTCTGGTGGAAAGAGGGACCCATCAAAGAACTCTAGGTCCCCACGGGAGAGGGAGGGGACTTCTGAGTGCTTTGAGAGACTGGAAAGAGAAGGGCAGGGGAGGCTGCAGTCTGGGCATCAGAGGTGGTGAGACTAGGGCAGAAGAAGGAGGCATTGGTCCTCTGCTGTTCCCTGAGCATCTTCCTTGTCTCCTACCTTCCAGACAGAGTAAAAATGGGGAGGGACCTCAGCAGCAGGGCAGACATGGAAAAGCCACGTGGATGTCTAAAATTGTCATCTTTTTGCAGCCTGTAGTTTGGAAAGCACCCCAGCAGACAGAGGGAAACCAGCTCTGCCCTGCAGTCTCAGGTGTACCTTCTACCTTAGGCCCTAGAGGCACAGTGAGGAAGGCTGGGCCTAAAGGTTGGCAAGAGAGCCAGTTCCAGTGAGGGGTATATAGTGACCATTACCTCTATACTCACAGCAGACCACCTGCCTGCCTAGAAAGGGCTGGGCCTAAAGACTACAGCCAAGTGGCTATGCCTCAGCCAGTACAGTCTTTCAGCTCCCAACACTGCAGCACTCCAGAAAATCAGCTGTTTCCATGACAACCATAATACCCAGGGTCCTCCTTCTCCCTTTCACTCACAAGCTGCACGTTGAATTTGGGAGATTGGGTTTGGGGAGCAGAGACATTGACCTTCCTCTACACACCCAGGGTCTCCCAGGAAGAGGAGTATTTCATTGGGCAGCTTGGTCCTTTAACACTAGGGAAGGAAACTCCATCTGCATGGAGTCTGGCCCCAAATCTCCCAGGTCTAAGGAGGAGCCCTTCCTGCCGGCTTTCCCGCGGGATGCCATCACCAGCTCATCACCATGGACAGCGCCATTCCTGCTCCAAAAGCACCGGAACAGCAAGCCAGGGGCCGGGTTAGACAGGAAAGCCAGAGAGATCTGAGACGTGTGCCAACAACCGAAGTCTCAGGCCTTACAAGGAGACACAGCTCCAAGTGACGCACACCTAGACCCCACACCCACGCGCGGGCCGCGAGGCACCCAACTGCACACAAAGCCCCAGTCCGGAGAGGCAGATCCCGCCACAGGAGTCGAGGCAGCCAGGAAAATATGGCAGTAAACGTACAAAGACAGGCCTCCACGGGCGGCCAAGGGCAGGAGCCGGCAAGGTGCAAATGGGCGCCTGCGCCCCAGCCCTCCCACTCCCCAGCCCCAGCCTCCCCCAGGATTTATGATCCAGCTGTTCTCACACTGCAGCCAGTTTACTGTGCTGGGCGGACCTGTTAAAGGCGAAGGGCATTTATTATACTTGGGGGGTGGGGGTGGGGAACCAGGGTGAAGAGACACTTCTTGAGCAGAAGAGGGAAAGGATGAATGGTTTATTGGGCTGGGGCTGCAGTAATTACCCCGGGGAGACATTTCTCTCCCCAGCACCACTGCTTCCACACAGGCGGGGACATAGGGCTTGGTTTACGAGGAGATCCGGTGCAGGAGGCGGAGCTTCTGCCAAGTCCCGCCCCTCCGGCCACGCTCCGGAGGCGCTTTCCACAGCTCTGCCAGGCAAGCAAACTCTCTAGCCCTCCTCCAAGAAGGCACGCCAGCTTTGGTGCCCAGGACAACACTCCACATCTGTAACTTCTGACAGCATCCAGAAAGGGCTTGAAAAGCAAAGAGGCCTAAAGCAAGCCCCAGTGTTGCCCAAGACTGGTATAGACCAATTTTTCTTGTCCACACTGTGAAATGGGGAGCTGACTATGCATAGCATGCTGGCCAGACCCACACCGCTGGAAGCCCATAGCAAGAGTTTCTAATCAGACATAAGATGTCACCTTCTGCACACATCCAACACAGTCACCTCAATGCCTCCTAGACCCAGAAATTCACAGAGCCTTAAAACACTGGGTATGATCATATAGTCAACCATGCACACACATGTGAACACACACACACCTACCTACATTCTAGAAAGAAAACAACTAACCATTAACAGTGTTTCAGGAACCCAGACTCACAGCATTTATTCCATTTAAAAACTAGCCATGCAGTCATGCCCCAGGGCTAAAAGTACATGTGCAGCGACTCTGTCTGCCAGGGTCCAGAAGCATCAGAAGCTAGCACAAAAGCCTTCTGGAAGATCTAGAGAGGTCAAGGGATAAGGCCTCTGCATAATCCAGAAAAGCCTGGGTCTTTGGTACTTTCTGTTATCAACAAATCTTTCCAGAAGGATACCACAACCAGCGAGCGGGGCTTCTGCACAGGCCCCAGACACCTAAACTCAACTCTCTCTTCACCTACATAACTCAACTCTTAGCTTCATCCTGGACATACACCATTCAGTCAGGAATCTAAATTATATACCCATCCCCAGAACCAAATTACATGATACCCCCCTTCTGCTGGAAGCCACTAACTCGGAACTGAGCTGGGAGTTAGTCTGCCTTTACTGGCTCTTGGGAGACTAGAAAGGAACTGAGAGCTCATCAAGGATTCAGAGACCAGGACTGGGATGAAGGGATCCACGACCAGAAAGGTGTCATCTCCTTCATCCATTTTAGGTCTCAGGTGTGCTGGTCACCCCATACCCTACAGTGACATCAGATACAGAAATGTCAATGGCAGGTGGGTAGGCACATTATGTAATGGGAGGGTTTGGGGGATGGGAGGGAAAGTGGGGAAGGGAGGAGGGCGGAAGGCAAGGAGACTCAGTAGAGAAGCAGAGAAGCAGGTGCCCAGGAAGAGAGCTGTCCTCACACTAGGGAACCTTGGAGCAGGAGCAAAGCTGGCTGGCCTCCAGCCCAGGGAGGAGTCCCAAGGGAAGCCGGTTCCCTCATCTCCCTCATAGCTGAGGTGAGCAGAGATGGGTTCAGTCATGGCAAATGCTTTCTCCTCTTCTAGCTTTGCTTAGTCCCTTCCTTCCTCTCTGAATCCTTCACGGCCTCTCCACCACTTCATTAGTGTCCCGAGCTGCCCCCCCCATCCTTACCTCCTTCTACCCTGAGAAGACACCCCCCGCCCCCGGCAATGCTCATGCCAACATGTTATAGTTGTTGACCCCATTCTCCTGACCATGTCTCCGTGGCATCAGGGGCTGTGACAAGAACCTTCTGGGAGACCTAAAACTGTAGAGGGATAAAGCATCCTGCACAGTCCAGGAAGGCCTGGATTCCTCCCCTCCCTCTGCTTGACTCCTGCCCCTTGCCGGCTCCTGGGCCCTCCTCTCCACCTGCCCATCACCCCTGAGCCAGCACATGTCTCTCTTGCCTTCTCTTTCATGTCTACCCCTGTTCCCCCCACAGGGCTCCCCTCCAGGGCACCTGGGCCCCTTTCCTAATTCCTCACATCATTGCCCAGAATGCCCATGTTGTGTCTAGGCACCTTTGGGAGCAATAATGGGCTCGAGGAGAGCCAGAAGAGAACAGCAAGGAGGCCAGGGTAATGAAAGGGCGAGAGATACCCTGAGGAGGCAGTGTTGGGATGAGAAGTGAGCATGAGGATGTGGGAGAAGAAGTGGAGAGATCTGTGGAGGGACAGCAGCCGAGCTGGCAGAGGGAACAGAGGGATAGTCTGGAGAAACTGCTCCTAGGGAATGGAGGAAACAAAACAGTGGCATATGGGGGGCAGGGAGGGCCAGGGACAGTAAGACCGGAAATGACATGGAGCATGGAGATCAGGGGCTCCTTGCAGATGCAGAACAGTCATGGGAAAACAGACAGTGCAGAAATGGGAGGCACTGAGGGGAACGCATGGGCAGTGTGGCTGGAGAGGATGATGGAGGAACAGCAGTGGGGCTGAGCAGGAAAGATGAGGGACAGTCAGAAATGAGAATGTCGAGGGACTGAGAAGGGAGGGAGAGGATGGAAGCCCTGAGAGGGGAGAATGGTGACGGGTAAGGAGAGTCAGGAGAAGATATGAAGGAGCATAGGGGACCAGACAGCAGGTCTGATGGGCTCAGAGATGGAGAGGAGGGTCCTGAGGTGGGAAGTGATGGAGAGTCAGGAAGGGAGCCTAAATGGAGAGGTGGTGAGGTCTGGAGATGGGGGCCGGCAGAAGAGGAGCAGGGAGGGGGGGTGGTAGAGGCTTAACTGAAGGACAAGGCAGAGATGGGAGCTGGGGGTGGGGGGGAGGACGGAGCGGGAAGTGATGACTACACTGAGAGCTGATGGGGTCTCTGGGATGGGAGGTGGCTGAAGCCCTGAGATGGCATGTGAGCGAGGCCTGAGACAAAAGCAATGGACACTGCTGTGGACCGAAACCTGCCAAGAGGGGCGGTGTGGCAGGAAAACGGGGAACCCGGCACAGATGCTGTGGGGTACCATAATGGAAAGTAACAGGCTCATAGAGTCTGAGGGACACAGGCAGGAGGTGACAGGTACAGAGCTGTATAAGGTCTCCTGAGAATCCTGGGGGGAGGGTCTCAGATCTGGAGGAATGAAGGTCTGAGGTCTAGAGGGATGAGTGATGGAGTCACAAGTGTAAAGTGATGGGCAAGGCTTGAGACAGAGGGTAAGGACTGCGGTGGCAGTGAATGGAGTGAATGGTGCTGACACAGGAGAGGTGACGGGGAGCCTGGGAGCAGAGAGCCTAGGCTTCGGAGGTGACATGGGGAGGGTCACAACTGGAAGCAGAGCAGAGATGGGGGTGGAAGGTGACGAGTAGGTAACAAAGATGAGAGTACAAGGAGGTGCAGATGATGAGGCCCGAAGACTGAGTGAATTGTTTGAGAGGTGGTGGAAGGCCAGGAACGGAAGAGAAAAGGGAAAGCTGCCAGGTAGGCAGAGGTGGAAGGAAGGTAGCACGCAGCCTCGGAAGGTGAGGGTAAGACAGGTTGAGAGATGAGCCGGCTGACCGGGGAAGAGAGATTCAAGGAGGGCACAGAGAAAGGGTGAAAGGACAGGCGATAGGGCTCTGGGAGAGACAGAGGCTAACAAAGCACATGGGGAAGAGCAGGTGCAGGTGAGGCTAGGAAGCACTTGTGAAGACAGGGATGAGGGTGAGCAGGAGGAGCGGAGAGATGGAGGTGAGGGTGGGGCTGGCATGATGGGAGCTGGAGATGGGAGGTGAAGGGGCTCGGCCGCCGCAAAGCCCAGCTCCGCGAGTGCACAGTTGGGGTGCGGCCCTTGGGGCTCCCGGGGTCTGGGCGGAGCACCTAAGACCCCCAAGCCAGTCCGCCGGCGTCGGGGCGCCACTTACCGTGCCCGCTGCGGGTGAGGAAGGGCATGCGGTTGATGGCGATGGGCACGGTGCCGTGCTTGCTGTGGAAGTGGTGGACGTGGTGGGTGGTGCTGAGGCTGGACGAGACCCGGGCCCCCTCAGCCACCCCCAGCAGCAGCAGCAGCCCCAGCAGAAGCGGCAGCGGCGGCGGCGGCGGCGGTGGCGGCAGGGGCCCGGCCAGGGCGGGGGGGCGGCGCGGGCACCCCCCCTGCCCACTCCCCCCGGGGGGCATCTCGGCCCGGGGGCGGCCACCTCACAGCCCCATGGCCGGGGGCGGGGACGCGGGGCTGCGCGGCCCCGCGAAGCCCCCCTCCGGCTGCGAGCTCCGAGAAGGGGGGTAGGGGTGAAGCGAAGGAAAACCAGAGCCCAAGCCTCAGTCCAGAGCCAAGCAAATCAACTGGATCCCGCCGGGGAATCCGGGATACGCGCAGCGGGAAGGCCAAGGTCCGTGGAGCCTGGATCCATCGCGGGCGGCTAGGGGTCCCCCCCTCAGGCCGGGGCCGGGCCGGCGCAGAGGGCCGTCAGCGGCCAGCGGGTGGGGGCATGGTGCTGGGGAGGGGACGGTAGGGAAATCCTGCGGAAAAACCCAGCGGGGCGGGAGATGGGGTGCGCAGTAGCGACGGTGGCCCGGCTCCTCCGAAAGCGAGAGCCCCACGGAACCGACCCGGCGCCGCTGCTGCCCGACGGAGGCCAGAGAAGGAAGGAGGGAGCGGCCGGTGGAAGGGGGCGGGAGGAGGGGGAGGGAAGCAAATCCGGGTGATGGGGGAGTGAGGGGAGAGGAGGGGAGGGGAGAGGAGAAGAGAGGAGCAGGGCCAAGCAGAGGAAAGGCGCGAGCCTGAGAGATTCCGGCGGAGAGATGGAGGCAGCGGAGTGTTGCTGCAGAGGCTGAGAGGGCTAGAAGGGAGAGGGAGGGAGGGACGGAGGGAGGGAGGGAGGGACAGAGAAAAAGAAGGGAGGGGAGGGGAAGCGCAGGAGGAGGGGGGGCAGGGCGGAGGGACCCGAGCGGCTCCCGATCTGCGGGCGGCGCTGGGCAGCTCCACGGTGTGGCACCTGGCTAGCCCGCTCGGCGCTCGCCTCTCCTATGCGCGCGCCCCGCCCCTCCCCCGCGCTCCGGAGCGCGCTTTCCACCATCACCACCACCATCACCACCACCGCCGCCACCCCCCTCCGGGAGAAGGGGCCCTGCTGAATAATTGAACAGGACTGAGGCTAGCAAGAGAGGCCACTCTCCTCCTTCTCCTCCTTCTCCTCCTTCTCCTCCTTCTCCTCCTTCTCCTCCTTCTCCTCCTTCTCCTCCTTCTCCTTCTTCTTCTTCTTCTTCTTCTTCTTCTTCTTCTTCTTCCTCTTCCTCCTCCTCCTCCTCCTCCTCCGTCTTCCCCTCCCCCATCTGGACGAAACCCAAAAGTGCTTGCTGGTCCAGCTCGCGGAGATGTGGCCACAGCCCTCTTTAGCTGTTCCCCCCTTGAAACACTATGCACGCTGGATTGTGGACTGGTTCGGGTATGAAAACACCCACGCGTCCCTATAGGCACCAGTGTGCCCGGAGGCACACAGCTCAGACACATATATGCATGTGTGTGATCAGATATTGGCATACCAAATGCTTGCAGAGGCACAGACACACATACATGTTTGATTACAGGCAATGAATGGCCAACATAAACTCCCCACCCCCTTAAAACTCAGCCCCCAAGACAGCCATCCATAGCCATAGAAACAACCCATCCACAGCCCCAAAGGCACTGGAGAATCTCTCTCTCACACACACACCTGCCTGCCGAGATGTTTGCCTACCCATACCAAGGCCCCTTTCTTTTCTGCAACTGTCCCTCCTCCCCTCCCCAGGTCTCCTGGCTCCTCACTTCAGGCCCTAGCTTCCCAGGGTGCTCCAGGACACATGTTCAGAAGGACAAAAGCTTCCAGGTCTGATTACATCCAGCTAAACCTTTCTGTCTTAGAATGCCCCTTACATTGGGATCTGCTCTCCAAACTTGGGGATGAATCAGAAGTAGTTGCCATGGCCCCAGAGACACATGCAGATAAAAGCCCTTCCCCACTTTGGGTGCAACCTTCACACATCTACCTGCGCGGACAGGGGAGAGCGAGCAATGCAGGAGGCAGAGGAGAGAAGGATAACAGTGTAAAGAGACCCTGAACTGAGCACAAGTGGGGCAAGTGAGTAGAAAGGGGTGCTGTGCTGAGGGAAGGGGGGCAGGAGGGGAGGCCAGATCCTACTTAATGGTTCCAGATTCCATTCTGGTGCAGAATTGTCATGGTGAGCTCACGGGTGCAGTCAAAATCCAGGACAAACCAGGCATGGGGCTAATGTCTAGAATTCCAGCACTTGATACACCAGAACAGAAAAACTATCTCAAGCTAGAGTCTAGCCTGGGATACATAGTAAGACTCTGTTTCTGAGACAAAGGAAGGAAGGAAGGAAGGAAGGAAGGAAGGAAGGAAGGAGCAAGCTCCCTCAGGACCGCTGAGGTGATGAGGCAGGTCCACATATATCACGGGCTTCAAAGGTAGAGAGCAGTCCTTGGACGTGCCCAAGAGAAGGCTTCAAATGGTGCCTAGCCCCACAAGGGAGAAGAGACAACGGAGTGGGGTTCCACAAGGCCCCGTCCATCCACCCATTCTCTCCCTTCTGTGGGGCCGCAGCTCCAAGCAGGCAGAAAATTTATGGCCCCAGAGGGAGAGAGGGAGGAGCTGGTGGTGATGGTGACAGGAGAGGAAGGGAAGCCGCCTAGAGGCCGATCAATATTGGTGAGTGGGAATTGGAGAGAGCTGGAGGGAGTGATGCTGGCGGGTGGGGTCGGGAGAGACACAGACAGACGGTAAGAAAGAAGTGATAGAGGTGTGCAAGAGATCAATAGAGGTTGCAGAGATGAGAGATGAAGAGGCAGGCATGGTGAGAGGTAACAGGCATGGTGAGAGGCCAGAGGTGCCTCAGACAGCAGGAGCCCAGGGGCTTTGCTGTGGAAGTTCTTTTACTGACCCTTCTTTTCTCTCATTGAATGGTCCCCTCTCATTCTCCCTGTCTCTTGAGTGATCTTTTTTTCCAAGCCAGCCAGAGTTGACTCTTGAGAGGTCCCCCACCCTCAAACCCACAAAGCTCCCATGATACAGATGGGGAAACAGGCAAAGGGCAGGAAGAAGCTGTCCTGAAGGTCCTATTTCCTCTTCCTAGTCTTTTCTCCACCTTGGCAGTTCTGAACGCCCTCACAGGGCCGACTCTGCCCTGTTCCCTTGTCCCATCCTCCTCACCCTTCATCACACACACTCCTTACTGGTTTCCGATTGACAGTGCACAGGGCTTTCCATTTGGAGTGTACAAGGCTCCAATAAGGAGCCAGAATGAAAACCCAGACATAGAAGAGGTCCCTGGAGAAAAGGGACCGTGGCAGAACCCCACCCAGCCTCTCACCCTGCCCTTACAGTAGGATAGACCCCAGAGCCAGCCAGCCTCAGGACAACACTGAGCCCTGTGGGGACTCCACATTTTACCCACTTTTTCTTTTTTCTTTTTCTTTCTTTTTTTCTTTTTTGTTTTTTTGTTTGTTTTGTTTTTTGTTTTTTTGAGACAGGGTTTCTCTATATAGCCCTGGCTGTCCTGGAACTCACTCTGTAGACCAGGCTGGCCTCGAACTCAGAAATCTGCCTGTCTCTGCCTCCCAAGTGCTGGGATTAAAGGCATGTGCCACCACTGCCCAGCCACCCACCTTTTCTTTAGTTCCATAGCTTTGCTCAGGCTATGCCACTAGATACACAGACCAGTGCGTGGAATGATGACACTCCCTAGGGTAAGGCTGGACCCACCAGCTCTGGTGTCTCTTCTTTCTTCCAGCCAAACCTAGAGAACTTTCCCTTCCCACCCCTGCCTAAACGTAGACCAGTTCCCTAAACACACACCCTGCCTCTAGCTCTAGGCCCTTTTCTGAAGCCTGTGTACTCTGTGTGGAAGTATGGCCATGCATGGACAGCCATACTCAGGCCAGATTCTCTATATCTGAAGTAAGAAAAACCAGCGTGAGCATCACTACCATTCCCAGAAACCCATGTGCAGCAGAAGTAACCACAACAGCCAAGGCCCCCCAGGTTCTGAGAGTTCCATCACAAAGGTGAAGGATCACATGGGATGGTTTTGCTGGTGGCACCCAACCGTCAGTGGGAATGGTTACAGAGAATATGTTTGTGCCAAGTAGAACACACAGCAGGCTGAGGAGGTCCTGAGCTGGCTTGAAGGTTTAGGGAGACACATAGAACAGATGTCATAGGTCAGATGAAACTCCCGGACCACAGAGCTGGGAGAGCTGGCCACACCTGAGAACCAGGAAAGTGCAGAGAGAGGAGGCTGGACATTTTATCAAAGGAAAACTCAACAGCCATCCAGGAGTCCCATCCTCTGGTATAACTCGGTACTCCCATCCAATGATGCAGAGTCAGAGGAGTGGCAATGACAGTGGTACCAAGACCTGCTGTAACCACCACAGGCCTGTTGGCTCACTTTCACTTTGTGTTTGAAAAGCAGAGAAGGCTTATGCGTGTCTGGGTGTGTGTCTTTTCTGCATGTCACCCACCCCGTCCCCAATCATCAGAGAGAAAGGTCAAAGCCTCCACACCCCCACCATACTCCCATGGCTGACCCAGCTGTCCTCCCTCTGCCAAGCTGGAACCAGCTGATGGCCACCAACCTCTGGGGACTAGAAAATGCTGTCAAGGCTGTTATCTCTGGGGAGGGGATTCAACAATATGCAAGCTGGCAAGTGAGGATGCTAGGGATTGACCTTGTGGCTCGAGGGGACAGCCTGCAGCTGGGATTCTTGGGGAGAGAAAGAGGGGAACAGCAGGACCTGTGTCTAGGGGAATCAGATGTCCAGCCAGCTCAGAACCAGGAGAGGCCATCTGCCAATAGATGGCTCCAGAGACTCGGGCAGCAGTGAGAGGCAGCAACCACTATAGCCTCTGTGGTGATGGAGCAGAAGGAAGCAAAATCCCTCTTTCTTCCCACCCAGGCAGTTCCTGTGGCTGAGGATAGGATGGGAGTACCCAGAGCCCAACCCTGCTGGCACTCACGGTCATTGCAGACAGGGCCTCCATAGGAAGTCATAGTACAGTCACAGGTAAAGCCATCCCACTGCTGCAGGCAGACGCCCTGGTTAGCACAAGACTCTTCGGTGCAGGTGGTGCTGGGGCCTGGAAAGAGCAGGAAGAAGAAATGCCCCAGGCTTAGCCAGGTGCTCATGGGCTGCAGAAGTTCCCCAGCCAGCCAGAGGCTCTACCTTTGATCCATCAGACTAGAAGGGCCAGATACTAACCAGGGTGATGGGAAGGGATAGGAACAGGGCACACTCAAGACCATTAGGCGTCTGACAAGTAGTTAGGTGAGAGGCATCAGGGAGAGTATGTGGTTTGTCCCTGGCCTGTCCCCCATGTCCCAGAGCTCTTGGGACAGGTTCCTGCAAGACCTGAAAAGGATGCCCCCTTGCCAGCCTCAGGGCCACACCTAACTGCCTCACACTCTGCTCCACACTCACCATCACAGCCCCTCTCCACCTGCCCGATGCGGTGCAGGGCATCAGCGATGAGGTCTGGGAGGCGCCCATTGAGGTCCACAGAAGCCAGGCAGCCCTGAAAGCCATCCCGAGAAGCCACCAGCTTGGGCAGGTTGCTGAACATATTCTTGCTCAGGCCACCGATGTACAACTCCCCTGTAAAGGCAGTGGTGTCAACGCCCTGCTGTCCTTGCCCCTACCCCCTCCTGGGATGCTAACATCCTACACTGGGTCCTCCCAGACACCTGAAAGGCTTATGGTATCCCTAATAGGCACAGCGAACCTCAGATTCCCCACCAACACCACCTCTTCCTCTTCCCTTCCCTTCGCCATCTGTCTGCTCCCCTCCCTCAGAAGCCAGATGCCTGGGGTAGTGGGGGGCGGGGGGCAGCTGGAGGGACCCGCTCCATGTTCTCTCCTACACGATTGATTCCAGTTCCGTCCTGTAATCAGGGCCTTTCATGGATGCGCAGATCTACATCCCTTCCACCCCCGCTGCCTCCTTCCCAAAGACTGTTTCCCAGAACTGCAGGCCTTTCCTCACTCGGCAATCTTCTCTCTCTAATGTCCTCCTGACAACTGGGGCTCTTGGAGATGTCTAATCTCCCACCTGGCCTCTAGTTCTCCTGTCTAGTGGAGCTGCCCCAGCCCTGGACAGCATAGCTGAAGCCTAGTCCCTGGGTCTGCTGCCGCTTCTGATTCTCTGTAACACATCGCCCTCTCCTGGGAACAAGGAGAATTTGCAGCACTGCCAGCCAAGCTACTGGGTCTGGGGACTCAGGAGGTGAATTCAGTGGTCTCTGAAGATCTTCCCCCGGTTTTGACAGTTTGTGTTACATGAACACACGTGGAGCCCCATGGAGCTAAGGGATGCTACAGGCATGCGTGTGAAAGGAGGTCTCATGGACCCCAAATGGCTCTGAAACAGCTGCAGCCTGTGTCTCCCGTTTCAATGCCCAGTCCACCATCTCCTGCCCCCTACCCCTCCTGTTATTCTTTTTCCTACTCTCCTCCTCCTCTTCCTCTCAGCCACCTACTCTGCAGACTGGCAATGACAATTTCAGTGAGTGCTGTAGAGTCATTGGAGAAGGTGGGACCCTGGCGGGAAATAGCTTGGCCAGTGCTCCATCTGAGGTGACTTTACAGGAGAGCCCAGTGAGACACAGGTGGGAGATGTCAGCCAGACACCATGGAGAATAGGAAAGAGGGGTGGGTGAGAGCAACCTTGACCCCTTACGGGGAATTAATCTCAATGGAGAAGGGGGACTGGGGTCAGGCTGGCCTTCTCCAGAGGTTCCAGCCCCACCTTTGAGATCCAGATTTCGGGCCCCGTTGGAATGCTGCGTGACTGTGCGGGAGTCAATCTTCAGCGTGTGCACGTTGCCTGGGTCCCTGGACACCACCACATTGTGCCACTGGTTGTCATTGACTGGTTTGTCTGAATTTCCCTTCATCAAGGACGGGCCATTTCCCAGGTCAAACACGTAGTGGATGTACCTGCCCCACAGCAGGGAAGAAACACCAGATCAGCCGGGCACCACTGAGATGCCAGAAGAGAATGAGCTACTGCTGGCAGAAAAACTAGGGGTCTGGGGAGGAGGGGTGAACAAGGAGATCCCAGAGGAAGGAACAAAAAAAAAATGGCATTGGAAGGTTGTGGCATGAAGTTTTGTCCCAGGGAGGTCATGGAAGCACTTGCTCTTGAGCCCCCAGAGAAGACCTGACAGAAGGGGGGTCCCCTAGAAACAGTCTGAGCTACCCAAGGGTACAATTCTCCAGGGCAAGAGAAAGACTTGGCTTTCTTCTTCCATAAAGAGGACAGTGACAAGAGAAGGGGTGTAACTGGGAACCCTAGCAAGGAAGTAGCTGAGGAGCCAGCAGCCTGGAAGCAGGATTCAGCTTCTCCATCTTGGCTGTGGAGGGACCCTCCTGGCTGATGACTAAGAATAAGACTCTTGATCTGATGTCTGGGTGCCTTGGACATTCCCAAAGGCCAGGGAAGTGCTCTATCTGGGTCAGTAGGGGAACACCACAGTGCCCGGCCCCTCACCCCTTGACCAGCTCGATGACAATAAAGTCATTGCCATTTCCCGAGTTAAACAGCAGAAGGCCATCGGGGGCTGTAGTCTTGAACTGGAAGAAGAGGTGCATGGAGGCATAGGCTTGGAGCGTGGCCAACGCCAGGTAGCTGCTGCGACTCTTGAAGGTGACAGGATCAGCCACGATGGCACGCAGCCCAAAGCGGGCATTAAGCTCACAGTAAGTGATGTCTCCATCTTTGCATTGGTCCATGTAGGGCTGACCATTGAAAACCAGACCACTCAGGTGCCCAATGAAGTTGGAGGGCACCACAGAGATGAACCGCCGCTCTGTCATGATGCCTGTCTCAATGTTGTGGAACTCCAGCCGAGTGTGGGCTCCTGCCATCTGTCCTGCTCGGGACAGAAGACCAACATGAGGGAAGGGAATAGCACACAAAACATGGGGTCACCTCTGGGATAGGGTCTCATCTTCCCAGAAAAAATCATCTCAAACAAGGCCACAGGAAGGGAATCTTACTAGCTGCCCTGGGCCAGTGCTACCATCCCACCACTCTAAGGAAAGCTACAGGAGTCAATGGAGGAAAAACAAGCTTCCAGGAAGATGCTGTCCGTAAGGAGCGGAAACAGTCCCTGGGGTCCAGACCCATAATAATAAACAACCCAGGCAGAGGGTACCAAACACAGCTCTCTAGAAATATGTCGATCATCTTGTGTCTAGGCCACCTACCCTCCACAGTCACGTTGTCCACAGATAGCTGCAGGCTCTTGCCACGACGTACCACTCTCACCGTGTGCCACTCGTTGTCGTTGAGCTTGTGCCCAGCAAAGAGGGTCTCGGGGCCTTTACCTGCAGCACCAAGGGGGGAGTGAGCACAGCACAACACATGGCCCCAGACAGAGTCAGGCATAGCCCCAGGCAGGAGGCAGTCCACCTGCACATGGACACACTCAACTTCCAGCACACACCAATGTGCATGCCCCTCACCTCACACCTGGAGTGCATGCAGGGAAATCTTTTAAACCTGGAGTCACAAACCCCATCCAGTCCTGGCACTCTGACTGCAGAGGATATCATTGGTTATGGTTTGGTGGCTGTGAACACAGACACACCTTCCTCTGCTCTCCTAAGGACCTATAGTGTGGCTCTAGCAGCTGAGTTCTCAGGCCTAACACTCAAAACACCACACACTCCAAAGGAAGGGTACCCACAGCTTCACCGTCTATGTGCACAGGCCAGCTTGGACCCACTGTGGTCTTTCTGTATATTCCTGTTTAACTCTACACCCTGGAACTGCTACCCCATGCAGCGTTCAAAGAGCCTTTGTGGCCACAGACATGTTCTGTTTCTTGGAATCTATGACCATTTATTGCCAACTGGTTGACATATGATTGTCAACATACACATCTGTTGGTGTTGCTGGGTTTTGCAGCACCTCTGGGCCATCCCTGGATCCCTAACGCTGTCTGTCTGGGGTTCAGGATGCTGGCCTTAAAGGGTCTCAGGTGTGTGCACATACTATGATACAAGTATGTAAAACAAGTGACACTGAGCACACAAACTCTCTACTGTGCCTTCCACGTTCACATCCTCATTTAGGTGATCTGCATGCAAGGCACACCTTGCAGAAATTGAGGCTGAGCACCTAGCTCAGTGACAGAGAGACCTGGGCCTATCTACATTGGCTTCTCTTCTAATTCCTGCTTACAGTCCTCACTGACAACTCTGAGTTTGGCAGGAACTCTGCAGACTCAGGCATTACAACTTAAGACTTTGAGGCTCTGGGCACACCCCTACCCTTCCTTCCCAAATCGTCTTTCCCATGGACTGTGTCTGCCCCCTTGTGGCCACTGGTGGAGATGCATCATTAAGTCTCCAGATTTTGTGTTCTTGCAGCTGGTGCTCCTCCTGCTACTGACTTGGGCAACAAGGTGTCCTGGCCTTCCCTTTCCCAGAATCCATAAGCATCCTTACCAACTACCTCTTCCTGGTTCTGCTTTGTCCATCCTGCCCTCCATAATTCCCCCCCCCATACCTGCACACACACACACACACACACACACACACCCAGTCCTGGCCAATCCCCTCACAAGCCAATAATGAAACGATGTCTTCCCCTCCCTCCATCCCTTTCTCCCTAAATCCCAATGTCCAGCCTCCCAGACCTCTTGGGTCTCTGCAGAAGAAGAGGCAAGCCACTTACTGGGTGCGCAGCCGACGCGCAGGCAGTCTGGGGGGGCCATGGGGTGGGCAGAGGGGGAGGGAGAAAAAAAAGGCAAAAACAAGGTTTTGTGTGTATTTTTTTACATCCTTCACAGGGAGGGGTATCTGCAGGCGGGGATTCCCCCTAGGGCCACTTTCTGGGGACCACGCGTGCCCAGGTGCCCTCTCCCCGTCCTCAGTTGGACCCTTGTCCTTCATGCCCTCAAGAGGGCTCCAACCCTCCCTAGAGCCAAGAGGCAGGGCAGTCAGGTGGTGGGAAGAGGGCTTGTGTTCCCCTTTTGGAGGGGCCCAGGCCTCTCAATATCTAAGGGAGATGGGCACCTTGGCAATCCCAGCCGTACAGGGGATACAGGGGATGAGGGCTTGACCGACCCCACATCTACCCAATCACTGGGAGGGAGATGGGTAAGGAAGGCCAGGGTCCCTGCATCCCCTGCTCTGGGACGACCCCCTACTTAGAGCTCAGGTGTGACATGTCACTATTCAAGCTCTGAGCCCAAAAGAGGGGTTTGCCCCAGGGCCCCCTTCCTAAGGCCATAAACCTCCCAAAGCCCCAGAGGCCAGCACCACCTGAACAGGAACCTTCCTTCAATCTGTCCCTGCCCTGGGGGCACCAACCTACCACTAGGGGTCAGTTCCACCCTGAAGAACTAGTATTTTGTCAGTTTTTCTAAGGGGCAAAGGGCTCAGATAGGGACACCAAGATCTGCAAAATGTGACTTCTAGGCACAATGCAAGTCACTGGTAAGCAAAAACCCTCAATCCTGCTCTGGGCTTGGCATTGCTGTCCCCCAATTTCAAAGATGGAAGGATTTCTCTTGGTTAGAAAGCCCATGTCTACACAGAGCCAACATCCCAGGCCAGTAGGAGCCTTTGGTTGGTGGGAGTCAGCTAGCCCTTCAAGGAGACAGCCTTGGGTCATTTGAAATTTGAAATGCCCTTAGGGTGCCATACCACTTCATAAGTCCAAAGCCCTGGCCAGGCTTGGAGTGATGGGGCTGCCTGGGGCGGGTCCTTGCCTCAGTCCTATACATCTCACTGAGTGACTTCAGACAGATCTCTCTGAGCCTGGGCATCTCTTCCTCACTGCTGAGAGGCTAGCAGTTTACAGGTTTGCCCTGGTCTGACCCTGGCCTTTCCAAGAGTAGACAGTCTCTAACCCTGGTTAAGAGTGATGCTCTGGACTCCTGTGGGTTCTCCACAAACAAGCTCTGCCAGCATGTCCCATGACCCAGGATGCACCTGGCATCCCTTGGGCCTTGGAAGGTTCCTGCAATGGTGGTAAACAAATACCCACTGTGGCTCTGAGGGTCATGGGCCCCGGGGCAGTACAGCTGAGCTCCACACGCGTTGTCAACCACAGCAGAGTGGGAGGACCCTGAGCCACAGCCTGGGCACCCAGGGAGCAGTGGAAGGTCAAAGGACAGACACAAGAGGAAGTGAGGGATCACAAAGAGGGGGAAAAGTCTGAGAAAGGGCAGAAAAAAAAAAAAAGAGGAAGAACCAGGAACAGAGGAAGGAGGCTGGTGAGGATGAGGGGGAAGGGTGCCAGGCCCTGGAGTCAGGTCCCAGGGGCTCTCTCCAAGCCAGCAGAGTCTTCACCAATGAAGGGTCCAAAAAAGAAAAAAGGGGCTGGAAGTGCAGGTCAGTCTCCTGTAAGGGAACAGAGCCAAGTGAAGAGCTCGACTTTCCTGTCCCGAGAAGAGGAGAAACAAGAAGTGTTGGTGCCCATCTGTCCAGAGAAGAGGTGACAATTCCAGCCTACCCTGCAGTGGAGGGGAACCTCAAGGGCCTCCTTCAAGATTGGTCTCCAGGGGGCAGTGCCCTCCCCGAGGAAAGCAGGGACAGAGCTGGCTGAGAAAGCAGCCCCTCCATCCCCCACATATTCCCAAAATGCCGTTGGGAATGAGTGTGATAATCAGTAACCCATTGGCCAGCAGCCAGTGCCTCAAGAGCAGAAAATGGGTGGCCATGCTGATGCTGGACATAGAGATTGGGCTGATGGTGTGAGCAGGGGAGGGGAGGGGAAGTGAGGGGAGGGGAAGGGGAGAGAAGGGGAAAGGGGAGGGGAAGCACTCCACATAGAGAGGGATGAAAGGAAAGGCTATGTATGGTTCCTGGTTTGGTCCAACTCACTTCTAGGGGTGAGGGAGGGGTGGAGACAGAGCTTCCCGCTCTATTCAAGGAGCCTCAAAAGCACACAGCCACATCTCTCAAGAGGCATCACAGGAGCACTTGCCCTGGCACCACTTTTGCCTGGGCTCCCAGCCTACAGATAGTCACTGTCCAGCCCCTGGTGGGAAGGCAGTGAGCTGCCTTGGCCCAGGAGCTAATGGGCTCTGAGATGTCATGTGCATTCTTGTGACTTAAAACATGAACTTTGGGAAGGGGACACTAAGGAAGGAGAGCCCAGTGACAAGAATGTCCACCTCAGAGGTAGGTATCTCTGGACACCAGCAGCTTCTGAATGGAAAGCAGGGCTGAAGGAGGGGACCCCCCTGTGGCTCAGACTGGGCCCTTCATGAAGACATCATGGCACTTCCTGGAGAGAGGCCAGACCCAGGGTAGGCAGCAAGGAAGAGGTCATACTGCAACAGGGTCAAGAATCCAGGGGACACTAGCATTCCTAGAGGTAGAGACCAGCTCCTCTGCTTGGGGCTCATGGTTTGCTCAGAGGCTGAGCTGCTGAGGGAGCCTCTCCAGTCCTTTGGCTCCTCTGTCTGCAAAGGCATCAGAGCCTTTCTGGCCCTCTCTTTTGTTGTTGTTTTTTTGGTTGGTTGGTTGGTTGGTTGGTTTGGGTCTTTTATTTGTTTTGTTTTGTTCTGTTGAGATAGGGTTTCTCTGTGTAGCTTTGGCTCTCATGGAACTCTCTGTAAACCAGGCTGGCCTTGAACTCACAAAGATCTGTCTACCTCTGCCTCCTGAGTGCTGGGATTAAAGGCTTGGGCCACTGCCACCACCACCTAGTTGGCCCTCTCTTAAGTAACAGGTTTCCCATCTCCGGAAGCCATCACAGAAGGCCCCTTCTACCAGGGCCTTCTCTGGTACCTCTGCTCCTCCTTCAGGCCCAGCTCTGAGTTTTCTTTCCTGGGAGCCTGCTGAACTGTGTGACCCTTTTGAACCTCTGACCTCCCTGCTTGCAGACAGAGACCACAAATCAGAGACCAAACCTCTAGTTCCTTAGCAGCAAGCCCCACCCAATACTATGGCCTCCATGAAGCTGCCTGTCTGGAGCCTGACAGGCCCAGGGTGGTTCACAGGATGAGGAACAGAGTGGGAACTCTGAGGTTGGCCTGGATTGTACTGGGGATGCTCTGTGGAAGATAGTCCCTGTATCTGGCTCCCTCCCCCTCTCCCAGGCTGGTGTGTCACACTGGAGGATACATGGAAGCCACACTGAGGTCAGCACCATGTGTCCATTCCTCAGAGGCTATCTACCTTGATTGCTGAGAGTGTCTCACTGTGATCTGGAGCTCACCAATTAGGCTATGCTAGCTGGCCAGTAAGCTCTTCCTGTCTTTGCCTCCCTAGCTGTAATTCAGGTCTTTATGCTTGCAAGACAACATTTTACCAACTGAACTGATTCCTCGGACCCTTGGGTAAAGATTCTAGACCCATTTTAAACAGGGGAAGTGGGAAGCAGACTTAGAGAGAGGAATTAACTTTCCAAGTCATGAAAACTACCAGGGTTAGTCCCTGAGTCTTCTGGCCCCAAGCCAGAGCTCCTCCCATCTCAGCTCCAGGCTGGACAGCTGGACAGAGACGGCCTGTGTCTCTAGTGCCTACACAGAGGCAATGAGCCGCCAGTTCAGTGGTTCTCAACCTGTGGGTCGTGACTCCTTTGGGATTGAATGACCCTTTCACGGGGTTGCCTAAGGTATCTACATTACAACTCATAAGTAGCAAAATTACAAAAGTAGCAACAAAAATAATCTTACAGTTGGGGGTCACCTCAACACAAGGAACTAACTGAATAAAAGGGTCCCAGCATTAGGAAAATTGAGAGCCACTGACTGCTCTAGCTCCTTAGCAGGGAGTCCAGCCCAGCCTCCATATGGCTGCCTGTCTGCAGCACAGCAGGCCCTGGGTGGTTCACAGGGTGGGGAATAAGGAATTCTGGGCTGTACTGGTAATGCTACATGGAAGCAAGCTCCTGAACCTGGCTCCAACTCGGGTCCCTCTCCCAGGCTAATGTGCCACACTGGAGTGTATTTGGTGCCCACACACCTCTGAGCCCTCATATCAAGTGGAATCTGTAGACAGGTGTGTCTGCACCAAGTATCTGCTCTCAGCTTTGTCACGAGTTATGCTAGAGATTAGCTCTCAGCATCCATGTCTCTGTAGATGGGAGGCAGGGCACAGCCAGAGGTGTAGCTCAGAGGTTGTTGTTGGCTGTCATCAGTCTGAGACATCCAAACTAGATCTCTCTGGATCTTGTTCTGACTTTTGAGATTCATGAGACACAGACAGAAAGGCAAGCCTGTAAGAAGGCTAAATCCCAAGGGTTATGTCCCAAGGGTCCAGCAAGATAAGTTTTCCTGGCCAAGAATGCCATCTCTTGTCTAAAGAAACTCCGGCTTCTTCCCAGGGGATTAAGAACAGTCCAAAGAAGCCATAAGCATGTCTTCTCTGAGGATCAAAAGCTCCAGGCTTCACCTGCTCTGTCCCACCAAACAGAGCAGAGCCAAGTGCTTAGCCATGTGAGATCAAGCACATGCTCAGCAAAAGGAGGGGATCTTGTGCTGTGCACCCAGTCTAAAGACTGAGAAAGCCAGAATGACACATGAGGCCCTGGGCAGGACCTTATTTCTAGGACACTGTTAAGGGCATCGCTGAGGTGGAAGGACAACATCTGTGTCCCCTGGCCAAGCTGTCATCTGCCACCTATTCAATGAGCTGTAGGTCAGAGCAGAGCTGGAGGAACCTCAAATCAACTTGAGCCCTGGTCACCCACTCTTCTCCTAGCTCCTGCCTCTCAGCAAATCTCTGACCAAAGAGCACAAAGGCCAGGAGAACAATGTGTGGAGCCAACAAAGTCTCTAAACATGGCTCCCGAAGTGCACGATCTATCTCAGAAATGCTCTGGAGTCCAGGTCCATGTTTAACAGCTCAAAGCTCTGTGTTCTGGAGAGCACTCCTCCCCTGTGACCAGAACACATGGTGCTCTGCTCAGACTCTGGGGCTTGAAGGCTTCTATGGGTCAGCCCTTGGCTGTGGCACTTTCACTGTATGTGATTGACAGCCACATCAGCAGCCTGAACACTGTAGGGCCTCTCCGCTCAGGGTGTCCTGAACTGCTGTCTGTGAGGTGCCCTCCTGGCTCTGGCTCCTGACCTGCCATGTAGCTGGTGCTCACAAGAAGTCCCTTTGAAACTAGCCAAATGAGTAACTCTGCTCTCTCTTTCAAAAGTCATTGCCCACAATAACCTGATAGGATAACATGAGTGTTATCCCTATGCCCCTGGAGATGTGTAGGCAAGGCTTGTTCTTACCCATGGGCAGCAGCAGAGGCAGTGCTGTCTGATGGAGAGGGCCATCAGCTTGACAACCCCACCCCAAACTCTGAACATTAAAGCCCACGGTCTAGATTTAACACAGGCACCTCCCCCACCCATTATTAGCTTTGTTACATAGGCCAAGTCAACATAAAAATTCCATAACTGGGCCAAGAATGGTGGTGCACACCTTTAATCTTATTTAGCATTCAGGAGACAGAGCAGATGGATCTCTGTGAGTTCAAGACCGGCCTGGTCTACATAGTGAGACTCTTGACTCCAAAAAAATTTCATAATCTGTAAGACAGGGTGAGTAATGTCTGTCTGGTAAACTGGTATCTTCCCAGAACAGCCATGGACTCCTATGGGACTCAGCCAGGAACACAAGATGCTAAACAAGTGTGAGGTAGTATGTTCCTGTGTCCAGGTACACACAGGAACCTGTATACAGCATTGCAGGGACAGCTGTACTCTAAGCTAAGGGTGACTGCATGCAGAGGCCAGCTGTTTGCTGTCCAAAGGTCTGCCACTGGGCTGCGCTGAGCATGGGCTTGTTCCTAGCAGGTGTCAACAAGCAATTCCATAATGAATAAGCCAGTGAATGAGCAAATGAATGTGCCAGCAAGCAAGAATGAGCTTGTGCCATCTTGTGTGTACAGGACAGATGCCACCAACACTCCATAGGAGTGACTTGAGAGGACAGTTATCACACTCAGATGCATTCCAACAGGTATGTGGCTGTGCTCTGGGTCATCAGCCCACAGTATGGTCAACTATGGAGCACTGCTCTAGGTTGTGTATCCTCAACAGAGACACCCCTCAGGGCTCACATTCGGAATATTACTACCTATCTCCAAACTGCAGAGGTCACCTCTGGCTGGTGCCACCACCAGCTTCTCCAGACAGAGGGGAGTGTAGGTCAGAGGCAGGCCAGGGAGAGGCCAGGAGGCCTGGGACAGGGTGGTTACCAAGGTTGACGGTGAGCTTCATCTGCCCCCCGTCCAGTTCAAGACGCAGAGTGTCGGCCGACTCCCTGGAGGTGGTGGCCATCATGAGTCCATAAGCCCTCTGGGACATGAAGCGCAGGGACACATCCTCTGCTTCCGTGTGCATGGCATTGGGCAGCATGATCTTCATGTACATGGAGCCATCATAGCTTAAGACCGTGGCCTCTGCCCCAGGAGTGGAGAAGAGGGGCAAAGGAAACAAAACATGGAAAGGGAAGAGAGAAGACAAGAGTCATTACTATGAGAAAAGTCAGGGCTGGCTGGAGGGTTACTCTGAAGAGGAAGGAAACATGGAGGTGGAAATGGGGTCCTTCTGAGGACACAGGACCGGCCTCACCTCTCTCACAGACCCGACCCAGAAAGCCGGTCCCGATGCAATCACAGACGAACCGGTTCCAGCCCTCTCGACAGATGCCTCCATTTCGACAGGGGGCTGATGCACACTGCTTCAAGGTCTCCCGAGAGCAGAAAGGAGCAACGCCCACAGCCCCCTGTGCCTCCGCCAGACCCCGGAGATCTCGACTTCGTCCGTCTATGAAGAGGTCTCGTACACAGCCCACATAGCCAGCCCGGAGAGCAGCTGTCCACACCTCGGGGGGCAGTGGCAGGTCCACTCGGCCTCCCTCAGGGAGGCCACCCAGGTACAGCTCACTCTCCAGGTCCAGGACCTCGCTCTCTCCTGTGGCCAAGAATGGCGTGCTGCGGCTGTTGACAGAGATGGAGCCTGGGGACCAAGGGAGAGCAGGCCTCAGTGTGGAGGGAAGTCACAGTCTGGAAAGGAATGTCCTGCACCCCACAGTAGGCTCAGGAGAATGAGCAACAGCCTTGGCTCTGGATCTAGCCTCACTGACTAACTCTTCCCAAACTGCCTAACTAGTCCACAATTCCAGGAACTTGCGATCCAGACAGAGTCATACCCAGCCCAGCCCAGCCCAGCGTGCTGTAGGCCTCTGTCCAGACCGTTCCTAGCCACCTAAAAGAGACCTCCAAACTACACCCCAAAATCCTGTCCCTAAAATGAGTCAGATCATTCACTGGATTATTCCTACTCCTAGCCTCTGGGACCAGGAGCTGGAGGCAGAGAAGAAGACTGAAATAGTTGAGTCCAAAGCTCTCTACCCAAAACAAACACCCAGTAGCTCTTACTACAGTGTGCCAGGCAGCCACTGCTTCAAACACATCACTATAGTCTCATGGCCACTCCAGGGACTTGGTCCTTTACTAACCGGTTTTGAACCAGTACATAAGGTTTACAGAAACTGGGGAACCTGCCCAAGGACCGCAGCAGAGGAGGAACATAATCTAAATCCCACATAAGCAGCAAGACCCCAGAGCCTGCCTTTTCCACCTTTCAGCCCTTCAGCACTGCCTGGAACTGGCTCCGTGGCCAGCAGGCAAGACAAACAGGAAGCTCACTCTACAGAACTCCTAAGGTAGAAGAGTCATTTTGTCTTGTTCTGTTTTGGCAGCTGTTGGTTTTGTTTGGTTTTGCTTTGCTTTTAAAAAAGATCTTATTTTTCCTTATGTGTCTGTGAGTGTTTGTGTGCCCATGTGTGCATGAGGGAGCCTTCAGAGGCTAGAGAAGGTCAGATCCCCTGGAGCTACAGTTATAGGAGGTCGGGTGCTGCTGGAAGGAGGTGCTAAGAACCAAACTCCAGTCCTTAGCAAAAACAGTAAGTCTCTTAACCACTCAACTGTCTCTACCCCCTTATTTTGTTCTGGAAACAGAGTCTCATGTAGTAGCTCAGGCTGGTGTATGACTCACTATATAGCCTAGGCTAGCCTCAAACTCATAGTAATCTTCCTGCCTTTGGCTTTAGAGCACTAAAATTTCAGACATGCAGCCCCAATCGGCAGGCTAGAAGAGTTCTCTCCAAAACTCAAGTTGAAATTTGGCTGCTATTGTGAGAGTCATGGGACATGGGATCTTTAACAGTGAGGTCACTGGCTGTGACTTTCTTTCAAGGATAGGCTCAGGAGTGGGTCCCTCAGGAGAGTGGGGTGCTAAACAGTGAGATACCTCTCCTTCTTGTCTCCTTTGTGTTCGAGCAAATGCCCGCCCTTCAGTTTGGCTCTGTTAGGACATTACAAAAGCCTCCCCAGAAATTAACACTATACTCTTGGGCTTCAAAGTCTCCAGAATTGTGAGCCAGCTAAACTTTCCTTTACAAATGTCTGGTCTCTGATGTTCTGCTATAGCAACAGAAAACAGATTGAGACAGGGCTCACATTAGAAAAGGATCTGGGATCTGGTGGGAGCTTCAAAGCCTTTATTGTAACCTTAAGCTGTGGACCACCCCCTTCCCGTGTGAGCGTTTGTGTGCACGTGTGTTGTTGTTGTTGTTTGTGCTAGTTCAGGATTTTTTTGGGGGGGGGGGTGGAAATGTTATCTTTTTAATCAGGGTATTGTGCATCTCAGAATGGTTTTATGTAACCAAAGATGGCCTTAAACCTCTTAGCCACCCACTCCATCTCCCAAATGCTGGGATCATAGGCTTGTACCATGGAGCCTAGTTTGTTTATATTTGCTAAAGTTTTTTTTTTTTCTTGAGATAGGGTCTCACTTTATAACCCTGGCTGCCTGAAACTGTCTCCTCCTAGTGCCAGGATTAAAGGCATGTACCACCATGCCTGGTCTGAAGATTTTTTTAATTATGTGTATGTATGTCTGTGTGGCAGTATGTACTCATGAGTGCAGATACCCACAGAAGGCAGAAACTGTCAGCAGACTTCAGGAGCTACGAGCAGTTGTGCTCGACAGTGGGGGTATAGGAAACTTCCACAAGAGTAGTACACACTCTAAACCAGCGAACAACCTCAAGATATATATATACACACACACTGAAACAGGGTCTTACTGTGCAGCCCTGACTGGCCTATAACCCAATCTGTAGACCAGTCTAGCCTTGAACTCACAGAGTTCTGACTACTTCTGTCTCCCAAGTGCTGGGATTAAAGGCAAGTGTCACTACACCTGAAAGCCCCAAATTTTTATTCCATGTTTTCCTTTTTCAAGTTCTGACAAACTCTTAAAAGAATAAAAGAGAAAGAGGAAGAGGAGGAAGAAGAGGAAAAGGAGGAGCCAGCTACTCGGTGGCAGCCAGGTATGGTGGTTTACACCTGTGATCCCAACATTCAGAAGGCAGAGACAGAATGACTGCTGCATGTTTGAGGTCAACCTGACTACACAGTGAGATCCTGTGTAAAAAACTAAAGCAAAGCAAGGAGCCACTGGGCACCTTAGGCATGGATATGTCAGGGATCTTGAGAGGGAGGGGCTTGGAGGTTGGATATGAACATAGAGACAGCGGTGGGGACAGACGGGAGGGGAAAAACCCCCTCTACAGACACAGCTCCCACTAGAAGCCAGTTCCTCCCTCGAAACCTTACTGACCCAGAGACAAGAGATGGACTCCCAAGTTCCCTTGTAAAGTTTTTTTTTAATATTTATTTATTTTTACCTTATGTGTATATGTGTGTACGCCTGCATGTATGTAGGGATATGAACCATCATGTATATGTGTGTATGCTCATCCTTAGAAAGAGCAGCATGCTGAACTGTTTCCATACCCTAGAGTGTGTGTGTGTGTATGTGTGTGTATGTTTGTATGTGTGTATGCTTGTGTGTGTGTGCTTGTGTGTGCTTGTGTGTTTGTGTGTGTGTGTGCTTGTGTATGTGTGTGTGCTTCTGTTTGTGTGTGTGTTTGTGTGTGTATGTGTGTTTGTGTGTGTATGTGTGTGTTTGTGTGGTGTGTGTGTATGTGTGTTTGTGTGTGTTTGTGTGGTGTTTGTGTGTTTCTCTGTGTATGTGTGTATTTGTGTGGTGTGTGTGTATATGTGTGTGTTTGTGTGTTTCTGTATGTGTGTATGTGTGTGTTTTGTGTGTGCATGCATGTTTGTGTTTGTGTGGTGTGTGTGTTTGTGTGTTTCTCTGTGTGTATGTGTGTTTGTATGTGTATGTGTGTAATTGTGTGGTGTGTGTGTGTGTATGTGTGTGTTTGTGTGTTTCTGTGTGTGTGTGTGTGTTTGTGTAGGTTAGAGGACAACATTTAGGAGTCGTTTCTCTTTCTACCATGGGAACAAACTTGGGTCATCAGGCCTGATCAGCAAGAGCCTTTACCTGCTGAGCCACACCACCAGCCCTATACTCCCTTCAATACCATGGCCCCAAACCTGTTCTCTCGTGACAAGGCATCACCTTCTTCAGGGACCTGCCACTGGGCCCCTCTCCTAGCAGGATTCCAAATGTGGCCCCTGTAATCATCCAGCCCTTTGTTTATGGCCAGAGTCCCTAGAGCCTGCTGTGACCCATCTTTTGGCTCACTGTTGGGACAAGATTGAGCAAGAGCTGAGTGCTGAGTGGAAGGAAGGAAAGGAAGAGCTCTGGAGTGGGAACTGAAGTGAACTCTGACCTCTGCTCCAGTCAGGAGCCACCTGACCCATTCATCGACAGAAGAACAGATAAACAAGATGTGGGCCTGGTATTGGGGGTTGTTCAGAGTTTGAGAGGAAGGGAGTTCTGACTCACACTACAACACAGATAAACCCTGAAAGACACTCTACTCATTGAAACAGCCAGGCATAAGAAGACAAATATGGGGGCTGCAGAGACGGCTCAGCAGTTGAAAGCACGGGCTGCTCTTCCAGAGGTCACTGGTTCAATTCCCAGCACACACATGGCAGCTCACAATTGTCTGTAACTCCAGTTCCAGGGGATCCAACTCCCTAAGATACACATGCAGGCAAAACACCAATGCATGCAAAGTAAAACAAACAAACTAATAAATAAGTCATTAAAAGAAAGAAGATAAATATACAGGTCGGACATAGTGGCAAATGCGTACAACTCTGACACTCTGGAAGGCTAAGACAACAGGATCGCCATTCCAAAGTTATTCCAAAGCTAGACCGGACTATGTGTGAGACCCTGTGTTGAGAGGAAGGAAGGAAGGAAGGAAAAAGGAGAAGCTAGGAAGATGGCTCGGTGGTTAATGTGTTTGCTGCCAAAGTATAAGGCTCAGAGTTCAAATCCCCAGAAACCACAGAAGTGCCAGGTGGGTGTGCTGGCCCACCTATAATATCAACCTTAGAAAGCAGAGACAAGAGATCCCCATAGCAAGCTAACTGGCCATATCTGTGAGCTCTGGGTTTGATTGAGAGACTTTACTTCAATGAATGAAGTGGATGGTTTCTTCCATCAGCTATGGATCTGTACATGCATGTACACCCACATATGTGTGCTTACACACACACACACACACACACACACACACGTGAGTGTGCGCGTGTGCAACCGTGTACACAGACACATGAAAATGGAGAACGATGAGGCAGGAGAAGTACTGTGTGACTTCACTTATCTAAAGTCCCAGAGCTGTCAGGTTCAAACAGAGATCATGACCAGAGGCTGGGGACAGGGAGAGGAGAGCTTATGTTTAGTAGAGACAGCTTCAGTCTGGGAAGATGGGAAAACCGCACCTGGACCTCGGTGAGGGCTGCACAGCAACATGAGTGTAATCAATGCCCCAATCATGGGTAATGACGAAGACTGGAAATATGTGTAATATGCAATTTGCCACTGTTTCAAAATAACAAACAAACAAAAGCAAGACAATGCAGAAGGGCCCCAGAGTCAGGTCAGCGTGCAAGACACTGGTTATGCAAGGTGGATAACCCAAGTAGTAGCCCCTGAGCCCACAGAAAAGATGTAAAGCATGTGGCCAAGGTCTTAGTATCCCTATGGTCAGATGAGAGGTGGAGACAGGGCAATCACCCAGAAGCCAGCTAGCTTGGGCTACAGTGGGAAACAGCAGAAACAAGAGAGATCCTTTCTCAAAAAGTGGGAGGCCAGAACCAGATCCCAGAATGTCCTCAGACCTCTACACATATGCTGTGGCACAAGAAAAACGCACAAAACACAATCAAAAAATAGAAGCCAGGCAGTGGTGGTGCATGCCTTTAATCCCAGCACTTGGGAGGCAGAGGCAGGTGGATTTCTGAGTTCGAGGCCAGCCTGGTCTAGAGTGATTTCCAGGATAGCCAGGGCTATACAGAGAAACCTTGTCTCGAAAAAAAAAAAAATACCAAAAATATAAACAAATAAAAAAAAATAGAAAAACAGGAAAAAGGAATCTGGGGTGTGGCTCAGCAAGAGCAAGCTTCAGTTGTCATCATTGGGACGTGGGGATGCAGGAAAACAAGGGAAGGTCTAAACGGCTACCCCAAGTTCCTGGATGGGTCGCTGACACCTGTGTGGAACCCTAGAGACTGTCAGCAAAGACCCACAGCACTGTCATGAGGCAGAGCCAAGGGCTAAAGTCCTTTCTCATGGCTTTCTCTGACATACCCGGGGGGGGGGGGGTAATGAGGGCATGGCCTCACTTCTGGGAGCCTGGTAGTCCCCTCCTCCCAGGCAGTGAGCAGAGGAGGTCACTACTGACTCGAAGGCCAGCAGTGGTGGCAGTGGTGACAGCTGCAGGAATGAGAGAATTTAGTTGACATTGATAAGCACTTAAATTGGATAATGTGTCAGGCCTCATTTATATCAGTTCTCTTTCCTGGGTACAGGATGGAGGCAAACACATGGAATTAGCAGGCAGAGAACAAGAGCCTGAGATAGGGAGGCCAAAAGGGAAGGGTGGAGGAGAGGGCGGCCAGAACAGAAGTTCCGAAGAAGAGTCCTGCACAGCCACAGCACTCTGAATGCATCCAACGTCAGCTGACCCTGGAAGCCACACAGGGTGAGGCCTGGCTAGTTACAGCCCGACAGCTGTTCCCTCGGTTTGGAACCCTCATGGCCAGGCAAGTATGGTGACCTATTCTCTGATGGCTACAACGAGGTGGACAGTCTGTCAGCCCACAGTTAGTGCTCAGAAAACCAGGCAGCTTCTATGTGCTCTGGCTCAGCATTCACTCAACAAACATGGATGGAAATATTTAAGAGACGAATTGTCTGTACTAAACACATACAGATACTACTACTCCTTATTCACCAAACAACTTAATAATGACCACCATAAAACCACTGTGTAACTACTGTGTAGCGATATGTTCTCTCTCTCTCTTGAAAAAGCCAAAGCTAGCCTCAAACTCCTTATGTACCTGAAGATGACCTTGAACTCTTGATCTTCCTCCCTCTACCTCCCTAGTACTGGGATTACAGGAGAGCACCACCATGCCTGGAACCTAGGCATGTGCTATCCCCAGCCCCAGCATCTACCTTCCATTAGGCATTTTGAGGACTCTAGAGATAACATGCTATCCAGGAGAATGTGTACAGTTGACAGGCAATACTGCACTGTCTTTTATGAGGAGATTGAGCATCATGGATTTTGTTGTCTTCGGGGTCCTAGGAGCAACCCTCCCAGACAGTGAGGGGTGGTTCCTGTTGAGTTAAAGAAAATAAGACTCTGAATAAAAGGGATGGGTGGCTGGAGAACCACTTTGTTTTGGTTTGAGACAACTTCTCACTATGCAGCCCCCACGGGTCTAGACCTCACTGTAGAGTCCAAACTGCCCTCAAATTTATGGTGCTCCTCCTGCCTTTGCCTCCCAAATGCTGGGACTGAAGGCATGAGCACCACTCCTGGCTTGACATGAGACATCTCTCCATTAGAGATGTCAGTGTTTCCAGTCATGCTCTCTTCCATCCACAATGACCTTGGGAGATTGTTCCTGTCACAAATGAGTAGAGTATGAATCCAGATCCCTGTGCCTTCTGCCAGCTCACCACGACTGAAGGGCCAAGGGGGGACTGGGAGAGGAGACTAGGAGCAGGAAATGAAAGCTCAAGAGGGTGGGCAGGTAGAAAAGAGTGGCCAGGGGAAGGGAGGGTCCGGAGGCCTCCTGACCTTTGCGCCCGTCCCTCTGGAAGTCCACGTGGCACCATTCACCGTCATTGACCTTGCGGCTGGACGCCCGCAGCTTGATGCCCCCAGAGCCCATGTCCAGCAGAAGATAGAGGTAACCATCCAACAGCTCCATGGCAAAGTAGTCGGCCCTCTGGGTAGAACTGTGGCTGCCTACCCCGGCCCCAGCCCGCCGGCCCTGGCTGAAAAGCAGCAACCCATTGGGCTCAGTGGTTCTGAAGTCCAGGGAGATGGAACCAGTGCGCTTGGCGCTCCAGCGGGGCAGTGCGACAAAGGCCTCTGGACTCTCAAAGGTCACAGGGTCCAAGGCAGCCACATCCTCACAACGGAAAGACAAATCCCCCTGCAGCTTCATCTTCGGGTCCCCTTCCTTGGCCAGTCGGGATAGCTCCAGCTTGAAGTCATTATTCTTGTAGACCACCTGTAAGGAGGAGAGGGGTCTGGGTAAGGAAACGAAAGCAGCCTTGGGTCCCCCTCCCTGGCGGCCACGGCCACCATCATCCATCCAACCCAGTGGCCCCACACTCAGCACCATCAGCCCATAAGGCTCAGACCTCTGTTCTCAGGTTACACATTACCCTTGCTGCCTCTGTCCTGTCTCCCAGTCCCATGCTGGCCAGCTCAACTGTCATTCACAATGACAAAAAAGGCGGGTAACTGTTGCTGCTGTTACTACTTTTCAAGACTTGGTCTCACAAAGCTTAAGATGGCTTCAAACTCACTATATAGCTGAGGATGCCCTTGAGTTTATCTTCCTGCCTCTGCCTCCCACACGCTAGGAGGACTGCACATGTGCACTACCGCACACAGTTGAAGTGTGCTGATAGAACCCCTGGGTGCATGTGTGCTGGGCAGGCGTCCTGTCAGCTGATGTCCCTGTTCTGCCTGCTGTCTTCTAATGGATTAACTTCAGTCTGTGTTCTCTACGAGGCTGACTAGGAAACAACCCTTCATCTACACAGCTGACAACTCATAATGTCGAGGGACTTGGCCACCAGATTGGTGAGGGAAAGACACGCACCTGGAGACACATGAAGACCTGTGCTTGGGCCTTCAGCCTTCGTGCCCACCAGCCTTCCCTGTGAACCACGGCTCTGAAGAGCCTCAGAGGGGAGGGGAGCTCCAAAGCCAAAGAAACAAAAGGGGTGTCGTCCCTCAACTTGAGTCATAGCTTTGGGCTTTAACGAAGGGTTACATCTCACCATAGACTCACAAGGAACAGAGACCAGGGCCAGCCGGCCAGGGCAGGCTAAACTACATGGCAGGCTGGCCAGCCACAGCCCTACTCACGTCCTTGAGGCAGCCCATGAAGTTGTTGCTGACAGGTGAGCCAGGCAGGTCAGCTGTGTTGGGGCTGCCCCCAATGTAGAAGAAGTCATCAGAGCCCAGCATGGTGTAATCCTCCTGTGTGTAGCCTGTGGTGGTCAGGATCCCGTCCACCGAGATGGTCACCTGCCCAGCCCGAGGAGGGGGAGAGACAGGAGACAACCGGCATCAACGCCCTGGGAAGAGCCACAGGCGGGCAAGGGAGGGACCAGGGGGCAGTGGGGGAGGGGGACCCCCATTTTTATGTCTGCTTGTCTTGAAGGTGGAACAGTGGGGGTGGAGAGGAGGAAGAGGAAAGAGGAAACAGCACAAGATTTGATGGTTTCAGTGTGGGTTAAAGCCTGCCCTGCATGACCCATGGCCCAAGCTCCGCAGGTGAGAACCTGAAGGGAGCATGGGGCGCTCACCATGATGGGCCTAAGAAGCAGGTCCAGGGTGCTCTGCACTAGAAGATTCTCCCACTAGAGAGGTAGGGAGAGCAAGGTGCGCCCTCAGCTTTGTCTCAGTGGAGCACTGTGACCACACGTGTGGCTGCCCAGCCTCTCTAAGGGAAAAGAGCCCTTCCTTCCTTCCTGGGTAGCAGTGCTGAGTCTCACTTGCAGCCCCTCTGTTTGGCCCTGTGTTCTTGCAGCCTTGGCTGGGGGGGGCGGGGGGGGAACAGCGGGGCGGGGGGAGAAGCAACTGGTTTGCTTGCTAGTCTTAGGACAGGACTTCTATCAGGGCTGGCTCTTACCTCTGTCACTCAAAATCAAAAGTATCCTGATATTCTGAGTCATTAAAAAACAAAAAACAAACAAACAAAAAAAACTACACTAGTCTAGAAGTTGCTCTAAAACCTAAACTGGCCTTGACCTTAGGCCTCCTACCTCCTGCTCTGTGCTGAGATTATACACCTGGGCAAGTCACTGGTTTGCTTCCAATGGGAGCAGCCCTGTGCCATTTCCCAGGTCACCTTCATCCTTCTTTGTAGATCCCACTCTTGTTGTTCTACCCTTAGCAATGTGAGGCCAGGGCTAATCTGAGGAAACACCCTCCCAGGGTGGAGAATTCATCCAGAAAGCAAGAACAGAGGTGTGCCTGGTATTCAGAGAGGTCCTGTGCACTGGGCTGGTGAAGGTGGACATTACCTTTGGGGCAATTCAGCAAATGTTCACCTGGTCCCTGCAAGGTTTAGTCCCCAGAAGAGCTCAGGGAGACTTCACTCACAGCGAGGTTGAAGGGGAGAAGCCAATGGCAGCGGTAACACAAGCTCCTCTCTAGGAGGCTGTGGCTTAGGAGAGTCAAGGAGGCTGTTAAGGACCTGGTTCAGGTGCGAAACCTACCCTGCATTTCCACAGACTGCATCTTGGAGCCCCTCTTGTTCCCCAAATATGATTCAGAAGTATCCCCTTTACAGGTCAAGTATTGAGGTAAGGGCCTGCCAGTCACACACTGTGATGTCCCCTACTACAATCTGCAACATAGGCCACCGGCCATTTTTTAGCTCCTGGTCTTCAGAATTCTGTTGTTGTTAAGGGTGGGGTAGAACTCCTAAGAGCAGGGGGACCCGAAAGTGCCCCTCTCCATGCTTGGCTGGAGCCTCATGGTGAATAGGATGGGGCTGAGCAGAGCGAAGACTAAAGAAGCAACCTCCTGTGAACCATCAAACCTTGTGCTAGAAGAACTGGGTTCAAGGACAGGAGGAGATGGGTGCTTGGGAGGGGGCCATCTGAATACTTTTGAGTCTTGTTTTGAGGGGAGCATTGGCCATGATCATTTATTTCTTCTCCCCTCCACCTTGTTCTGAATCTAGGAAGAGTGGTTTGGGTAGAAAAGGGAAGGGTCAGAGAGGTTAGTCACAAAAACATGCAAATGAGGTTAGAAGTTAGACTGGGCAGGGGGGAGGGGGAGAAAGAAGAAGGAATCAGAATGGAAGGGTGGGGTACATCAGGGAAGGTGAGGCAGGTGAGTGGCTCTCTCTAGGGCAATGTGGCTACACTCTTCCTCCAGGTCCCCTGCTTCTGTCCTAGAATACTGAACTGGGCTGCATTCAGTTCCTGAGCAGAAGTGGGCTCAACCCATCCAGGCTGCCAGCAAACATGGCTTAACTAACCTCACTAGCCCCACTAACCTCAGCACAGCCCAGGGACACACATGATCATGAAAGGTGTACATCAAGTTGCCTGGTGACCTAGTGCTAGACCTCTAGCTAAAAACCTAACTCCCAGCAGCCTATGACTGGTGAGAGCACCTTCCACAAGTGAGCATGCTCAGCAGTGCTCATCACTCTTTCTCTCCTGGTCCCAAAGCACCTCAGGAAGTCTTCCCTCCTTGGCCTCCAAAGCCAAGGTAGCGTCCTGGAATCTCCTTCATAATATGGGCTCTCTTCATCCTACTGCATTTGCCAAGATCAGGTTGCCCTTCCTTGACCCTATCTGAGTTAGAAGGATCTGACTTAAAGCAGACTGTGGAGGCCCAAGGCATCCTCCTGAATTCTCTTCCAGGCCAGGGTGAATCTCAGTTTGCCTGTATCTGTATTCAGATCAATCATGGAGGGCACTGTTGGGAAGGGACGGCCTCACTGTCCCTCTCATGGCCTGTGGCTGGGGACAGGCTAGCGGGAGGCAGGGCACACAGGGATCAGCCAGGTGGGTGGGGAGACATGAGGGACAGTAGAGGACAAGGCAGTGGGTGGAGAGGAAGTGGAGATAGAGGGACTGGAGGAAGGTGTCTGGGGAAGGCAGGGAGGGAGATGACTTAGATTAGTAAAACCCGACTGTTCCCTCAGACAAATCAGTCCAGACACAAAAATGGCAGGTTCGTTAGTAAAAGCAGGAAACAGGGGAATAATTCCCCTGCCCCCTCCACCCCAGGGGTTCTTGATGCCCCTGCCCCCCAATCCCCCCCATGAAGCTTCTGGAAGGGGTGGGGCCAGCAGGGGAGGAGGGGAAGAAGGGAGAGCATGCCACACAGAACAGCCACTGCAGTTGGGACCCATGCAGGTTAGAAGAGCAGGGTGGAAGAGCAGGCACTGTCCAAGCAGGCCAGAGAAAAGCAGCCAGAAGGTGAGAAGGCATGCAGGGGAGGGGAGATGGGGAAGAGCAAAGATGTAGGCAATAGAGCTGTGGAGTGCAGGAAGACGCTTCCTTCCACTGAAGAGGAGAGACGAGCAACCACTGGGTCAGAGATGTTCATGGACTGACAGTGAAAGACACATCGGACCTGAGCGTCTTCCTCACACAGTCCTCTGCCATTCACCACAGATCATCAGCACACACACGCACGCATGCACGCACGTACACACGCATGCACACACACCACATCCTAGAAGGCTCCTCTCCACAAAGCCCTGAGGACCACAGCTAGGTCCCCAAGACACAGCAGAGGATCTAGGACCAAACCACATTAACCCACTCAACATGGTGGGTTCTGAGAAAGCCAAGGGGAATGAGTGGAGTGTTTGCCTAGAAGATGAGCTTAGGTCCATCAGCACATGCTCCCCAGGAACAGGGAGGGGGCTCCAGGGGCCTCTTGTGAGCTGAAGGGAACTGCCAGCCGCTCCTCTCCTCAGCTCAGTGCAGGAAGGCTGGAAGGGATGGGAACCCAAATCCTAACTACAAATATACCCACATGGAACAAGTGTCCCAGGAAGAAAGGCTAAAGAAAAGGAGACCTTTCATATCACCATCAGGAGCCATTCCCAGGGTCCTAGCATGATCTCAGCTCACCATGCTATTAACATCCTTTGTGGGTGGCTGAGTGGACTTCCTTGAGCCGTGACAAGGTAAGTAACACTGAGCCAATGGGCTGTTTGTCTCCTGTTAGACCACACTGCTGTCATTATATTCTCCAAGGGCCCCACAGGCTTCTTGTGGTTAAGAACAACTAGTCCACAAAAAAAGTTCCCAGCAGCCTCTTAGGAGTATGGGCAGAAGAGGAGCAGCAAACAGGGAGAAGCAGCCCTGCTAAGCTCGCCTAGTGTTGTCTCGGGCACAGTCTCAGGCATAGGCAGTATTTACAGCCCTGCCATGAGTCCTGAACTCAGACTTCAGGAATTTTAGAAGGGAAAGACTTCAGGTCAGAAACATCAGGTTCTCCTTTGTCACTTGATGTTTCCCAGAACAATGTTGACACTCTGACTCTCATCTTTGAAAGGGTTAAATAACTTCGGGTCCTCCTATCTGTTTCTAGCTGACTGAGCATCTGATGAGTTAAAAAAAAAGTGATAAACCCCTCTCTGGTACAAAGGAAGGGTTTCTCAGGGTCCCAGCTTCCCCATCAGCTAAGTGGGGAAGCACTTAACCTCCTGCCTAAATTCTAGGCATCATCAAATTGAAAGGAAATTCAAAATGTAGGCCAGGAGGATAGCTGGAGATGTCTCAGCTGGTAAAGGTGTTTGCCACCAAACCTAAGAACCTGAGCTTTATCCCAAACGTGAATGCTGAAAAAAAAAACACCCAACTCTTATAAATTGGCCTCTGACCTGCACACACACACACACCGTGGCATGCTTCCTATATATGCAAATAGATGAAATACATAAAAATGTAAAAAGAAAAAGAAGAGGAAGCCAGGCACCATGGCATGCACCTTTAATCCCAGTACCTGGGAGGCAGACCCAGGGGGAATCTCTGTAAATTCAAGGCCAGCCTTATCTAAACAGTGAGTGCCAGAGTTGGAGAGAGAGAGCCTATCTCAAAATGTGGGGGGACAGCTGGAGAAATGACTCAGTGGTAATGAGCACTTGTTGCTCTTACAGAGAATAGGGTTTGGTTCCCAGCACCCACACGGCAGCTACAAACATCTGTAGCTCCAGTTCCAGGGGATTTGGCATCCTCTTCTGGCCTCCTGGGGCACCAGACATGCAAATGGTGGACATACATATACATGCAGGCAAAATGCCTAGAGAGAATAAAAATAGATATTTTAATGTAAAAAAAATTGAAGAAACTCCAAATGCAAAAGCTATTTTTTGAGGCCCTAATGCATGAACAACATTAGCTTTACAAGCCAGCATTCATCAGCCTGATGGTGCTCAACCAGTGGAGATATCTGGGCAAGCTTTTTCTCTTTCCACTCTCCTCACCAAAAGGTTTCTCATACTGAGAAACCTAATAAGTGAGTTAGAAAAATAAACACAAAACTCCACGAACTCCATGAGGGATATCCTGAGAAGCAGAACCTGCAGAACCCATTTTTCTACTTCAGTCTGGGCCTAAAGGAGCCAATCCCTTGGGTGGGTTTGAAGGGGTTTCTGAGGTCACACAAGGCAACAAATTTGCTCTCTTATTTGTGCTGACGATGAAGGGAAGGGTGGACCTTGCAGGCTCAGAAAATAGCAGGTTCTTTCTTTATCAGTGCTGAAACCAGGCAGATCTGCTGGCTTCTTGACCAACTGAAGTTAAGCCCTTTGTCTCTCTCCTCCTCCACATCCCTGAAGCATTCTGAGGTTTCATGAAGTTATTTTGAGACGGATTCCTAACAAGGGATTGCAATAGGATCTCCAGTGGGACCGGAGATGCTACAAGAAGGGAACCACTTTTTCATATAACATCTCTGCCCTGGTAACAGAGGGAATTGGCCAGCACTTTATTAAGCTTAATGAAATTATAATTCCTTTCTAGAGTATGATCTTCACATAGACCTGTTGTACAAGCCAGACAGGTACACCATCAGCCTGCTGGGAACTGAGGGAACTGAGATTTTCTGGCCTGGGCCAGACTTGAATGGAAGTTTGTTAGCTCCTAATCCTAGGGTGGTACCCCCACCCCCACCCCCACCCCCACTGAGGTACATGGATGTATCACCTGGGTTGATCTTGGCTCCCTGTCCCCAGATTAATAGGTAATAGGTTGGCTGTCCAATAAAGAGAAAGCTCTTTTTTTGTTTTTACTGGGTAGCTTTTAAAATTACATACATATACATATATGTATATGTGTGTGTGTGTGTGTCTGTGTGTGTGTGTGTGTGTGTGTGTGTGTCTTCCAGCAATCAACTAACTCGGGTTATCAGACTTGGTGGCAAGCATCTTAACCAGGTGAGCCATCTTGTCAGCTAGTAAAGAAAGTTCATATTGGCAAGTTCTCAAGAACAGTGCAGTGAGTAGCAACTAACCCACAAAAGCAGCAACTGAAGGAACAGCACCTGTGAAACGCTTGTACAGATCTCAGGGCAAGAGCCATTTGAACCATGGGAAGCCATCGAGCCTGCACAAGGTATTAGATTGGCCATGGCTGGGGAGGCATGACAGTCCAGCTTTGATACCTCCCTGCTCTCTAGCCTTCCAGCCAGGCAGACCTGGCAGGCTGGGCAAGCCAGGCAGCTGCCCCAAACCCCTCCCATCCCATGAGAGCAGACACGTCCATCTGCAGGGTCCCCAGCCTGGTGTTCAATCACTCTGCATTATTAATAGGCAATGACTAACCGGCTGCTGTGGAGCCGGAATAGGGCAGGCATGAGGGAATCCCATGGGATCTCACACTGCAGGGCCTGAGGGCACACACTCTAAGGCAGGCAAGAGGAGGAGGAGGAGGAGGAGGAGGAGGAGGAGGAGGAGGAGGAGGAAGAAGAGGGGAAGGGGAGGGAAAGGGGAAGGGGGAGGGGGAGGAGGAAGAAGAAGAGGAGGGGGAGGAGGAGGAGGAGGAGGAGGAGGAAGAGGAGGGGAAGGGGAGGGAAAGGGGAAGGGGGAGGGGGAGGAGGAAGAAGAAGAGGAGGGGGAGGAGGAGGAGGAGGAGGAAGAAAAGGAAGAGGAGGAGGAGGGGGAGGAGGAGGAGGAAGAGGAAGAAGAGGAGGAGGGGAAGGGGAGGGAAAGGGGAAGGGGGAGGGGGAGGAGGAAGAAGAAGAGGAGGGGGAGGAAGAGGAAGAAGAGGAGGAAGAAAAGGAAGAGGAGGAGGAGGAGGGGGAGGAGGAGGAGGCCCCCCAACCCTTTCTCTGTCTTTCTACCTGTCATGCATTGCACCTGCACTGAAGAGCCAGCCCCAGCAGCCCACCTCCATACAGAATCCTTACCAGGTCCCAGAACCCATCCAAGCTTGCAGCCCCCATTCCCACCAGCACTTATACATGCAGAGAATCAGCAGTCTCCCAAACACACAGCATGGCTTCCCACTAACACCCTAAATATCACACCAACATTTACACACAGTCACACCCACACACCAACACACACCAGCTGCCTTTACACCGACACCCACAACAGCATTCACCAAGAGCGAGCCCAACCCAAACACAGGAGCTTGGCAAGGACAAGGAGAGCTGCCCCATTCTATCCCTCCTGGGACTCCTCATGCCCTCAACAGGGAAGGAAGCCAAGCCCTGCAAGAGGCCATGCAGGAGAGGCAGGGGACATAAAGGAGATGGGGCTGAAGGAGAAGGAAGACAGTGTGGAACACAGTGTTAGTCAGAGCAGCACAGCGGTGGGGGGATCTGGACACTATCCCTGGTGGGGGAAAAGACCACTCATGCCATGCAAAATGTGAGGGAAACAGATCTGGGAATCCTCAAGGTTGAGAAGTAGGGGGCGACAGTCAGCACAGGGCAGCCCCTAAACTGGTATGAACTGGGAACTTGAAGGAGGTCCCAAGGCCATCCTCCTACCCTTTTGGGGAACATGCCCAGCTGGCTGTCACTGGAGATGGCACCCCTAGCCCTCTTCCCAACTTGAGGGGCCCCTGTCTGGAGCTGACAGAGAGCGTAGCATAGCGTGTCATGGGATGGTGTTTTCCATGGATTTTCAGGAGACCAAGAAAGAAACCAAATCAAAGCACAAAAAAACAAAAACAAAAACAAACAAACAAAAAAAAAACCCAAAGAGCTGAGGGAGAACAGAAGAAAGTAATAGAAAACAGTCCAGCATCAGGCTGGTCTAGCCGGAGCTGAGGAGCATGGGGGCCTGCCCCAGATGTCTCAGGCCAGGAACTGCCAGGACGAAGGAGCTCAGGGTAGGCCCAGCAAATGACTGGATTTCCATTTATCCTTTGGACTTGAGTATGGATCCAAAAGAAAGAAAGAAAGGAAGGAAGGAAGGAAGGAAGGGAGGAAGGAAGGAAGGAAAAGAAAGGAGGGAAACTAAAAAAGAAAAAGTGAAATTTAAAGATTGCCTGGGACAAAAGAAAAGAAAAAGAAAAAAAGAAAACAAGAGCAATTGGGGAGCAAAAACCAAGTGAGGAGAGGAAACAAAAGTGGGAGAATCGACCAGTTAAAAAACCCACGGCAAACCAAACGGTAAGACAATTAGAGTGATATCTACCAGATAATGCAGTTTGTTTACCATAGCGTGTCCAATCCCTGCGTGCTTCACCGGAGAGGGGGGAGGGAAGGGGGGTCAAAGGAAAGAAAGAAAGAAAAGAAACAAGGACAACAAAAGAACGAAAAGAAAAGAAAAATAAAATGACCAACCGTGAAACTCGAGGAGGGAGGAGATACCTCTGTGCAAACCCTCCCACCAGAGGCTCAGAAGACGTGTTCAAAAAAAATCATAATGGAGGAAGAAAGCACACACACGAAATTAAACCCCTTCTTCTCCCAAAACCTCCCCCAGCCCCGCCTCTGGATTCCTCGTCCCCCTCATCCCCTCCCGTCCCCCTCATCCCCTCCCGGAGTGCATCTGCAGAGAAGGGGAACAGTTAGAGACCTTGGTTAGTAAAGAAGAAAACAACAACAACAAAAAAAAAAAACTGGACCAAGAAAGCAGAGACTCAAAGATGGCCGACATTCCGCAGATGAGACAGAAAGTTAGTTCGGTTTTTCACTCATACCTGGCCCCACCTGTCCCTGCCCATCCCTTGGTCCCCTGGGTTATAAGCGTGTTAGTAACACACACAGAGTTGGTAACGGGGGAGGGAGTTTCCAACAGAATGGGGGAGGGGGAGGCAGGGTTAAGAAGCAGACCCAGTATGCAGGATTAGTAGGTCCTACAGCTGAGATGTTAGGGAGGGAGAGAGGGGAGCATGGGATCGAGAAGGAGTGGGCAACTGACTCAGGAGTGGATAGATAGATGGCTTTGTTGGCCGACTGGTCACCCAGATGGCTTTCCAGAGAACTGGCTGAGGAATGAAATTGTGCTGGCCAACTGGCTGACCAGTGGACATGTCGGGTTAATGGGTTAACCAGCTGGTGACGGGCCAGCTGGCTGGCAGGTTAGGAGAAGAGTGGGCAACGCCCCTAATCACAGGACTGGCAAGGACAAGAGGGAATTTCATTTGGAGTCCAAGGATAGCATGGGAGGGGACATGGGTATCTGCTTCTCCTGGGGACAGAGGATGGGCAAATTGACCCAGGACTCATTGGGGGAGAGGGGCTCCCCCTTCCATTGTTTTGTTTTCCCTTGAAAACTGAAGAACGAGCCACCATCACAGTAGGGCTGGGGAGGGGAAGCCAGCCTTCCACAGGCTGCAGAGGGCTCATGATCACACCATCTCAAACCCTCCTCCCTCTCCCCACTCCTCCCATGTCCCACCCCTAGCTGACTCCCCCTGTCTGCCCACTTTGACTTGTCCAGAGGCCCTATTAACCCCCTCCCAAACTCCCCTGGGTTCTTCAGCCACCCTCCCTGTTCTCTTATTTCCAATGAGTAACTGAGTCTCCCTTGAAAACCCTGGAACAGGCAATGGTTTCCCAGGAACCAGACTCCTTCCACAGACACCCACAGACCCCTGGACCCTCACTTCCCACAACCAGAGCCAGAAATTCACTTAGCCTCTACCCACAAAAACAAAACAAAACAAAACAAAACAAAAAAACAAGAACAACAACAAAAACAAAAGCCAACCACAGAGAAGCCCAGGGACTTCAGGTTCCCTTATCTTCTCTGACCTATAAGCCACATTCTTCGACACCATCTCTAAAGAGCCTACCTCTGTGTATTTCTCCTCCATTCTCCCTTCCATTGCCAAAGACAACATCTACCTTCAGAATCACCTGGTATTGGAGATGGAGGGATGCAGTTGCCTGGTGCCCATTAAATACTGAGCAGCAGACTTGAGACTGTGGTTAGGGAGTGGTGTTCTAGGGAACTGTTAGCTAAGGAGCTCTTGTAACCAGGGGCCACAGGAGTAATTGATTAAGATGATTAACAAGGGACTCATATCATTAAAAATAACAGAATTCAATATTTAGATGCTAGAAGTGCGAGTAGCAATATTAATTATTAGGTATGGGGAAGCAGTTTACAGAGCAAGAGAAGAGTCTAGTCACATGTACAATGATTGGAGTACGGAGATAGCCTGTAACAAGAGGATTTGTACTGATGGGTGGCAGGACTGTTATGAAATGAAGAGGCCATCAAGTCTGAGCAATCAGCAATCAACCTCAGGGCAGCCAAACTGATGGTACCCAAAAGAGTTGAGTTGTCTGATATCATTGCGGCAGTTGAACAAGATTGGGGTAAGGACACTATGAGTGAAAATTCAAGAACTGCTCTGACTTGTTACAGAAAATAACAGTAGTAGGGGAACAGCATTCACAAAGGAAGTTCCAGTGCTAATGGAAAGATCAGTAGGTTAAAGCCAGGACAGAGAGGGGAAAGTTGTGAGTTCAAATCCCAGGCCTCCTACTAATTTGTCAAGAGATCCAGACTCTCCCAAGAAACTGCAGGGTTGGGACAGATGAGAACAGAGCCCTCTAGACCTAGGAGTGGAGGATGCAGACCCTGATGATCGTGGGGTACTCACAGACAAATACTAGGATGCAGCTTCCGTTAGAGCCTCTTCCTGTGGTACAGTGGCCCACACAGAAAGGCCCAGATCTAGAGAACTAATGTTTTAGTCCAGCAAGTAAACCCTAATGCTTCATCTACTTCTAGAGGCCAGAAGTACAAGCATAGAGATGCCAGGAATGAGAAGGGTGACCCAGCCAGAGGGGAGTGAGTCATTAAAGCAAGAGAACTTGGCTAAACAGCTTAAACTCTGAGTGCATTCCAGCCTCCTAAAGATGCCAAGAGGAGGACTGCAGACTCAAATGCAAAAGTCTGCACTGAGGACAGCCTGTGAGCCTACACAAGCTCAGCTTGGGATGAAGGAAAGGGCTCACTCCCTCGAGTCAAGAGGCTCAGAGCGTTCAAATGGTCTTGAGATTTGAGAATGTCCAAGAATGTCAGAAGCCCAGAAGACTACAGCCTCCATGCATTTTGCATGGATAACAAGCCACCAAACGCCCACAAAAGCAAAGAAATGAAGTAGCTTTGATTCAGATTTCAAGTTCCAAGGCCTCCTGACTCCCACCCAGACAGGCTTGTCTTCTGGGACTTAGTTTTCTCATCAGTAAAATGGAAGTCATGACTCTCATTCACAGAATTTTATAAAAATTTTTATAACTCAAAATTTTTATAAAAATTTTATAAAGCCAAGTGTGGTGTTGCAGGCCTTTAATCCCAGCATTTGGGAGAATGAAGCAGGTGGATCTCTGTGAGTTCGAGGCCAGCCTGAACTACATAACAAGTTCAAGGCCAGCCAAATCTACATGAGACTCTGTCTCACACACACACACACACACACACACACACACACGCCCTAGGTGATAAATGAGACCCTTGAACATGGAAATACATTCCAGTGCAGCTTGAGAGAAACCCTGACAGGATCACACTGAACAAAGGCAGGACAAGCTATGCTGCTCTAGTGAGACAGATCAGAGCTCGTTCAGAAAGACAGAAGGTATTCAGGCATTGTTTTTGTTTGAAACAGAGTCTCTACACAGAGCCCAGGCTGGCCTCCAACTTATGGCAATCCTCCTGCCTCAGCCTCCAGACTTTGAGAATTACAGGTATGTACCACAAGACCCAGTGACAGTGTTCATATGAAGAAGTTTGATCTGCTCATTTTGGTCATGGATCCTCACTTCCAAAATCTGTTCAATTGGGTTTAAGAAGGAGATCAAACGAACAGACTGGGATTTAACTCCATGATAGAGCACCTGTCTATCCTGTGCAAGGCCCCGGGCTCCATCCTCATACTGTGTCTAAAAGAGGGAAACGCTTCCTGATGGAAACCAGATGAATCAGGGAAAAAAACTTAGAAAAACAACTAATAGGCTCAACAGTTGCTGGTATTAAACTTCAATTTGCTTAAAATCTGGATGTAGAGATAAATGGTCATAAATATTAATCCACAGGTAAGATGTGAGAGGAACAGAATACAAGTTTTCATGGACTCGACATAGGAAAGAAGAGAGCTGGCTTTGGGATGGACCAGGGGGAGCTTGAGCCATTTCAGCTAAAGAACTCAGAAGAAAAGGAAACACAGCTAATGATCTTCTAGCAGGAGCCCTTCAGTGCCCACATCGTACAGAGCAGTGTGCTGTATGGTAAGACATGTACTGCATCCAGTCAGTCACCAGCAGTTCCTTCCTACTTGGCCTATGGGGAACTGAAGCTTGGGAGTTACATAACTTGTCTAACAACTATCTGACTCAAATCCCAGCTCTTAGACTTTGCCAGCAGAGAGTGAATGGTGACCTGTTTGGGAGAGCTGTGGAAAGCTCCCCTCAGGAAGAACAAAAGGCAGTGTAGACAGGTCTGGAAAGTTGCAAATCTAGGATCTGAGACAGGCTGTGTGCCATGAGGGATAGGAGGCAAGAGAATAGGAACCCCAAATGTGTTGGGGACTCTATCATTGAGTGGGTGCTTCACTCAGCACATAGGGTACTTCATCCTGGAGATTCCACCCATGGAGGACTACATCCCAGAGGACCTGATCCTTAAGTACTCCATCCTTGAGGACCACATCCCTCAGGACTGCATCCTTGAGGACCACATCCCTCAGGACTGCATCCTTGAGGACCACATCCCTCAGGACTGCATCCTTGAGGACCACATCCCTCAGGACTCTATCCTTGGAGTCTGCACCATTAGTGCAGCCTAGAATTTCCATCCTTGAGGATTCAATCTTGGGAGATCCCATTCTTGAGGACTCCATCCTGAAGACTCCATCTTTGAAGACTCCATCCTTGAAGATAATATTCTTGAGAACTGGAAGATTCCATTTTTCAGGACTCTGTCCTTGAAGACTTCATCTTTGAGAACTCTATACTACAGAGACTCTATTTGAGGACTCATCTTTGATGACTGAAGTCTTGGAGACTCCACCCTTGAGGATCCTACCCAGGGTCATCCCTATTATTATAGACTCTATCCCTTGGGGAATTGATCCTTGAAGAACTCCATTCTTGGGACCCAGAAGAAACCCTGAAAGTGTCTGTACTGAGAAAAGGCACCATATGAGCTGAGCAAGAGAAACACCATGTGAAGTTTTGGTAGCCAGTTTTGTCTTTCAATTTGGTGTTGGATAAGGATAAATAGATTTGCATATTCTTATGTGATAGTTAGAAGTATATGGGGGTATGAAAAATGAGTGAGTCTAGGATTAAAAACTAGACTTCAAGGAACCCTCAGGGGTAATCAGTTGTTCCTGCCAAGGTCCCCCAAGAGGACTGCCTATCAATATAGCTTGAAGAACATGTTGTGTCAGTAAGGATTCCTCTGGTCCCAACTAGTGTGTTCCAAGACCATCTATATGATTCCAGGGATGATCATCTAAATCAGGAAGTTTTGGAGCTAGCCTTTGACCCACTCCCATAATTAATGGGAGCTGATTTGGAAGCAGGTCATTCCAGAAAGCCATGTGCCTGGCCACTCCAGTCACACAAGGAAAATAACAGAGAACTGCAGCACTCTGGATCCTGGCCATCTGCAGCATCATTTCTGCTTCCTTTACTCCCCCATACTGTATTAGGATGGAATCCACAGCCTTGTGCATGCTAGATCAGTATCTGTCTTGAACCACACCCCCCATCCTGATGTCATTTCTTACATTACAACCCTGACCTACTCCCTACTGACAGAACTTGGGGGGAGACAGAGCACTGTTGAAAGCCACCTCACCCGTGTGAATATAGCAGGATTCTTTAAATCCTAGGATGTCATCTGGGCTATCTACATAGCTGGATGAATAGGGAGAGTATCTTCCCAGAGGTGCCTCTGATATTTGAGGTCAGATGGTTCCTGTTGTGGGCTGTATTACAAACTATAGTGATTATTCAACTCCTAGCCTCTACCTACTAGATGCCAGTAGTACCCCTTGAGTTATGACAATCCAAAAGAGTTCCAGACACTGGCACAGTGTGAAGGAGTGATGAAGAGATACTGCTGGAGCAACAGGAACAAAGACATTTCTCTTGAAAGTCTCAGAAAACACAGATACAGGGCTTGGCATTGACTAGCCCTGGGCGAGGACAGCAACTCCAGAGCATGGCCTTGGGGCTAGGCAGAAAAGAATTTCCCCAAATGTAGCTCCAGCACTTCTTGCCCATGGATATAGACTGGATTTTGGAGTGAAAGAAATTCCTCAGAAGCTCTTTGGAAAGAGGGCTTGGCTCTCCATCAAGATCTTTAAGCAGACACTCTGTGGCCCATCAACCCTGCTTTTGGGTCAACATGATCTGCCCATATTCTGAGCCATCCTATAGAACAATCCAGGAGCAGAGAATTTCCATCCATTATCAACTTGCACCCATGACTCTCTACATGTTCCAGAAAGAGATGAACATGGGTCACTCTACACTGTGTCCTGAGGTCATGTGTCACTGCATCCATGAGGGTAGCTCGGCATTATCACAGACCTTTCCTTCCTCTTGGAAATCATTCTAATTCCCATAGCTGCTTCTGGGGTACACTGGGCAGGGGTGTGGCCTTATTCTAATCATTTGTTCATTTGTTCATTTCTTCATTTCTTCATTTATTGTTTAATGTGTATGGTATGATTGTATGTGTATGTATATATGTTCACATGTGTGGGCACACGTGGGCACGAGTGCACATGATACATGTGTGAATTCATGTGGAGTCTTGAAGCTGTCACTGGATGATCCTAGATGCTTCCTTAGCCACTCTCCCCTCTGTTGAATAAAGTTTCTCACTAAACCCAGAGCTTGCCAGCTCTGGATAGTCTAGCTAGTCAGATTGCCCTAGGGATCCCCTGTGTCTACCTCCCAAGTGCTGGGATTACAGGTGGCTACCATGACTGCCCTGCTTTTACAAGGGCTCTGGGGAGCTGAACTCTGATTGATCCTCATACTTGGGTGACTAGTATTTTTTTCCACTGAGCCATCTCCCCAGCCCTTGTCCTGTTTATTTGGAACAATTCTATCCTGTCTCAAGAGATGCGAGAGCAGGGAGCCTGTCCTTCTCCACTCTGTATCCAGTATGGCTCACCATACTTTTTTTGGCCAAATGGCATGTGGATGAAGATGTGGGCTTGCAGTGACTTGCAGAAGATAGCAGCAGCTGACAGCTCTAGTCTTAGGAACAATGAAGAAGGGAGCAAAAGGCACCAAAAGCAGCTTGCCTAAATTACCCCCCAAATGTGAGTGACACCCGAATGTATCACAGAGGCACTGAGCACACCCAACCGCTCCAATGGGGATAACACTCAAACGGCGCTCAGACAGAGGAATAGGGTGATAGGACATGGGTGTGGCAAGCTGCATGGAGAAGGAGTAACTCCACAAACATGTCACTCTACAGAGCATGAGAAGAGGGAGCACTAAGAATAGCACATCAGCAGAGGACTGCAACAGGTTGCTGCAGACTTCCGGAAAGACCGGTGCAATTAGTCACTCCTTTGTCTCAGCAAGGGGAATCTCCATTAGATCATCCCCTAGTGGTGTTAAATAAGAGCAGGTAAGAGGGATAGAAGGTCAGCCAAATGCGAGAGCACCATTGAGGGGCTTCACTGGGAGAAAGGAGAAGAGGGGAGGAATGACAGTAGGTTAGAGACACGAAGTCCAAAGACAATTCACTAGCAAGAGACCAGCCACCAAGCCCTCTGATGCAGCCTCCTCAGGCAGAACTGCTTGGTTTTCTTGGTTGCATTTAGCGGTGGAAAGATGAAGCTTGCTGCCTGCTGACTACAAGACTGGAGACCCAAGAGAATGAAGAACTGGGCCCCCACCGACCCCTCAAGTAAGTGAGTCATTGTGGAGAAGGGAAGATAGGAGTCCCCAGGGACTGCAAAATGGCTTCACCTGCTAGTGAAGAGAGAGAGACCACCAGTGTGGTTAGACACGGGGACTTCCTAGGACAAAATTATCCTCAGGCTCCCATCTAACAAAGTTCTGCACCATGGATGGACCCCAAGTGGCCCAGTGAAAGAGGCCACTCCTAATAGTTATGCAGCGTCTGAAAGTTCAGGAGACAATGCAGAGAAGCATGCCATCCTATGTGCAGAGGGTGACCCCCAAACCCTCTTGAGCCCCCCATGCAGGATGGACATCAAGGGAAGCCTTGTTTCATCAAAAAGGAAGAAAAGCAAGTACCCCCAGAAAAGCAGGACCAGGTACTCTCCTGGGTTCTGACTCCCTCACCCACTCGCTGCCTCCAGTCCCTCTCCATGCATCCCTGCCTCTGCCCTGGGAAAGCCCCACTTGTATCTGATTTCCTCAGTGTGCTGCTGCCCACCTTACAGGACCCTCCATATCCCGCAGCACACTAGGTCCATTCAGGCTCCAGCTCCCCCCTCCCCAACTTTGCAGCAGCCTCCTGCCCATCGCCTGATCCCTGGGCACTCAACATCAAAACCCTAGCTGCTCCCACAATGCTCAGCCCAACCCTACTCCTGGCCTCAGGCTTCTGTCCAGGGGCAGTTCTGGAGCCCCCTCCTAGCTCAAACCCTGGTTGATAAGGTCCAGAAGCTGTCACAAAGCTGAAGTCACACCTCAAATTGAACTGCCCCAACCTTTGTTCTTCTCCAAAACCACACTGCCCAGCCCTGCTCTCTCCCACCCCGACACATGTATGTCTGCCCCAGCTAGAGCTGACCCCTGGCCTTCTCCCTGCTCCCCCTACCTGGCGCAGGTTTCGGGTAACCCGGACGTCATGCCAGGCGTTGTCGTTGAACTTGCCGTTGACGGGTTCCACGAGGGCCTCGAAGGCACCTGAGCCTAGGTTGATGACCAGCCAGACAGCCCCGGACTTGAGGGACAGGTTGACGTAGTCAGCCGACTTGCCCGTGTGCAGCATCAGCCCGTTGCGCTGCAGCGTGCGGAAGGCCAGTGTGATCTCGTCAGTGCTGCTCTGGATCGGGTTGTGGGACAGGTCGTAGCAGAAGAACTCATTGCCCTTGAAGGTTGCCACAAATTCCTCCTTGCCTGGACGCCATGGTTTGGGGAAATGGGAGAAGGCTGAGTGGGTGGGGTAAGCCAGAGCCTCCCCATTCACCTCCAGCAACCCAAGCATGGGTCCTG